>BLSH010270184.1:341744-383114 GCA_018402905.1 Glandirana rugosa | reverse complement strand
TACGGGCGCTGCAAAAGTGGTGGGCTGCCAATCTGGATTTGAAAACGCATCAGGAAGGGCACTATGGGCTCTACGGGCCTGTCTTTGAATTCTTGGTGGCTGCGGGGCACTACTTGTGCTAGCCACCATACCAGCTTGAACTGCACTTATGGGACTTGCCACGTCATAAAGTGTTACTGCAGTGCTGGTTTGTCTATGACCAGGACTAGGCCATTGGTGCTTGCCAGTTCACCAGAAGAATGAGCGGCACTAGTACTCTCTCTCTGCTCCATAGGAGAACCCTGACCTTAGCAGGGACTAGTACTCCGTCGTCAGAGCCATCTGTCAGGGTGCCGCTGCTCTCTACAGGTTTGTATACTGAGCCTGAATCTCACAGGGAGGCTTCCCCTTCGTCTGTCATGCTCAGCAACGTGTAGGCCTCTTCACTAGTGTACCTCTGTTTGGAAATTTTGGCCACTAAATTTATAGGTACAACTAGTGCAACTCACAGGTAAAAGTGACTGCTGCTTCAATCGCAGCCAAAAAAAGTAACTGTTAGCATTAGCAGGGATCAGGCATGAGTCTGCTAATGCTGCAGTTTGTGTGTTGTGTTTTGTAAAGTGACAGTAATCTATTGATCCTACACTTTGGGTGGGCTGGGCGGAGGGGCTAAACGCAGGTGCTGGCAGGTATGTGGGCTGATCCGGCCACGTTTTTGGGAACACTATACTACTGGGGACGCTAATATAGTTCTGATCAGATCAAAAGATATTGATCTGTTCAGACACTATACTAGTATAGTATGGAGCTATATAGTGTGTGTGTGTGTGCACGCGTTAGTGTGCCTGGCACTAATCTGATGCTGGTGCTGCCTGGTAACGGCACGGCCCTCTAGAATCGGCACTAAGGGGCCCGTTTCTTCAGTGCGGGAATATCTCCTAAACTATGCAAGTATTATAGACTTATAATTATGTTTATGCATATTATTATTATTGCTTATTATTATAGGCTTACCTGTAGGTAAAAGTGGTTGTAAAGGGTTTACAACCACTTTAACAACCTTAGTTATTTTTATGGCACTCTGCTGTCTTCAGACTGTATTCCTAAGACCCCTTTCACACCGGGTCATTGTTCAGGCGCTGCTGTGCTAAAAATAGCACCTGTAAAAAGCCTGAACCCCCCATTCTCCCCAGTGTGAAAGCCTGAGTACTTTCACACTGGGGCGGTGCACTTGTAGGACGAGAAAAAAAAGTCTTGCAAGCAGCATATTTGGAGTGGTGCGTTGAGCGGTGTATACACCGCTCCTCCACCACCCCCTCCATTGCAATCAATGGGCGGCGCCTCCGAAGCGGCTGAACAGCCTCAGTCGTGCCGTGCGGTGACGCTTCTAACCCGTTGTTAACCCCCTCTTGGGGGTTAAAAGCGCCCCTCTCTTGCCTGCATAGCGGCACCGTAGCGCCGCTATACTAGTGGTAGAGCGCCACTATAACTAGCGGCGCTATACTGCTACCGCCCCCCCGCCTCAGTGTGAAAGTAACCTTGGTGTACCCTGCTCTAGGCATGTGCCACATTCAGTGTACAATTAAAAAAAAACAAAATAGAAGAAAGTGAAAGAATTTGTTTAGCTGAAAAGACATAGAAAGTCTTTTCTGCCATAAATTCCTATGAGTGGGTGCAAACCTTTGTGCTGCGGTAACACATGCAATATGTGCGCATTATTGCAATGCGTTTTGTGTAACACGTATTCTTAATGGCACCTCAACACATTTTGCCAATGAAAGTGCATTGCAGTGCACCACAAACCATGGTAGCGCACTGCCATGGTGTGGTATGTTGCATCCCCCCACCCCCACCCCCAAAAAAACTTGAAAAATACATGCATCTTATGTGGTGTATTTGGTCCATTAAGCAGCCCATTCAAATGAATGGGCTGCCTTAAAGTGGTTGTAAAGTCATATTTTTTTAAATTAAAATGAAAAAGATCTTCTACTTATCTGCTATGTGCAGTGATATTGCACATAGCTGTCTGTTACCTGCTCTTCTGGAGTCCTCCACTGGTGCTATCTGCTCCTCAAACTTCCGCATGTGCCTCCATAGCAAGTTGTGAGCTGCCTGCACTCGAGCTGGGGCTGTGTGCATCCAGAGACGCACAGAAAGCTGCTTGGCACTGCCCCCCACTCCCTTCTTACAGGTTGTGACTGACAGCAGCAGAAGCCAATGGCTATCACTGCTCTCGGTGTAGACTGTGAGAGCAGGAAGAGGGGAGAGAAGAGCCGCAGCCAGGCACATAGATGGATCGAAGGAGGACACAGGTACAGTAAGTGTCAGGAGAAGAGAGAACAGCTAGAGGAAGGTTTTTTACCTTAAAGTGGTTGTCAACCTGTGACAACCACTTTAACCTACAGGTAAGCCTAGAATAAGGCTTACCTGTAGGTGCCCTGCATATCTCCTAAACCTGTACAGTTCAGGAGATATGCAGTGTTTTGCATGTGCCGACGTCATGTCGGCACATGCCCAGTGAAGAAACAGCCTCCATGCCATTTCTCCACTGACCCTGTGCCGTGACTGGCGGCTCCCGTGCGCATGCGCAGGAGTGACGTCACGCGACTCCGGACAGTCACAGCGCCGGAGTCGCGGCCCCGGAAGGAAGAGGGGCAGAAGATGGATGCGGCCTGGAGCGGGGACATCGCTGGATGCCGCAGGCTTCGTTTGCAGGTAAGTGGCACATAACGGGCTACTAAAATGCGATGCATAGTAGCCCATTATGCTTCTACTTTACAGGGTTATATTGAGGAAGTAAACCCAATCTGGGTTTACTTCCTCTTTAATGCATAAGGGTAAAAAACCTTTTGACTTTAGAAGCACAATGAACGTCAATGCACTTGTGTTACGGCACTGCAACAGTGCAAGCCTTGACTCGCTAGCACATTTTTCAGGTTGAGATCAGCCTTAGGGTCAGTAAGTTTAGTTTTTAATTTGGAAATTGTTTTGACCATGTCTGAACAAAAGAAAGACAAAAACTGTATTGCATGAATCCTGCTCAGCCTAACAACGGCTTAATTTATATGCCAGCAAACTGCGCTCTCCTCCTTCCAAACTGCAGGAATCCAGACAGTGTTTACCGTCTCATCCGCGCCCAGACTGAAGGGTTAGTTTGATGGCGGGTACAGCTTTGTAGGCTCTTTACCTTGTTTATGACAGGAATAATTGAAAGCTGTGCTTCAAAAGCGAGGAAGAAGTTTGCCACAGTCTGTGCTTGGATCCCCTGAAGGTAGACAAAATAAGATACAGCAATATTGAAACATCTAAATGCTTTTCTGCAATAAGCCTAGTAAACAGATAAATGATTTGCCTTCTGGTGCTGTACATCACTGCTGCTTTGTAATAAATAAACAGGAAATCTATATTTTACCCCATTGTCGCCTTGAAGTGTATTTTTTTTTTTTGTTTTTATTTTTATTAGTTTAGCTAAATTCTGCAAAAGATGAAAAAGTGTTTTTCTTAGATTCCTCCTTACGATGCAATAAACTAGAATTTGTCAAGGAAGCCCTGGAGTGGGACTGGTTTCTGTCCATGGTAGATTAAAATGGTTACGGCCTGTAAATGTGCGACTTGTATGCGATTACCTGTTGAATTATTTATTGCCAAAACCCAACAGAACTAGCAGACAGACCCCGGATTTGTTGTCCCTGTATGGTGAAGTGCTCAGCTTTCATTATACACAGCAATGTGCTAGCCGTGCGTCTCAGAAACCTATGTTGGACAAGGCCAGAAGTAACTTCCCAAGTTTGCATCTAGCATATGGCTAATTTATTAAAATGGAGCTGAACTCAAAAATGTTTTTCTATGTTATAGGAAACATTTAGAAATGTTAATTGTTGCTAAGCAGCACTTGTTTTAAATTCCCTGTGAAAAACAGTAGTGCATTTCCTGATATGTTAGAGTAGGCACTCCTATGGAGCTGTATATCCATAGTGTGAGATCTAAGGCTCTACTGCCTCTAACTGCTAGTCTCAAGAGATTTGGAATGAGGTCTGATGATGTCACTACTGTGCTGCTCACTGTTATCCTTGCTGGGGGCTGTGATGTGAGGAAGCAAAACTCTGCCTCCACCAAGATGGCTGCCTCCACTCAGAAACACAGAGAAGAGCAAGGTATGGTAAGTCAGTAAAAGGGGATGGACCTGCTCAAGGAAGGCAAAACTGGTGACTACTACTACCACTAATGCATTCCAGTACTACAGCTGCATTCTACTACTCCTACAACGATCTTCTATTTCTATTGCTGAAAGTGGAACTTTACCCATAACAGTGTGAGAACAATTGATGTTTTGTAACAAAAGAACAAACATTACACATTAACAACAAAAATGAGTGCTTTCTAGAGCGCACCACCATCCTAGTATAAGTACAAAAAAGCCGCAAGCAGCTGCTTTTTTGAAATTAAACATTAATAATTATGCCACAAAAATGAGTGTGTGCTGTGAATTGTCTCCTGTAGCATTGCTCCTGTTTCTTCTTGCTGGAGGCTGCCATTTTATTGAAGCCCAGAGCCGTCACTTCAATCACACAGACTAAGGTAGATTTACTAAAACTGGTGCACTCAGAATCTGTTACAGCTGCGTATGGTAGCCAAATCGCTTCTAACTTCAGCTTGTTCAATTAAGCTTTGGCAATAAAACCTGGAAGCTGATTGGTTTCTATGTGGAGCTGCACCAGATTTTGCACTCTCCAGTTTTAGTAAATCAACTCCAAAGAACATAAGAAAATAAGATAGGACACTATCCTTGTAAGTTTAACTCTTTTGTGTCTCCCTGGCAGCAGAGTTTGTACTGCCACCTCTCCTGCTTTTCTTTTCTCCCTCATTAATTCTGTGTTCCCCCCACACAGTCTGTCATTCCTGTTGCTTTTTCCCCCCTTCAGCATCAGTAAATCTTACAGCTGTCAGCTTATTGGCCTATAGTGGCTCTGATTTTTGGCACAGTGCCGAGAATACAGAACAACTGAGGAGGTGCAGAGCAGGGTGAAAAACCAGATTTTAAACAGTATTATTACAGTGCCTTGAAAAAGTATTCATACCCTTTGAAATGTTCCACATTTTGTTAGGTTACAACCAAAATCGTAAATGTATTGTATTCAGATTTTATGTGATAGACCAACACAAAGTGAAAATGATAAATGGTTTTCAACATTTTTTTTTTTTTTTGCTTTTAAATCATTTTTATTGTGAAAAATAGTATTAGTTACACGTAAGATATATCATTATCAATTACAGCATAAGTAGGAGAGGGGGGACAAAGTAATAGCGTACATGAGAGATTTGACACATATCCTATTTGTTTGCTTTGCAGAGCTGATCAATGATATAATATATAGTATAATATATGGCATATACTAAAACATATAATATCTAATATAATATCTAGTATAATATGTCCCTGATAGTGCCTTTCTGTGGGCTTCTAGCTGTCTCCAATGACGTGCAATGGCTAGACGGGAGGCTATGAGGACATGCGTGACTATGGAGTGATAGGTTTTCAACATTTTTTTACAAATAAATATGTGGCATACATTTGTACTCAGCCTCCCCTGAGTCAATACTTTGTAGAACCACCTTTCGCTGCAATTACAGCTGCAAGTCTTTTGGGGTATGTCTCTACCAGCTTTGCACATCTAGAGAGTAAAATTTTTGCCCATTCTTCTCTGCAAAATATCTCAAGCTGTCAGATTGGATGCAATTTTCAAGTCTTCCCACAGATTCTCAATTGGATTTAGGTCTGGACTTTGACTGGGACATTCTAACACATGAATATACTTTGATCTAAACCATTTCATTGTAGCTCTGGCTGTATGTTTAGGTTCGTTGTCCTGCTGGAAGGTGAACCTCCGTCCCAGTCTGAAGCCTGTTGCGGACTCTAGCAGGTTTTCTTCTAAGATTGCCCTGTATTTGGCTCCATCTATTATCCCATCAACTCTGACCAGCTTCCCTGTCCCTGATGAAGAAAATAGGATTTTTTTGATTTACCAGAAGTTCATTGACAGACACAGAATTCCATTATTCTTTACCATTGGGTTATATCGCCCTCTACAGGAGTAGTACTAGGCAGAAAAAAGACTGGACCACGCCTATGGGCAGTCCTAGGTGATATTCACCCCACTCTCTGCTATAGGCCTTCAGTTTAGTAACAAACAGTATCAGAAGCATCAAAACTCCTAAGAGGGGGGGTGCGGTGTCTGTCAATGAACTCAGAGAAAAGGATTTTATGGTAAGTCAAAAAAATCCTATTTTCTCTTTAGTTCATTGACAGACACCATTATTCTTTACCATTGGGACATCCCAAAGCAGTGTCAAACATGAGGGATGGGATAACGAAGAAAAATCCCCAAGCTAACACAAGAGCCAACTAGGTAACAGGAGCTCAACGCAGAGCAACTGGAGCCCACCTGAACAATACGCCCTCAAGAGGGGATAGACACTCCAAACCACAGTCTGCAAAACCTGCGGCCAAAAGCAGCATCCACAGATGCCAGCACATCCACTTCATAGAGTGTTGTGAAAATGTACACCTACAACCAGGAGGCCATCAGCCAAATTGCGCAACCGACGCCTGATGACAGAAGACCCAAGAAACACTAAGCACCCGAATAGAGTGCGCCGTAACAGGGAAAAAAGAGGAACCTGACCCCCTGACAGAATAGGTCAGAGTCATCATCCATCTGAGCCATACAGAAATGGTCACAAACGAGGCAGACAGCCCCATACCCGGTCCGACCGCATCAAAAACCATGAGACTAACCTCTGACTCAGGGGCTGCCAAATACACCCGATCATCCCAAATTCCGTAGGATATGTTGACAAGGGACAGAGAGAGGAACACAATGTCTTTATTCAAAAGGAAAAACGCCAAGTCCAGACCCCACGGTGGTAGAAGAGACCGCACCAATGGAGACAAACGTCGAGCCCCTGAACAAAAGGTATGCACCAGAGCATGCAAGACCAGGGACGCTGGACACCTAGTACCTGAAGATACTCAAGCCCATGTCTGCTCAATCCCCCGTGAAGGAAGGACAGAACTGGAACCACCGAGAAGGACGAAAGTGTAACATCCGTTGGTAGCTTTCCCTAGAGGGAGACTCCTCAGTCTTCAGCAGTGCCCGAACAACAGCACCTGGCTATCACAGCCAGGTTGTCAAAACAAAACCAGCGACTGTGAAGCAAGATGGAAGAACGGCCCAAGGGATCGCAGATCTTCCTTGAAAGGTAGTCCCCAAGGAACATCAACGACCTGGCGTACTAGGTCAGCTTACCGACAGTATCATCCGGAACCAACAGAGTGACCGGAACCCCTGCGGCCATGACCCTGTGTAAAGGTCACAGCCGAAGCTGGGGAAGAGGAGAAGCCTAGACGAAATGATACCGGCCCCACAGGCCACCAGAGCATGTGAAAAGCCCACCAGAAGATCCCATGCCCGAGCCCACGCTCTTGGTCCCTTTCTGTTGAGCTGGGATGCACAAAGTGCCCATCGAAAACCTATCCAAAGAAACACGGCTCAGCAAAGAACCCACCAGTGGTCTCACGTTAGCCGTCTGAGGCCTCCGTCTGCCAGTGTTCCAATTCTGGGAAACAGAGGTTGGAGAGGTCTGCACCGGGAAACCCTGAAGACGATCCGCCCACAATCCACACAAAGTCTGAGCCCTTGCCATCCATACACGGAGAGAGAGACGGGAATCCACCACTGGTGGAACAGTCCACTTCCTAAGGAGGGACATGGAGTACCCTACCACGAGCCTCTTTGGAGCACAAAAGGGCGCTATGGACCCTCCCATTCTCCCTGGGCAAATGTTGCTAGATAGGAGGGGGAAGGGAAAGCTTTCGTCGTGCCAGACGGCCCCGTACACCACTCCAGTTGTGGAGGAAACATCCTCACTATGTGACCGGATAGGGAGCATGGGCACCAACCCGTAAGGTGGGCCATGACTGTGGCCAGATTGTTCGAGGTCCCGCACAGGGGCCCCCCAAACTGGCCTAGGCCTCGCACAGGGGACACCGCACACGCCCCCCGCACAGGGGATGCAGGCTGAGGCCCCTCTCCGAGTCAGGCCCCCACAAAGGGGGCGCTCCCCGAGACCCCTCACAGGGGGCATCAGCCAAAGGGGACACCATCGAAGTCCCGCACAGGGTACGCCATTTGAGGTCCTGCATAGGGGCTGCCATCGAGGCCCCTTACAGGAAACACTGGCTGAGGTCCCGCACAGGGGACGCCACTGAGGTCCCGCACAGGGGACGCCACTGAGGTCCCGCACAAGAAACACAACTGAGATCCCGCACAGAGGACACCACTGAGTTCCCGCACAGAGGACACCACTGAGTTCCCACACAGGGGACGCCACTGAGGTCCCGCACAGGGGACGCCACTGAGGTCCCGCACAGGGGATGCCACTGAGGTCCCGCACAGGGGACGCCACTGAGGTCCCGCACAGGGGACGCCATTGAGGTCCCGCACAGGGGACGCCATTGAGGTCCCACACAGGGGACGCCACTGAGGCCCTGCACAGCGGACGCCACTGCGGTCCTGCACAGGGCACACAACCGAGGTCCCGCACAGGAGACGCCACAGAGGCCCCACACAGGGGACACCGCTGAGGTCCTGCACAGGGGACGCCGCCGAGGTCCCGCACAGGGGACGCAGCCGAGGTCCCGCACAGGGGACGCAGCCGAGGTCCCGCACAGGGGATGCAGCCGAGGTCCCACACAGGGGATGCAGCCGAGGTCCCGCACAGGGGACGCTACTGAGGCCCCGCACAGGGAACGCCACTGAGGTCCCGCACAGGGGGGCACATGCTGAGGCCCCCCAGGGCACCGCCCAAGGTCTCGCATAGGGGAAGCCGAGCCGGGCCCCGCACGTGGTACATCCACGGAGGACTCACCCAAAGGACTCCCCAGAAGGGGGTCGCCCCTCTGCCAGAAGCCCGTGAGGCCTAGTAGGCCCAAAACCGCCCCTAGCAGGTCACAAAAGACGTGGCCTAAATTTGCGGCCGCGGCCTAGTAGGCAGCAAAAGCCGCAGCATATGTTTTCGGCCGCCGGCCGCAAGTGCGCAGCCCGTGGGTGGACCGGACCATCCGGAACCATGGCACGGAGGCTGGATGGGCTGAAACAGGAGGCGGTGGCCCCACGCCACCCGCCCCGGGCACCCCACTCGCCCCTCAGTCGGTAGGTTGCAAAACCGCGGCCTAAATTACCAGAGGGCCACCGCAGGAGGCCACAATCGCGGCCTTCTGGTCACCCGTCCCCAGGCCCAACTAGGGCAGCAGACGGGTCAAGGAGGTACCCCATCCCCAGCAACAACTCCCAGGGTGGGGGGGTGGGAAAGGAACCCAAACAGGCACCTAGGCCAGAAGCCTGGGCCTCACCCGGGAAGAGGGGCGGGGAGGTGAACCCTGGGGGGACCGACCACCCCAGGAATACCCACACCCCTTCCAGGGAAGGAGAGGTGGAGGCCCCCTACTCACCGATCCAGCGAAAGCCATGCGGGTACGCTCCCAGACAGATCCTCCTCACCCCTCAGTGGGGGGGCTATTGGCCATGAGGAACGCTACGACTTAGGCCTAGACCCGGTCGTCTGCAACCTAGCGAGATGTTTAACTCGCAGGGCCAGCCCTCGTCCTGTGAGGCTATGACGCGGCCGACCTAGCACAGAGTTGCGGTGTGCACACGCTCACTTGCCAGACTGGGGAGACCCTCTGGCCCAATAGTGACCAGTCCGTCACCCAGCCCGGCAGATGATTGTAGATCTCACTGGAAAAAAAAAACGAGGGAAAAAGAAAATAAACAAAAAATTTTGCCAGGACTAGAGATCCCAGCAGGTCTCTATGTCCTTACTCCTAACTATGTAGAAAAAAACTGAAGGCCTATAGCAGAGAGGGGGGTGTATATCACCTAGGACAACCCATAGGCGTAGTCTTCTTTTTTTCTGCCTAGTCCTACTCCTGTAGAGGGCGATATAACCCAATGGTAAAGAATAATGGAACGCTGTGTCTGTCAATGAACGAAAGAGAAAAGCATCCCCACAACATGATGCTGTCACCACCATGTTTCATGGTGGGGATGGTGTGTTCAGGGTGACGTGCAGTTTAATTTTCTGCCACACATAGAGTTTTGCTTTTAGGCCAAAATGTTCAATCTGACCAGAGCACCTTCTTCCACATGTTTGCCGTGTCCCTCACATGGCTTCTCGCAAACTGCAAATGGGACTTCTTATGGACTTCTTTCAACAATGGCTTTCTTCTTGCCACTCTTCCATAAAGGTCAGATTTGTGGAGTGCATGACTAATAGATGTCCTGTGGACAGATTCTTCCATCTGAGCTGTGGATCTCTGCAGCTCCTCCAGAGTTACCATGGGCCTCATGGCTGCCTCTCCTATTATGGCTCTCCTTGCCCGGCCTGGCAGTTTAGGTGGATGGCCATGTCTTGGTAGGTTTGCAGTTGTGCCATACTCTTTCCATTTTCGGATGATGGATTGAACAGTGCTCCATGAGATGTTCAAAGCTTGGGATATTTTTTTATAACCTAACCCTGCTTTAAACTTCTCCACAACTTTATCCCTGGCCTGTCTGGTGTGTTCCTTGGCCTTCGTAATGCTGTTTTTGTTCACTAATGTTCTCCAACATAACTCTCTTCACAGAACAGCTGTATTTATACTTCTGAAGGCAATTGGTTCCACAATATTTTAGTTAGGGGTATCAGAGTGAAGGAGGCAATACAAATACATGCCAAATTTTTCACATATTTATTTGTAAAAAATATTGAAAACCATTTATTTTCCTTCCATTTCACAATTATATGCCACTTTGTGTTGGTCTATCACATAAAATCTCAATAAAATACATTACATTTCTTTTGTAACATTAAAAAAGGTGAAACATTTCAAGAAGTATGAATACTTTTTCAAGGCAATGTATTTTTAATGTTTTTCATAGCTATACCTGCAAAAGGGGCCTGAAGTGACCTATCCGGACTTACATTTTCTGACTAAATTTCCACTTTAAGCTTAGTATATTCCCATCTGTAAATGGTAATTATAGCTCTTAAAGAAAACAAATCTCTTGCTTTAGGATTACTCTTTCAATTTTAGAATCCGAAACATATTTTTCTCGTTCTGAATGGCAAAGTCCTGGTCGTTGGACTTTCATATTTTCTGTGTTTATCATATTACCCCCAATGGTGATATAAACCCTCATTCTGGGTGCTGGGATAGGTATCTAAAAGTGGCACAGTGGGACAGTTTTGATCTTTAGAAAAATACATCATGATCACTAGCTACTGTAACACTGGTGAGCATAACCTTTATGGCCCTCTAGTGTAGCCTAACAGGCAGTGCACAAAGCATGATGATCTAAAACCGTGGTTTTCAAACTGCAGCCTTTTGCTTAATTTTATCTGGCCCTTTGGGCATTATTCCCCCCACTGTCAGCAACACCAATGATAGGGCACTATTCCTCCCAGTGACACCAACGACGGGACACTATTCCTCCCACTGACACCAATGATGGGGTACAATTCATCCCATTGATACCAATGATGGGGCACTATTGCTCCCACTGACACCAATGATGGAGAACTAATCCTCACTGACACCAATTATGAAGCACGGTTTACTCCCACTGATGCCAGGACATTTTCTTCCCACACTGGCCACAGTTAGGCCCCCTAAAGTTTGAAGGACAGTAAATTGGCCCTTTGTTTATACAGTTTGGAGACCCCTGATGTAAAACAAGGTTTCTCAACCATGAAACTCTAGAATTCCATCAGAGGTTGCTAGGGGTTCCTGAAGCAATGAGCACATTCTTCCACTAAGATAAGTTCCCACCGACACCAATGATCCTTAGCTATCTGTAAGGGGGTAATTCTTTCCAATCACCGCAAGTGTAAGAAGCATTCTTCCCGCTAACCATCTCACTAATGTGTTAGGAGTTGTAGACATAATCATTTTTATCACGGGTTCCCTGAGACCAGATAATTATTATTTCAAGAGTTCTTCTGTGCTGAAAAGGTTGACAATGGCTGATCTAAAATGTAGACCAATCATATCTGTTTCTGTGGGTTTAAATACAAGCTGCCTATCGCTAAAATCAGGCGTGTAATGCAAAGAAGGGAATCTATAACAAAGAGTTGGGGAATATGAAGAATAGACTGAACAAAGAATCCAGTGGTGGTAGGATTAGATGCCCAGCTCGAAGTTAAAAAGTAGATAAAGCAGATAATACATGAACCCCATAAAATGCTAAATTACTGGTGGTTTGCATATACAGCAAAGGTCTTGACAGTGGTACATGGTTTACAAATAGTGGAAAAATTCTGCTAGAAATAATAACTGAGGTTTGATAAAAGTGTTTTTGCACCACCTTCTGCATCCGCTATAATTTTCTAGAACTTCTGCTGCACCTTTTGATACTACCGCTGTTTCATTACTTCAGATAGTAAGGGTCCTTTCACACATGTGGATTATTCATCAGTTCCGCCACATCAAAACGGATGAAGTATTCATCCGTTTTTCATCCGTTTTTTCATCCGTGGTCATCAGTTTTTCATCAGTTTTTTTTACATCCACTACCAATGCAGAAACGGATGAAAAACTGACTGTTCGTCCGTTTACATCCGTTTTTCGTCCGATCCGTTTTTTTGACGGATGAAAAATAGGACTTTCATCCATTAAAAAAAAACGGATGTTGACGGAAGCGGATGAAAACGGATGCAAATGAATGATCATCCGTTGTCATCCCTTTTTACATAGAGTTGCATTAATGTCCGTTTTTCATCCGTCAACGGATGGATGAAAAACTGACAAACGGTCCGTATGTGTGAAAGGGGCCTTAAGACTGCAATGGAAGACTGTTGTAGCATTTATAACGAACCATTTGTGAAATGTAAATAAACATAAGTAGTACCTCATTAGCATCAACCACGAGTAAGACACCTTGACAAGCAGACAAAGACCTAGAGACTTCATAGCTGAAATCAACATGGCCCTAAAAGGAAAGAAAAAAATACAGACTAAATCTAATTGAACAATTCAGTGTAAACTACTTTTAAAGGTAGGAGGTGAAAATAAGGCCATGAAATGCATATAAAGTACACACCATATCTACCCAGGGTTCCGTATTTCCTATAGATATAATTGTATAGTGTATCCTTCTACTTTTCTGCTCACTTTTATCACAAATCTGGTGATTTGGGAACCTTGATTACTGGTTTGTACAACAGCAGAGCTATACACAAGACATCTACTGTAGGATACTTGCTGCTTTTAACATACAGAAAGTCAGATACATTAAATCTTACTGCTAATTTCAACTAAACTCCCTAAACACAGTCACAGATCAGACTTAAACATGCCTTAAAGATTTCACATGGTGATACATGTGCATAATGAGGTTACACAGCAGACTCCACATGTTAAGAGTTCTCTGGAATCAAGCCGACCCTGGATATACACTGGTTGCGTCCAGGGTCAGTCTGAGGATCAGTTTGCATAGAACTAGTCAGATAAGCAGTTATATGTGAACAGCAATGGCACCAGCCATAGATTTGTACAGAACAGAAACCTGACAGCCGCCACTGTAGCTGTGTGTGCAAGCAGCATTTAGAACCACTAGCGAGAACCTACTGATTCTTGCTGTGGTCCCAATAATATTTTCTCTTTTCTCTCAAATGTATGCAAATTAAAGTGGATGTAAACCCGATTCATGAAATTTGAGCTGGGCATATCTGTCTGTAGTGTTTTGTTATCTCTCTTCAAAGAGCTATGTCCTGTAGCGGTCTCTTCCTCAGTAGCTCTATCAGCCTGATAAGTTCTCACTCATTCTGTAGGGACAGAGAATTCAGATAATTTAGAGTCGGAGGAGGTTGCTAAAAATAGATTAGTACGCTGCTTAACAAAACACAGGCACAGCTCTGCATGGGAGGGGGTGTGTGCCTTTCCTCCAATCAGTTTTCGCACAGTCTCTCACAGTGTCTCCTCTAGCTATCAACTCCACCTACATAGGAATGAGGAAATGGAAAATCTAACATGATGTGCATTTTCTAAACAGTATATCAAAGTGAAGACAGAAGATATACATACAAGGTATAGGGAGGTTTGTGTCATCTCTGTGTATAATCCGAGGCTGTTCACTTCACTGAGTATATGAAGGGTTTACATCCACTTTAAGGGACCTCTTTGTCGCATATTTATATTGGTTCAGTCTGTGACATACATATGCCATTACTACCTATATCAATTATGGATATATCCACTCTGCCTGTGTCTTGTGTTGGGGGTGGTTTTGGTTTTCATCATTCCCGGGAGCTGTGACGTGCACCGGGGCCTTCCACTCTTCTCCTGATCCTTTCAGATGTGGGGGGACGGGCGGGTGCTCGCTGCGCGTTGACGCCGCGCAATACCTTTGACGTCATTTATGACGCCACAGGCCGACGTTTTTCCACCTGCGTGCATCACAAGGGAGGGTTTGGGCATCCAGTGTCCAGCATTAATGGCCGCTCGGACACCGGCGGCGCTTTCCCATTAGCACGCAGTGGGACATTGGTGGGGTCCTGCGGTGGAATGGCGGGTATTTATACCACACCTTTATGGAGCACACACTTTGCTTGCTCCTTGCACTCTTAGGACACCATGAACTTCTCTGGACTACGCTTTCTACTACTAGCTAAGGGTAATATTTGGTTCCTTATTTATTTATGGGTTTTTATGTGGGGTCTTCTGTTCCAATCATTTATTTTATGATGAGACACCTACCTCTTTCTACACCACACCCAAGTCCTTGTTTTTCGCCTTTCCTCTTCTGGGCCATGGCTTTCCTTTTTTCCCCAATTATCAGTTGTGTAGTCACTTTATTGATACACTATACTTATTATAATTGTTTCACAGAAGCCTTATGTGCATTCACCCAGCACCTATTACAACCACAGCTGTTGATTAGGGACCATATCCCATTAGATGTCCACTCCTTGTTGTCCGTTTACCACCGTGTTGCCGCAGTTACCATTACCTCAGCTCCCAGGGATGATGTTCCCATAGTGCCTCCAGCCACCAATATTATCTACATTTCTGATTTTTAGCTTACTCATAGGTAAGAGTGTTGGGATTAAGGATGTTGTGCCCCCTCTTCCTGTTATTCTATCCACTATATAATTTGGCATTTAGATTTCATTACAGACATATCTATCTCGCATCTGCTCCGGACAAGAGGAAGTTATCCACGAAACGCGTAGAGCTTTCTATTGATGTACTGTCACAGTAGTCGTGTGTTTATTATGAGACTATCTTTAAAGACTTATGAATCAAATTTTATATTATTAGGTTACAATTAATTATGTCTATATGAAAGTTTGGGTTGACATCTAATTTTTCATACATACACATATTACATATACACACATAATTATGCAGGATCTATCTATCTATATTACTTGGATGTTATTTATTATATGAATTTTTACTGTTCTACATGCATTCCCATATGTATCAATAAATATGTTAGTGTACACTAATTGGATTCGTTGATTCTGGTGGTGTACTTCATATAAAGTCCCAGTGATTCCTTCCCCTCTTTTTCTCAGTCTGATGATCAGTTCGCATATAACTAGTCAGATAAACAGTTATATGTGAACAGCAATGGTGCCAGCCATAGGTTTGTACAGAATAGAAACCTGACAGCCGCCACTGATATCTGTAGCTGTTTACACACAGTGTGTGCAAGCAGCATTTATAACCACTAAGGAGAACATACTGATTCTTGCTGCAGCCGCCTTTGGCCGCTATTATGCAGCCGTGTAACTTTTATTCCCCAATAAACAGTGCTGCGGAGAATTGAAGGTGTGAGGCCTGCCTAAGGCTAGCCATACAAATGTAGATTTGTCATCGTTCAGTCCCTAAACTTGGAAGGAGGCACCTACCCTGTCAGTTATTGTATTTCAAAATCCACAACACCCATGACTGTCAGAATATCTGAGCAGTAACTGTATAGAATGCATCACTATTCACCCGATAATTTTCCATTCGGCCCACTCTATTTTTAAATCATTTGTTGGGATGACTGATGCTGACAATGCCAATGCTTACATTTCAGCCAATGCACTAGGAATCAGCTAACATTTGAGCATGTATGGCTAGCTCAAAGCCAAAAGTAATGCATTATGGGAACTCTTAACATATATGTTTTTATTAGATTATAAGGAGTGGATAAAAGCAGACTTGTAAGTCTCCACATATTTACCCAAGGAGCGAAAAAATTAAAAGAAAAAGTCCTTGTAATAATATAAACAAGTCCATGGAAAAGTCCATAAAAACAAGTGGGATGGGTAGGGTTAATCCTGGGGAATTCACACTGACAGCATCTGCAATCACAGAAGCAGTACCTTTGCTAAATCTCACTAACCAAACATGTAAAAGAAAAAAAAGGGAGAGAGGCCGACACACGTTTCAGGGCGGCTATGCCCCAGCCTCAATCCCTCGGGCTTAAGAAAGGGGTGTACCCACCCTGAAACTTGTTGCCACGACCCTAACCATGTCTGCTGCATGTGACGTCCCCCTTTCAGCCCTATGCTGCTTGCATGTTGTTCCGCTGCAAGCAGAGGTCTTCACATACTGACTACTGTTCACTATTAATCCATCACTTAAGGCTGGAGCAAGACTTAAGCCTTGTACACACTACTAGTTATTTTCATTCAACCCAGCAGGGCTGAACAACAAAAAAAAAAAAAACCTGACAGCTCAGGAGGAGCCGATGTACTAACTATCTGATGTTAGTACAGCAATCTCCCCTGCTATTCTATTGTGTTCTGACTGGGGATGGCCCCCTTGGCAGCCCCTGAATAGCCGGCTTCTGTCAGCCCGACTCCAGTTCATATGGACTGAATGTCAGCCAGTTTCTATTGAACCGGCCGATGCTGCCCAACAACGGCCTGCGTGTACTAGGCTTAAGGGTGATTAGCATACTGTTAACATCTTGTATTATGTGTGCACAACACTGTTATTTTTATTGATCCAGCTTCTTCTAGCAGATTTACGTAGACAAATCAAAAATTTTGTTCTGGTTAGCAAGTCTATTCCTGCTTGTTAGCCTTCAAGTGAAAATCATCTCTCCCATGATGTATAGAGAGCTTTCGCTTGAGCTGATCCACCTGTTACATGATGTAGTATAAGGCGGCATGAACAGATACTGTCTATTGCACCTATGCAGGAACAGATACTGTCTATTTCACCTATGCAGGAACAGATACTGTCTATTGCACCTATGCAGGAACAGATATTGTTTATTGCACCTATGCAGGAACAGATACCGTCTATTGCACCTATGCAGGAACAGATACCGTCTATTGCACCTATGCAGGAACAGATACTGTTTATTGCACCTATGCAGGAACAGATACTGTCTATTGCACCTATGCAGGAACAGATACCGTCTATTGCACCTATGCAGGAACAGATACCGTCTATTGCACCTATGCAGGAACAGATATTGTCTATTGCACCTATGCAGGAACAGATATTGTCTATTGCACCTATGCAGGAACAGATACTGTCTATTGCACCTATGCAGGAACAGATACTGTCTAATGCACCTATTCAGGAACAGATACTGTCTATTGCGCCTATGCAGGAACAGATACTGTCTATTGCAGTGTTTTTCAACTCCAGTCCTCAAGGCACTTCAACAGGTCATGTTTTCAGGATTTCCATGAGTTTGCACAGGTGATTTGATCAGTTTCACTGCCTTAGTAATTACCACAGCTGTTTCATCTGAGGGAAATCCTGAAAACATGACCTGTTGGTGTGCCTTGAGGACTGGAGTTGAAAAACACTGGTCTATTGCACCTATCCAGTTAAGAGCTGTTGAGAAAGAAAAGGAACACTGGGACAAATATTCAAATTTGTGCACATGTTCTGAGCAGCAGAAACACCACATATACCAGTTATTTTGTTTTGTATTATAGCAAAGCAGTCATTCAGTTGCAAAGAACTTCTAAAGCAAGGATGTGTCTTCAACGTATAGAGGAGTTTAACAGAATATAGTAATTACATGAAATGGTGTCAAACATTTTGCAGAGAATAAAGAAAAAACTCACAGGCGTGTCGATTAAATTTAAGAGGTATTTTTTTCCTTCATAAGTATAAAAAAGCGATGCAGTCTGAGCCTTCACTGTAATGCCTCTTTCTCTTTCCACCTGAAGCTTATCAAGAACTTGCTTATTGGAGGAGGTTTTAGGTATACAACCTGACATGAAAAAAAAGAACTCTTGTTTAATATGTTTAAAGCTGATCAAAACAATCATTACAGTGGCTTTTAGCATAACTAAACCCAAGAACAAAAATATATATTGCAGCTTACCAGTCCTTCATTGTTGTGGCTGCATTAGTTTTCGCTTTTCAGGACAATGTTATTGTTATTAGGCAAAAGTACCAACAGTTTAAAAGAAGATAGCACAATAGTTACAATACAGATTGATATAGGAGAATTAAGAGGACATTCTTGCGAGAGCTTACAATTTAGAACGAGGGTCTAGTGGTACAAATGGTAGTAACTGAAAGATGGCATGATGAAGAAGGTAGGAGTACAGTTTTTGGGTGAAAGTGAGATAGGCTTCCCTAAAGAGTTGAGTTTTCAGGCAGAGTAGGAGGTGGTCAGACAGATTGGGGAAGGGAATTTCAGAGGATGGGAGAGGCTCTGGAGAAGTTCTGGAGACACTTATGTGAGGATGCAACAAGGCAGCTCTTGGGAGAACTGGAGTGATGTTTTGAGGTGCGGTTGATGATGTAGATCGGGACAGAGTGGTGGATAGCATTGTATGGTGTTACAATTACAAATTTTATGTACTGGGTTAGCTGAAAGCGGTGAGGAGATTGGAAGGGAGGGGCAGCGGCCACTGATTGGCACTTACAGGAAATACCTGTTGATCCTGCCAGGAATGCAGTGTCCTTGTCACTTCCTCTTAGCTGAAGCATACTACTATTATCTTCCTCTTCCCCTTCCATCCCCATGTAATGGAGTTGAACAAAGGCACACATGTTTGAAGACCAGCTTGGGTGACAACCATGGCTTTCTCCATAGATACGGTGGAAGAGTGAACATAGTGCAAGTAAAAATAAAGGAAACAAAGAACCTGAGTAAAAAAAGCTATAGCAGCCACCACATCTAAGGATTGCTAAGCTGCAATGTAATAAAGTTGTGTTTTTGGGTATGGATACACTAGGTGGGAGATTTGCTTTACTGCAGAAGACACTTATCAGTGATTGGTATCTGACAGCATTAGCGCATATACGTGTTCATACATGAGAACACTTCTGGTCACATGTTCACACTAGTATCAGCTATTAGTTAGCATAGCAGTGTAAAACCATAAAAATTGTTCCCAATTGTAGGCTTTAATGTCATTTTGGAGAGAACAGTACTCCTATAGCTACAGTCTCCCAGTGGCAGGTGACTATGGCTTGGCAATGTACTTCTGAGTAGAAACATGGCAAGCTTTACACTGTAGCATTCGTCGGTACAGCTGCAAAGTATAGTACACATTGCAGGCAGGAAATATACACTATATTATCAAAAGTATTGGGACAGCTGCCTTTACACGCACATGAACTTTAATGGCATCCCAGTCTTACTCCGTAGGGTTCAATATAGAGTTGGCCCACCCTATGCAGCTATAACAGCTTTAAAGGCCCATACACGCGATGCAACGGTCATACAACAGTCTTACAACAGCTTGTTGTACAATAATCCGACCGTTAGTACACGCAATTACAACAGCCGATGTTCAACAGTCGTACAACAGAAGTTGGATGAGCAGACTAGAAAACATTTGTTGTACAACAAGCTGTTGTACGACTGTTGACTCGTGTGTACAGAAGTTGGCCCAACAAAGTTGTACGTGCTAAACACGCATGCTCTGAATCCAGGAAGTGTTCGGTCATGTAACCTGTGTTCCTAATTCACAAATCACATTTACCTGAAGTTCCTTGTTATACGCTTGTAACACATCACTACGTTTGGCTTTGTTGAACAACTTCTTGACTCATGTCAGTACGCAAGACACAACTGCCAACAGCCTATTTTGGACAAAAGTTGAACGTGCAGTTGTACAATTGTTGCACCATGTGTACGAGGCATTACCCTTCTGGGAAGGTTGTCCACTAGGTTTAGGAGTGTGTCTATGGGAATGTGTGATCATTCTTCAAGAAGCGCATTTGTGAGGGGAGACACTGATGTTGCACAAGGAGACCTGGCGCACAGTCTCCACTCAAATTCATCCCAAAGGTGTTCTATCAGGTTGAGGTCAGGACTTTATGCAGGCCAGTTAAGTTCCTCCACCCCAAACTCGCTCATCCATGTCTTTATGGACCTTGCTTTGTGCACAGTCATGTTGGAACAGGAAGGGACCATCCCCAAACTGTTCCTACAAAGTTGGGAGCATGAAATTGTTCAAAATGTCTTTGTATGCTGACTCCTTAAGAGTTCCCTTCACTGGAACTAAGGGGCCAAGCCCAACCCCTGAAGAAACAACCCCACACCATAATCCCCCCCTCCGCCAAATGATTTGGACCAGTGCACAAAGCAAGGTCCATAAAGACATGGGTGAGCGAGTTTGGGGTGGAGGAAGACTGGCCTGCACAGAGTCCTGACCTCAACCCGATAGAACACCTTTGGAATGAATTAGACTGTGAGTCAGGCCTTCTCATCCAACATCAGTGCCTGACCTTACAAATGCGCTTCTGGAAGAATGGTCAAACATTCCCATAGACACACTCCTAAACCTTGTGGACAGCCTTCCCAGAAGAGTTGAAGCTGTTATAGCTGCAAAGGGTGGGCCAACTCAATATTGAACCCTACGCACTAAGACTGGGATGCCATTAAAGTTCATGTGCATGTAAAGGCAGGCATCCCAACACTTTTGAAAATATAGTGCATCTGTAGCCCCGAAAAACTGAGATCCAAATTATAACTGGAATGATTATAAGTGGTATTTCTATAGCAAAACACATTAAGGGTCCTTTCACACGGGCGGATCCATTGTGGAGCGACAGATGTCAGCAGTGACTTGTTCGCTGACATCCATCCACATCCAATCCGCTCCGATCCGCCAAAAACAGATGGATGGAAACCCTATTTTCCATCCATCTGGCGGATCAGATTGGATGAACACGGACAGTCCGTGTTCATCCGATCCTCCATAGAGGAGAATGGAGCTGTGACAGGTCAGTCTCTGCACAGAGTGCACAAACTGTCCTGTCATCCGCCGGCTCAGCGGGGATAAACGTATGGATCCCCACTGAGCAGTGGAGCCCATCAAAACAGGCTCCGTTCGTGTGAAAGGAGCCAAACAGTGTGTAACACCAGTTGTGTAAGACTATTACAGCCTTTAGAATCTGCATTACTACCTACTGAGAAGTGAAATATTAGGCTGTATTATATTTAAAGGGCTGCTTCACTTTTAGTGAATTTGTTGTTTAAATTATTTTTTTTCCCTCACCCCTTTTAGGCCTGATTCACACCTATGCATTTTTAGTGCTCTTTGCAGATTTTCACTACAGAACGTGTTCCATATGAAACCATATTAAATGGACTTTAGTGCAAATCTGCAAAATGCAACAAGCCCTAAAAATGCATAGGTGTGAAATCAGGCCTTAGTTTAGCGAAAATATCAAAATAGTTGCCTCCTGCCCTGCTCCTGAGTTTTTCAGTGCCTGACCTTACAAATGCACTTCTGGAAGAATGGTCAAACATTCCCATAGACACTCCTAAACCTTGTGGACAGCCTTCCCAGAAGAGTTGAAGCTGTTATAGCTGCAAAGGGTGGGCCAACTCAATATTGAACCCTACGCACTAAGACTGGGATGCCATTAAAGTTCATGTGCATGTAAAGGCAGGCATCCCAACACTTTTGAAAATATAGTGCATCTGTAGCCCCAAAAAACTGAGATCCAAATTATATTGTGTGCAAATCTGCAAAATGCAACAAGCCCTAAAAATGCATAGGTGTGAAATCAGGCCTTAGTTTAGCGAAAATATCAAAATAGTTGCCTCCTGCCCTGCTCCTGAGTTTTTCACTTTGCAGCCCTGCCACACAGCCTTTGCAGAAAGAAGGTCCATCCTCTTCTATTCATTTCTATGGCTGGAGCCATACTTTGGATAACTGAGGGCTGCCATTAGTACAGACCAGCCATAGGAATGAATAGGGTGAAAGATGAACAGTAGAAGCTGGATGCAGTCAGGACTCTTTTCTGTAAAGGTTGTGCAGTGCCTCGGCAGGATTTGCACAATGAAGAATTCAGGAGTGGTGCTGAAGCCAACCATTTCGACTTTTGGACTACACTAAGGAAAGAAAGATTCCAAGGACTACTTTACTAAAAGTGATGTCTTTTAATTCAACTAGTTTGCTTTTTGTTTTTTTAAAAAGGGGAACAATAAGATCAACAATACAATACATAGACCTGACCCTACACACTACAATCCAACTGTACAATCTTTAGACAAGGCTCATGTAAGAGCAGACAAGCTAGAATCCAGACAAAGTAATAGGGTGCAACAATGTATACAAGTCATAGCTGGATTGTCATCGAACATCTGCCAATTTGTGTGATCATTCCTCACATTAACAACCTTCTCTGAGATTAAAGCAGAGCTCCACCCAAAAGGGGAAGCTCCGCTTGTTCGCACCCCCCCTCCACTGTCACATTTTCCACTTTTTCTTGGGGGGGGGGGGGTTTGCAGGTATTCGGTTTTGACAGGTACCCAATCCCACTTCAGGCCCCTACTCCTTCCCCCCACTGCCTTCTGGGACACACATAGGTCCCAGAAGATGGTGGGACCATTCAGAAAACGCAGCGCAACTCGCATGTGCGCATTTGGAAACCAGCTGTGAAGCCGTCACTGCAGGTTTCACTTAGTGACTATGCTGACTCTACACCCGAAGCCAAATCAAAAATCTCGGAGTGCCGCCAACGCTGGATCCCTGGACAGGTGGGTGTCCTTATATTAAAGCTGCTGACTTTTAATGTATTTAATTTAAAATACATATATAAGACATGTCATACCAGTTATTTCCAGCAGTCTGTCCGCAAGAGTACTTTTACCATGGTCCACGTGGGCTATTATACTAAAATTCCTAATATATTCAGTGCTATATTCTGACATATCAATTCTTTCCTGAAAGAGATGACACAGAAATGGAACAGATTTTACATGATGATGCAACAGAAATAACATTGAACTTATATTTATTGTTCATAGCTGGAGTCTGTAATTTATATAGATTATGACAACATCTTAATGATGGACTTTTAGCTGAAGAATGCAAGCAAGAGACACATCCCCACCATGTCCAAACCAACCTTGACCATGTAGAATGTATGCATCATGGGCGATCAAGTGTTTCTAAACTCAGAATAGATTTTTTACCTTAATGCATTATCTGCATTAACCACTTGCCTCCTGGGCATTTCACCCCCCTCCTGCCCAAGCCAATTGCACTTTGAATGGCAATTGTACGTTCATGCAACACTGTACCCAAACAAAAATGTTAGCATTTTTTTGAGACAGATAGATCTTTATTTTGTTGGTATTTAATCACCACTGGGTTTTTTAGTTTTTGCTAAGCAAACGAAAAAAGACCAAACATGTTGAAATAAAAAAAAAAAGTTTTCTTAGTTTCTGTTATAAAATCTTGTAAATAAGTAACATTTTTCTCCTTCACTGATGTACGCTGATGAAGCGGTACTGATGGGCACTGGCAAGCAGCACTGATGGGCACTGGCAGGCAGCACTGATGGGCAGCACTGGTAGACTCTGTTACGGCTGCACTGGTAATTAGTGCCCTGATTATCTGTCTGCATGTCCCCCATGTGGATTTGCCGGTTATCAGTTCTCCACATGCGCTGTCAGTGTGAGGAGAGGAATGCTGATAACCGGCAAATCCTGTTTACACTGTGATCAGCTGATGTTGGACACAGCTGATCACGTGGTAAAGAGCCGCTGTGATTGGCTAAGGAAACAGCGGTCACATATCCCTGCCCATGCGCACTGCATACGCCCTCCCAGCAATGTGCGACCGCACTGTAGCCGTCTTTCGGCTATAGTGTGGTCGTGAAGAGGTTAAAGTCGTTCTAAAGCCAAGACATTTTTTACCTTAATGCATTCCCTGCATTAAGGTAAAACATGTCTCAGTATTATTGCTCCCTCACAACACCTCTATATTTTTACCTGAGTCCTATCTTGATCCAGCTCTGTGCCTGTCCAGTGCTCTGTGTTCCTCTTCTCACAAGAGACAATGAGACAGAAGTAGCAACGGGATCTATTGGTTCCTTCTGCTGTCAATCAAATCATGTAAGGAGGGAGTGGGGGACAGGTCTATGGATGCTCACAGCCCAGCTTGGGGCAAGCCTGCATGTGTGCCCCCATAGCAAACGGCTTGCTATAGGGGCACACACAGAAGAGGAGCTGAGAGTGCCAACAGGGGACCCCAGAAGAGGAGGTTCATGAATGCTCTATGCAATACCATTTCTCAGAGCAGGTAAGTAGACCATGTTTATTATTTTGTATTCAAATATTTTATTAAAATCGAGTATCTTAATAGCCATTACATGAAACAAAACATAATAAAAGGGGAATGCTTCCCGCAGGGAGCGGTACATTGACAAGTGCCATTGATATGTCAAAACAAACAAATGTACACAATATGCCAATCAACTTATGGAAAAATATATTTCATCAATTTATGGCTTTTAGCCTGCTTTCACACATGGGCGATCCGACTTCGGCGCAACTTGCAACGCGACTTCAGCGTGACTTTGGACGACTTACAACGCGACACCATGCCAGGCGACTTTTGCCTGTGGGAATGCAGAGAAGGGAGGGAGGGGGGTTGCCTAGGTAAATTCTTTTATTTTTCCTGTAAGTCGCTTCAATATAGATGGGAGTTCCGACTTGTATTGAATTCTATGGGCACAAGCTGGATAGAAGTTGCCTTGAAGTAGTACAGGAACCTTTTCTGAACTCGGAGCAACTTCAGTGGTGTACATTAAGACGGCTCCCATTCACTTCAATGGGATTTCAGATGTCAAGCGACTTGAGACGATGAGGCGACTCAAGTCGGAGTGCAAGTCACCCCTGTGGGAACGGGCTCTTAGCAACCTAATAGCTAAAGTAACATGTTAATTATTTTAATAATAAAAAAAGCATCTAAACAATGTAGCTTTTATCTTGGATCCCAAGTGAAAAACAGCAGTGCTGGTATGTGAAGATGCCTAGGCACTCCTGTGCCTTCAGTCTCATAGCTGTATATCTGCATGGTGGGTCTAAGGCAGCCCATAGATAAGTCGATTTTCTGTCCTCCCACCAGGAGTGGGGTGCAGGGAGCCTGCCTAGGCCAGCAGAACACAATGACTAGTGCTAACAGCTATAGCCACTGACAGTAATCAAACGTAACAAATCTGGCAGGCTGGCTGTACCAAAGTTGTGCAATGGATCAACTTGGGTACACTCAGCCTGTTCATACATGGATCAAATCTCGGCTGGTCCCTGCATCTGGTTGAATTGCAATCCATGTATGGTCACCTTAAGGCTCTGCTGCCCTGCTAGCCTCAGGAGGTTTGGAGTGAGATTCAGGAATGCCATTACTGTTCTGCTCACTATTCTCCTTCCTGGAGGATCTGACATGAGGGAGCAAAGCCCTGACTCTACTAAAATAGCCTATGTGGTGGAGACACCAAGGAAGAATAAGGCATGGTAAGTCAGTAATGGGGGAAGGTTGATCAGTAGGAAGACCACAGGCAATATTAGGGGATAGTTCTTTGCCCAATGTTTGTCATTTTTTAAGGGTTGGGGGTAACAGCTTCCAGAGTTGAGTTCCTTGTGATCTTACGGAAAACTGTGTCATGGATAGGCTTCTGAAGGTTATAGGTGAAAACAAAGGTAGGTCAGTGACTTTATGTAAAACAAGCCCTCCAAAAATACAAACACTAGTATGAAGTTGTCCTTGTGTCCCATTGAGCATTAAAAGACATCACAGAGATGGCCCATAGATACATCAACAGAAAGGAATAGGTAAAAAAATTGATTTTAAAGATAGAGGCAACATTTTTTAGAGTCGCTATATTGCATGCTTAACCATTCTTACCTTTTTAGTACTAAAGGCCACAGCCTGATTCAGATGTGTAGATTGGATGTTTTGCAATACGCCATGACTTCCAAAAAGTGTGCTTCTCAACCAGTTCTGAGCAGACAGATGTGTGTTTAATGTACGGATTTTGTACTTCCATAGATGCAAGCATCTTCCAGTGCAATGCGGGCTGAAAGTATTCATCTCTCCAAATTCGTTCTATGCTGAGCTCTGTATCATCCCGCAAAGGCCTCACTACATTCCAGCTTTTACGTTTATGGTGGTCGCTGTTCATGTCTTTCACATCCTTACTACAAAGATATATCTGGAGAAGATTGTAAGGTCCTGTAATAAATTAAAATGTGCACAATAAAATCCGGGCTCAAAGATCATTAGTCGTCTAGGCTTCTCAAAATGTAAGGCGGGATTTGAAAATGGTTATTAAAATCATATGTGAAGAAAAAAATTATAATTTGAACATCCGGTGAATTAATGCACATTTCCCTGTGTTTTATCCCTTTAAAATAGTGGTCTCCAAACTGCGGCCCTCAGGCCAGATATAGTCCTTTGCTTGCCTGGATCCAGCCATTGGGGCACTATTCCTCCAACGGACCCCAACAATGGGGCACTATTCCTCCCCATTGCCATCAACAATGAGGCGCTATCTGTTCCACTGACACCAACAAGGGGCACTACTCCTCCCACCGACACCAACAAGGGGGCACTATTCCTCCCACCGACACCAACAAGGGGGCAAAACTCCTCCCACCGACACCAACAAGGGGGCACTACTCCTCCCACCGACACCAACAAGGGGGCAATACACCTCCCACCGACACCAACAAGGGGGCACTACTCCTCCCACCGACAACAACAAGGGGGCACTACTCCTCCCACCGACAACAACAAGGGGGCACTACTCCTCCCACTGACACCAACAAGGGGGCACTACCCTCCCACTGACACCAACATGGGGGCTCTACTCCTCCCGCTGACACCAACAAGGGGGCACTACTCCTCCCACTGGCACCAACAAGGGGGCACTACCCTCCCACTGACACCAACAAGGGGGCTCTACTCCTCCTATTAACATCAATGATAAGGCACTATTACTTCCACTGACACTAACAATAGTGTACTATTCCTCCCAGTGACACCACACATGGGGCAACATTCCTTCCACTGATATCAACAATGGGGCAGTATATCTCCATTTAAACCACATATGGAGCACTATTCCTAGTTCTGATGACCTGGGTGACAGCTAGGGTTTTCCCTATACTAAAACAAGAAAAGGTATTCATGTGCAGATCTCAATACTGAAACCTAGAATATGCGGCTGAACACAACAAGGAAAAACGAAATTGAACCTTGATAATGGAATATAAAAACAAAATGTGCAGCACAATAAATGATTGTTCAATAATATAACTAACATGAGCATAAGAATAAGTCCATAACAGAGTCCTTTAGAGCAGACAGACCGCCTCCGTGATATATGTGTTGAACCATAAACATCAAATGGTCAGTGCAAGGGCTGATCATAGCCCATCCACCACAGGCAGTGCTAGCCTCTCACCTCATACATTCGACCCACAGGGGTCACACATCATTTGTCCTGCCAAAATGATATGAGCCTCATATGCTCCAAAGCAAAAAAATACCAGGGTTCTGTAATATGCAAGAAGAAATGGAAAGAGACCTAGTGCTCTCTGTATATCAACAATTTATTGAAGTAGCAAGATAAAAAACACTTACAAAAGCGGCACTTCTGCCAAGTGCCAGCAAACAAGTATGTCAGTGAAAAAGCCGCATTCCAAACACAGCTAAGATGGTCGCGGGTGACGTCATACGTAGCTCCTCCCCTGTACGCGTTACATCATGTAGTGGGCATAGACTTCTTCAGCTGGGAATTTTCCCTATGGAAGCAGGGTTTTCCCTATGTTTGGAGAGATTCCCTATCACTTCCTGTTGTGTCTATGGGACAGGAAGTAAAGGAAATGTCCTCATTGGACACAGATGGCAAATGTAAAAAGAAAAAAAAAACTGGTAGGGTTTATAATTCTCTCTCTACCCACAAAAAAAGCATACATTTAGTTCTGCTTTAAACATGCTGCAAGTGCTGAAAAACTGTTGATGTGCCAGAAATATCCTGAGCTCCTACCTTTCTCTTTGACATAACACAGCTCTGAATTCCTAAGCAGATGGTGCAAAATTTTCTAAAAAAATAAATAAATAAACAGGTATGGCTGGCAGTAATAGGGTCTATCAAACTACATTAAACAAAAAATGTTTATTTGTAGTTACCGGTTATCAGAAAATGTTTGTGGGCTATTGCCTGCTAGACCAGTGTTTCTCAACTCCAGTCCTCAAGGCGTACAAACAGGTCCTGTTTTCAGGATTTCCATTATTTTTTCATCAGAGGGAAATCCTGAAAACATGACCTGTTGGTGTGCCTTGAGGACTGGGGTTGAGAAGCCTTGTGCTGATCAAATAAGCACCTAGATAGATATCCACATATCTATGAATAGCTTTAGATTAATTGTATAGCTCAGATACAGTAACTGTAAGGTTTATTTTTTTTTTTCCGTTCAGCCCATCAATGTGGATGGATGTATCCTCCCGATTGCGCTCTAAGCACGTGCCTGAGCCCGCCAGGAAGCTGACACTGTGCCGCGCTAATCACAGGCAGGGAGACATTTCCCTATCTGTGCAGCCGCGGATTGGAAGATGCCTCACTGCCTGTGATTAGCACGGCGCAGTGTCAGCTTTCTGGCGGGCTTGGGCATGTGCGGTTGTGAACACGCCCGAGCCCATCCTTAATTGTGACAGCGGGGACCCCTCTGCTATCAGGATACACTGATCACCGCTGCAGCCACTGATCAAACAAAAACTTTCCAACATTCCCGTTCGACTTCTGTTAAGCAGAAAGGTCATAGATGGATCGAAATGTGGCCAGTCCCTGCTGAACTAGCTGAATTTCAATCCATCTATAGCCAGCTGGAAGCAGAAATAAAGCCAACACTTTTTTTTTTTTTACTAGTTTTGGATAGAATGGAGAGAGATTAGAATACCTGTCAGTTTTTATTGCTGTCTGTGTCCCTGTTAAGGAGATTCCCACCTCTATTTGTCCTGTTTACCATTATCATTGAAAGTAAAACAAAAGCCCACATTTTGGGTTGTTCCCAGAAAAGTAACAGAATGGGGATACTAATCCTGGTGACCTAGGGGCCCCCAAGGAATTTCCAGTAGTTGCAGTGATTTCTCTCACTTCCTGTTTGACTATGGGGCAGGAAGTGAAGGGAAATCTCTGCAATGGGACACAGATGGCAAAAAAAAAAGACAGGGGTTATAATCCTCCTTTAGGCTACTTTGACATTGAAGCGGTAGCCGCGGTCGCAGTAAAACCCCGCTAGTTTTAGCGGAGTTTTACCAGGGATAGGGCTCCGCTATGCAGGCGGGAGCGCCGTGCTTTTAAACCCCCCACAAGGGGTTAAAAAGGGGTTAAACGTGGCGGCGCTCAGCGCTACCGAGGCGGTGTGCAGCCACTTCGGAAGCACTTGCCATTCATTTCAATGGCAGGGGCGGTAGAGGAGCAGTATATTACCACTCCCCTCACCGCCCCAAAGATGCTGCTTGCAGGACTTTTTGTAACGTCCTGCTAGCGCACCGCCCCAGTGTGAAAGCACTCAGGGCTTTCACATTGGGGTGGATTAGGGGGGACTTTTGAGGCACTTTACAGGCGCTATTTTTAGCTAAATAGCATCTGTAAAACGCCTCAGTGTGAAAGCAGCCTTACTCTATCCAAAATCTAAGAAAAGTTTTGCCTACAGTTTTACTTTACGCCCCTCTAAAGCTGCTGTCTCTATTTTGGGTGGACACCAGTAGGGCCATACTCTTCTGGAAATGCTAGATATTAAAGCCTCGTACACACGGTTCGACGGTCGTACGACCGAACGGACCAAATCATATGTTGGATCATGTATCTCGCATACTGACATGCACTACACGATTGTACGACCAAGCCAAACATAGTGAAGGGTTATGAACGTGTAAAGAAAAAGTTCAGGTGCATGTAATTAGCGTCCAGCCGTTCCTGACTTCTGAGCATGCGTGTTTTGCACAATACAACTTGTTGGACCAACTTCTCTGTACACACGATACAATGGTCGTACGACCGCTTGTTGGTACTACCAAAGTTTTATAGTTTGCTCATACAACTTTGGTTGTACGACCGTCGTAAGTAGGCTGTTCTAATCGCGCGTACTAACGGTCGGGTGATCATACAACGAGCGGTCGTACGACCGTTTGCATACAACCGGCGAACCATGTGTACGAGGCTTAAGGATGGGCTTGACGCAGTGTTTACACTGCGCTGATCACAGGCAGTGAGACATTTGCCGATCCGCGGCTGCTGATGTCTCACTGCCTGTGATTAGCGCAGCACAGTGTAAACTTCCTGGCGGGCCCGGGCACGTGCGGTTGCAAACACGCTCAAGCCCTTCCTTACTGGATACCTGGCAGGGGTGCTGACACCATTGCAGCAGTACTTTAAGCATGAACCTAGAACAAGTTAGCAAAAACCTCTCACTTTCCTGATCTGAATACCTGTCCTGGTTTAGTGACTCAATGACAACACAGTTAGGCTGGAGTCACACCTATGCATTTTAGTGCTTTTTGCAGATTTGCACTACAGTCCATTTAACATTGTTTCCTATGGAACACATTGTGTAGAGCAAATCTGCAAAATGCAAAAAGCACTAAAGATGCATAGGTGTGAATCAGGCCTAACTTAGTGGTTAGCATATCTGTCTTGCAGCACTGGGGTCTTCAGTTTATATCCCAGTCAGGGTGCTGTCTGCATGTTTACTCTGCGCTTGCCACACTCCAAAGACATGCTAATAGGTTAATTGACCCTAGTAAGTGTATGTAGGTTAGGGATCTTAAACCTTGTGCGGCAGTCGTATGAAAACGGTCGTACAACAGCTTGTTGAACAATCATCCGACAATTAGTACGCGCGAGTAGAACAGCCGATGTGCGATGGTCGTACAACAGAAGTTGGATGAGCAGACTAGAAAACGTTTGTTGTATAACAAGCAGTCGTACGACCGTTATATCGTGTGTACAGAGAAGTTGGTCCAACAAGTTGTACTGTGCAAAACACGCATGCTCCAAAGTCAGGAACGCACGGAAGTGTCCGTTCGTGTAAACCTACTTTCCTAATTCACAAATCATTCACCTGAACTTCCTCTTTATACGCTCGTAACGCATCACTACATTAGGCTTGGTCGTAGGATTGCTTAGTGCACGTCAGTATGTGAGATACAACAGCCAACATATGATTTTGGACGTCCGGTCGTACGACCGTTGTATCGTGTGTACGAGGCTTTAGATTGTAAGCTCCTTGAGAGCAGACTGATGCAAATAAGGATTGTGTATATTACCAGCACTATAAGATTGCCTATAATATATAAGATTGGGGCATTGACAATTTTTGAAGGAGGTCAGCATGCAATAGCAACTGTAATTCATCTCTGACAGGTGACATAAAGAAAAGCTAAATAAACCTACAAGTGTCCAGGATCTGGAATATTCATGTATGTGAGGCTCACTGTTCTGGAGTTTTCCGATCTATTGGCAAACACATCTGTATTTGTATGTAATGTCTTTCATTTGTTATGTTTCTTCTTGTCTCCTGCCTATAAACAGGAAACAATGTTAATAAACAGTGAGAACAACTTGGTACAAGTCAACAGAGAACTAGATCCCAGCACACTGCATAGACTGGCACACAAGTGATCCTAATACACATTCATATATCTATAGGAGATCATCTAATAATAAGCAATCATTCCTAGGTGCAATGTGATCACTGACAACACACACTGTCATCTCACCTTCCTACATATGTCCTATGCAGCCTGCACTCCATGTGAGCCTCTCTCCCAGCATGCATTGCTACTCTTAAAGTGGCAATGTCAACTCTAAAACTTTAAAAGGGCAATGATAATAAGGCTGGATTCACACCTATGCATATTTAGTGCTTTTTGCATTTTGCAGATTTGCACTACAGAACGTGTTCCATAGGAATCCATGTTAAATAGACTGCAGTGCAAATCTGCAAAATGCAAAAAGCACTAAAAATGCATAGATGTGAATCCAGCCTTACACAGTGCAGACCTTCCCTCATCACCCTGTCTATGTAAATGGAATACATGATCAACAGTTTGGATTGCAGCAGTTCCAGCTAAAGGGCTGAACGTACAGTGACGTGTGTTAAAGTGCAGGGAGCATGGATGTACATTTCTATCTATTGTATGCGCATTTTTAACTTGCGTTGATCTGCATTTTAGCGCACTTGTAACATGCAGGTCGACGCATAGGCACTAATTTTTTTATTGTGTGTCTTGTTCGCACTACAATGCTGCATTACATGTTGCATTTTAACACAACGGAATGCTACGCTGGTCAGCGCAGCGCTGTAGTGTGAACAGGACACACACAGAAACAATGTTGTTTTATGAGTCTATGCGTTGACCTGTATTGTACAAGTGTGCTAAAATGCAGATCAACACAAGTCAATGCAAAGTTAAAGCACACATAAAATTGATGGAAATGTACATCTATTTCCCCTGCATTTTAACCCAAGTAAGTGTGAATTTAGCCTAAAGCCCTGTACACACAATGCAAATTTCGGACGGGAATTTTCGCATGACGACCGATCGTCTGAAATTCTTACCGTTAGTATGCGCCTTTCAACAGCCGATTTTCTTTTTTCAGACGACAAAAGCTGGATGTGTAGACTAGTACATTTTTTTCGTATGTCAAGTCAACGTCCGATTTTGGTATCATTAGTACGGTTTTCTTACAAAAAAATCGTACGATCAAGACTACGTATGCTCAGAAAGGAAGAGATGCATACAAAACTATTCAACACATTACGTTACTTCTGACGTTGAATTCGGTCATACGAAAATTTTTGAATTGTTAGTACGCTCTTCACTTTCGACATGAGAAAAAACATTTAGGCTTGATTCACATTTATGCATGTTGCTTTTGAGTGTTTCTGCAGTGCTTTTTGCTGCACTTTTTGCATTTTTTACCACATTTTTACCGCAATTTTTTATGCTTTTTTTCTATATTGGGGGAAAACTTGTTGTTAGGCAGATCAAAAAACGTAAAACGCAAATTGCCGTAAAAACGCACTACATGCTTCTCAATTGAAATCTATTGAACCAAAAAAAAAGCACCGTTTTGTGTTTAAAAAAGTCCCTGGCTCTTTCCAAAAACACAGAGGCACAAAAATGCATTGATGTGAACGTGTTCCATAGGAACCCATGTTAAAAAATTCCCTGCATTTCTGCAAAAAGCATGAAACAAACGCATTGGTGTGAATAGAGCCTTACTGAGTGTGTCAGTGTTTAGATTAAATGCACACCAAAGTCTGAGTAAAATAAAAATTCTACTCAAGCTTGTATTTTTAACCACTTCAGCCCCGTAAGGATTTACCCCCTTCCCAACCAGAGCACTTTTTACGATTCGGCACTGAGTCGTCTGACAATTGCACAGTTGTGTGATGTTGTACCCAAACAAAATTGATGTCCTTTTTTTCCCACAAATAGAGTTTTCTTTTGGTGGTATTTGATCACCTCTGCGTTTTTTATTTTTTGCGCTATAAACAAAAAAAAAGCGACAATTTTGAAATAAAAAAACAATATTTTTTACTTTTTGCTATAATACGTATCCAAAAAAAAAAAAGTATTCATCAGTTTTGGCCGATATATATTCTTCTACATATTTTTGGTAAAAAAAATCACAATCGGCGTATATTGATTGGTTTGTGCAAAAGTTGCCGTGTTTACAAACTATGAGAATTCATTTATGGCGTTTTCAATTTTACATTTTTTTTTACTAGTAATGGCGGTGATCTGCGATTTTTATTGAAACTGCGATATTGCGGCAGACAGATTGGACACTTTGACCTTTTTTTGGGACCATTGACATTTATACAGCGATCACAGCTAAAAAAAAACACTGATTACTGAGTAAATGTCACTGGCAGGGTAGGGGTTATCCTGCAGGGGGCAATCAATGGGTTAACTGTGTTCCCTAGGCATGTTCTAACTGTATGGGGGCTGGGCTGGCAGGGGCATAAGAGATCTAACTGATGCCGATCACAGGGATTAATAGATCTCTGTCATGTTTACATCGGGGGTTCCCCGTTCTTTCTCTTCAGAAGGCGATCGCGGGTTGCCCGGCGGACACCTGGTCCGCCTGACCCACGGGCACACTCACAGAGCGCTCAGCGGGCGCGAGCGCATGCCGCCGCGCTTCCGCCCGCAACTGTTCCTGCGTGAGCCGATGTATGGATGATGTATATGTATATGATTCATGCAGGAGAGCCGACCTGCCACAGTATATCTGCGTGAACAGGTCGGCAAGCGGTTAAGAGGGATGTACCAATATCTGTTTTTTAAGACCAAGCACTGATACTTTTTCTCAAGTACTTGCTGATACCAATTACCGATACGTATTTTTAGTGTCACGTGACAGTTTTTTTAGGGCTTGTTCTCACCATACATGTATGGAATCTGATGGGAAAAGCACACAGATTTCACTTGCAGAGACATCAGTTTCACATCAGTTTTCAGAGTCCTGTACGATTTCAGTCTGGTTCAGGTGCGATTTTTAATCTCATGCACTACAATTCACATTGGACTTGCACCTGAATGGCTAAACGAAATTCCACCGGACCCAGTTTTGAAATTTCATTGCAAACTGGCCAGGCCTGCACATATGTGCACTGAGTCTGAAGGTATCAGTTTTTGTATCAAAGCATTTGCACGAGTACAAGTAGTGTGTATGTCAGTTTGGAAGACTGCAGCATGTGAAATGAGACAGCTACAGGGCCGGACTGGTCCACCGGGTTATCGGGATATTTCCTGGTAGGCCACTTGCCCTGGGGCCGCTTTGAGCTGCGACTGCAGCAGGGCCGATCCCGGGCGTCAAAGAGTCCTCCTCTCCCTTCCTCCTCTCCTCTCCAGCGGTGATCTTCCTCACTGTCATGGAGATTTGTTGTGAATCGTTCGGCAGTACTGTATTAAAGTCCTGCCTCCGAGTCCTAGACCAGCGGCTCCTATGATAGATGTCACACTGATCCAATGCGATCAGTGTGACATCTATCATAGGAGCCGCTGGTCTAGTAGGCGGGACTTTAATACAGCGCCACCGAACGATTCACAACAAAGCTCTGTGACAGTGAGAGAGATCACCACTGTGTATGATTCATGTGGGTACTGACAGACTACATTTCTGGGTACTGAGCTGGCAGGCTACATTGCTGGGTACTGACAGGCTGCATTGCTGGGTACTGGACTAGCAGGCTGCATTGCTGAGTACTGGCAGGTTGCATTGCTGGGCACTGACAGGCTGCATTGCTGGGCACTGACAGGCTGAATTGCTGGCTACTGACAGGCTGCATTGCTGGGCACTGGCAGGCTGTATTGCTGGACACTGGCAGGCTGCACTGATGGGCACTGGCAGGCTGCATTGATCGAGACTGGTAGGCTCTATTGATGGGCACTGGCAGGCTGCATTGCTGGGAACTGCCAGGCGGCATTGATGGGTACTGGTAGGCTGCACTGATGGGCACTGGCAGGCTGCATTGCTGTGCACTGGTAGGCTGCACTGATGGGCACTGGTAGGCTATATTGATGGGCACTGGCAGGCTGCATTGCTGGGCACTGGCGAGTGGCATTGATAGGCACTGGTAGGCTCCACTGATGGGCACTGACAGGCTGCATTGCTGGGCACTGGTAGGCTGCACTGATGGGCATTGGCAGGCTGCATTGATGGGCACTGGCTGGCTGCATTGATGGGGACTGGTAGGCTGCATTGATGGGCACGGGCAGGCTGCATTGTTGGGCACTGGCAGGCGGCATTGATGGGCAATGGTAGGCTGCACTGATGGGCACTAGCAGACTGCATTGCTGGGCACTGGTAGGCTGCACTGATGGCCACTGGCAGGCTGCATTGATGGGCACTGGCAGGCTGCATTGATGGGGACTGGCAGGCTGCATTGCTGGGCACTGGCAAGTGGCATTGATGGGCACTGGTAGGCTCCATTGATGGGCACTGGCAGGCTGCATTGCTGGGCACTGGTAGGCTGCACTGATGGGCATTGGCAGGCTGCATTGATGGGCACTGGCTGGCTGCGTTGATGGGGACTGGTAGGCTGCATTGATGGGCACGGGCAGACTGCATTGTTGGGCACTGGCAGGCGGCATTGATGGGCAATGGTAGGCTGTACTGATGGGCACTAGCAGGCTGCATTGCTGGGCAATGGTAGGCTGCACTAATGGCCACTGGCAGGCTGCATTGCTGGGCACTGGCGAGCGGCATTGATGGGCACTGGTAGGCTGTATTGATGGGCAATGACAGGCTGCATTGCTGGGCACTGGCAGGCAGCATTGATGGGCACTGGTAGGCTCCACTGATGGGCACTGACAGGCTGCATTGCTGGGCACTGGTAGGCTGCACTGATGGACATTGGCAGGCTGCATTGATGGGCACTGGCAGGCTGTATTGATGGGCACTGGCTGGCTGCATTGATGGGCAATGGTAGGCTGCACTGATGGGCACTGGCAGGCTGCATTGCTGGGCACTGGCAGGCTGCACTAACGGGCACTGGCAGGCTGCATTGATGGGCACTGGCAGGCTGCATTGCTGGGCACTGGCAAGCTGCCCTGATGGGCACTGACTGGCTACATTGCTGGGCACTGGTAGGCTGCACTGATGGGCACTGGTAGGCTGCACTGATGGGCACTGGCAGGCTGCATTGAAGGACACTGAAAGGCTGCATTGATGGGCACTGGCAGGCGGCATTTATGGGCACTGGTAGGCTGCACTGATGGGCACTGGCAGGCTGCATTGATGGGCATGGCAGGCTGCACTGATGCGCACTGGCAGACAGCATTGATGGGCACTGGTAGGCGACATTGATGGGCATTGGCAGGCTGCATTGGTTTGCACTGGTAGGCTGCATTGCTGGGCACTGGTAGGTTGCATTGATGGGCACTGGTAGGTGGCATTGATAGGCGCTGGCAGGCTGCATTTGTGGGTACTGGTAGACTGCATTGATGGGCACTGGTAAATTGCCTTGATGGGCACTGGTAGGCGACATTGATGGGCACTGGTAGGCTGCACTGATGGGCACTGATGAGGCTGCATTTGGTGGGCACTGGTAGGCTGCATTTGATGGGCACTGATAAGATTGTATTTGATGGGCATTGGTGAGGCTGCATTGATGCATTGATTTATTGTATCATGTCCACAGTCTCTGACCATCTTCTGTAGTCTGTCTGCAGTCTCTGACCATCTTCTATAGTATGTCTGCAGTCTCTGACCATCTCTTGTAACATGTCTGCAGTCTCTGACCATCTCTTGTGTCATGTCTGGAGTCTCTGACTGTCTCCTGTAGTATGTCTGCAGTCTCTGACCATCTCATGTATCACGTCTACAGTCTCTGACCATCTCTTGTATCATGTCTGCAGTCTCTGACCATCTTCTGTAGTATGTCTGCAGTGTCTGGCCATCTTCTGTAGTTAGTCTGCAGTCTCTGACCATCTCTTGCATCATGTCTGCAGTCTCTGACCATCTTTCGTAGCATTTCTGCAGTCTCTGACCATCTTCTGTAGTATGTCTGCAGTCTCTGACCATCTTCTGTAGTATCATGTGTGCGCTGTAATATGCATTTTTTTATCTTCTGTAGTATGTCTGTAGTCTCTGACCATCTCTTGTATCATGTCTGCAGTCTCAGACCATCTCTTGTATCATATCTGCAGTCTCTGACCGTCTCCTGTTGTATGTCTGCAGTCTCTGACCATCTATTTTATCATGTCTGCAGTCTCTAACCATCTCTTGTATCATGTCTGCAGTCTCTGACCATCTCTTGTAACATGTCTGGAGTCTCTGACCGTCTCCTGTAGTATGTTTGCAGTCTCTGACCATCTCTTCTATCATGTCTGCAGTCTCTGTCCTTCTCTTGTAGCAGGTCTGCAGTCTCTGGCCATCTCCTCAGAGGCGACTCTCTAATTAGGCAAATTAGGCAGTCGCCTAAGGCCTCGCACTCACAGGGGCCTCGCGGTCACCTAATTTTCCTAGCGCATGTTGCATGTGCCGCAGATCCCCATCCCACTTGCTCTTTCCACCGGCAAATGACAGGAGCGGGTCAGAGGAGAGACTGTGCCGCTGCCGCCGTTGTCAGCAACGAGAAGAGGGCTCTCTGTGTTTCCTACTGCCCTTTCCCCCCTCCCTTTTCCTGTCACAGGAGAGCAGAGCAGCATGAGATCGGAGCGGCTGGCTGTGTCACTGAGTGGAGAGAGAGCGTTCGCGGGCTCTTCTTTCCCCCCTCCCTCTCCTCCTTGATCTGCTGTTCTCAGGAGCGGCGCTTGCCAGCACATCCGCCCACTATGTTTCTTCCCCCTCCTTCATATTAGCCAGGGGATAAATATAGTAAAAAAGGAGCAGACAAAAGGATTGTGGGACATGTAGTCCCCCAGACTGGCGGCCCCTTTGCAGCTCTAAGGGAGGAAACTGTAGCCCACAGCATGCCCAGCTGAATGAAAGGAAGAGAGGGAGCCAGGAGCCCGGGAAAGCTTTCATCAAAATGCACCCAGGACTCCAGAGGGAGATGACAGTGCTGAGGGAACACCATCAGAGAGAGCGAGAACCCTGCTGCCCTGCACCACCAGAGTGAAAGCCACACAACCTGGCGCCATCCCTGGTAAAGAAAGGAATGGAGTCATTGTCAGAATACAGTTCTGGGAGCTACCCAGCAGAGTCACCACGGGCAACCCAGAGAGAGCTGCCATCTGATTAGAGGAACCGTTGTTGCTGTAACGCAGGGTCTAGTGAGAAGGCCAAGTCGCTCATTATCTACTGCCATCCATAGGAACATCCATACAAACTGCAATCTCTGAAGTATGCCCGCAGTCTCTGACTGTCTCCTGTACTATGTCCACAGTCTCTGGCCACCTCCTGTACAGGGCCGTCTTTAATATTGATTGGACCCTGGGCAAATATTTTCTTGCCCCCCCCCCCCCATGTAATTTCACTCTCCACCTGCTTAGAGACATACAATAAATGGCAACAAGGCTCAAAATCAATTTACTGAATCAGATCAGGCAGTGATTTTGATTGGTTGCCAGAGGTTACACCATATCATTGCCGCTTACTGTCTGGCCGCTAGAGGTTGCAGCACACATTACTGCTCACTGATTAGTTGCTAGAGGTTACAGCACATGCTTTCTGCTTGTTTGGTTGCTAGAGATCACTGTACATCAATACTGCTCACAAAGTCGCTTTCCTGACACCACAGAAATGTGCTGCCCTTTAGCCGATACACAGCAGTGCCATCAATTATCAATGACACCCTCAGACATCTGCTGACTTGTGCTGTGGAATTTCAAGCATGCCTTTGTCTCCCCAGTGGGCAGCATCCAGTATAGGTGATGGTGAACATGACTTCAGGGGGGCATGATATACACATGAATGCCACTGTCATGCCTTCTGGCAAATTCAGCTTGCATTCTGTTAATGTTTAGCTTGTGTTATGCTGCCACCTTGTGACTGTTTTTGGTATGCATTCCTAATTCCAGTATTTTGTTTATGTAATCATCCCACAATGCATTGCACTTTAGTTCAAGGGTTAGCAGCCATTCTAGAGTGTGCACATGTATGGACAGATCCTGTTTCAATCAGCTGCCATCCTCTGCCTAGCAAGGTGTTTTCCTGGCAGTATCCTTAACCCGGCATCCATTGTAAGTAGTTACATGTAATTTGCCATGTATTGATTGCACATGTCTTTGTAATATGTCATTGAAGGTATGCATATATTCATTGTACCTCATTTATTTCTTCCTGCAGTTTTACTCTACTCTTTCTTTATACTTCCTATCTGTTCTGCAATAAAAGTTAAAAAAGGACTCAACGCTCCGCCTTAATGAATTGCAAGAGTGGGAAAACAGAGATTGAGAGAGTTATCTGTACGACTAGTAGCATCCCCTTTACGAGGTCCAAAACAGTAAAAAATGGCCGGGCGTGCGGATACACACGCTGAAAGACAGCCTTAACAGGCCCACAACAGAGGTTCAGTGATACTGCAGACATACAGCGAGCGAGATTAACACTGTGACTACATAGGCCTGCTTCCTGTCAGCGCAGCCACTTGCATACATCAATACAGCAGTGCCCATACAGTCTAACGTCCTGCAAACATGTCGAACAGCCACAAATCCTCGCTAAAGACTCGGTCTAAAGCCGCAGGTTCCGTCGCATCTTCCACCGCGAGCCAGACACTCGCCATTGCACGTGCAAAGGCAGAAGCTGCAAGGGTCCGGGCAGCCTTTGCTGAACAAGAGATGCAGATCAGATATGAGCAAGCACAACGACAAGCACAATTAGAGGCTGAGAGGATACAACAAGATGCCCTCTGCGAAGCAAGAAACAGAAATTGAACGCAGAAAGAGAGGCAGCAGCAGCCATAGCTGAAGTGAAGGCCCTAGAAGCAACACTATATCCCAGCAGTGAATGTGATGCACGCAGCAATGTCCTTGGGCCAGAAGCTGAACTCCAAGACACTCCTCAGCGAACAACAGACTATGTGCTACAACATGCCAAGCGAGACGACTGTCAGCGTTCAATGCCAAGAGCGGGGTCAATCCCTGACACCCGAACACCTTATGTCAAACAGGCAAGTGAAACCATATTCAGTCAGCATACAGCACAACCTGCATCCGAGTTACCTAATCAAACAACACAAACATTCAGCGCCTCCCCATGGTCAATGATTTGAATACAAAATGCACAATAGTGTCCAAATAAAGTCCAAACAATTGTTGAATTCTTAAGGTGCCTTCAGAAACATAAGTTTAGTAACTGGTACCCCTCCGCGACTTACAAACACAACAAACTAATCCATTGAGCCTACGTCCAACACGACATACGACTGACTTATACCAAAGTGAACGGACAAACTGTATTCCACAAGCCCACAGTCCCTAACTGGGGCGAGAACCGTAACTTGCGACTGTCAGCAGAGCGAACCGTACAACATCGTGTATCAGACAACAAGCGACTCCTCACAGAACCTCAAGTCGAAGACCGGGTTCCTGTAACGACGCACGTAGTGTAAGTGACGACCCTATATCACAACGAAGATCCCGGAAGTGAAGTCGATA
>BLSH010270184.1:318799-341663 GCA_018402905.1 Glandirana rugosa | reverse complement strand
TCTGCAAATAAATGTGAAACTTTTTAGATTATCTGCACTATGGCATTTTTATTTTTCTTTGAGCACAATAAAGCCTGATTTTTGAAGAGTTGCTGCCGTTACCATACCTCTCCAGTGCCCAGCTGCAAAGTCATCCACAACAACCGTTTGTTTGACCTGTTGACTGCAAAGCAGCAGGTCCACGCTTTAGGGTGAGTGGGGACCCAAGAGGGGAGCGAGCACCTGGCACCTTTTTGCACTCTATGCACATGGCAACTTTATGAGCACTCTTGTCACTTTTTTCACTGAAGGCACCTTAAGAATTCAACAATTGTTTGGACTTTATTTGGACACTATTGTGCATTTTGTATTCAAATCATTGACCATGGGGAGGCGCTGAATGTTTGTGTTGTTTGTATATGGACTAAGCGGTCACGCTTGGGATTACAGCAGCCCCCTGGCAGCTTTGATTGGTTGTCTCACTAAATGTAATTTATTTATGAACAGATTTGTATTATATTAACTCACACTTTATCACCATATTTTTTTTCACGGCGCAATAGAGTTTTTGGTTTAGAGTTACCTAATCGCCACTGTACAGTCACCGACTTCAAAAGGGAAGCACCACAAGGGAAATACCACGGCAACGACATATCTGATGACTACAACCACCCACCAAGTTCCTCTCTTGACAGAGCATCTCCAAACAACTCACACAAGGATCAAGGTATGTTGGAAATCCTTAAGATCTTTACTCGGCGTGAGCTGTTGTCTAGTGGACTCACAAAGTTTAACGACTGGCCTGAAGCCTATAGAGCATGGCGGTCAACCTTCAGGAGCACCATAAGAGATCTAGATCTGTCAGCAAGTGAGGAGGCCAATCTCTTAGTGAAATGGCTGGGGACTGAGTCTGCAGAACATGCTAGAAGGATCAGGGACATTAACGTTAACTATCCAAACAGAGGACTGAGCATGATATGGGAGAGAATTGACGAGTGCTATGGTTCCTCAGAAGCCATAGAAAACTCACTCTTCAAAAGAATAGAAGACTTTCCTAGAATTGCTAACAAAGGGTTCCAAAAGCTGCGAGAGTTGAGCGACTTAGTGACAGAGCTCCAAGTAGCCAAAGCAGAAGGGGACTTGCCAGGCCTTGCTTTCCTGGACACAGCCCGTGGCGTTAACCCCATAGTGCAAAAACTGTCTTACAATCTCCAAGAGATGTGGGTTACACGAGGCTCCAGCTACAAACAAAAGTACAGTGTTCCCTTTCCACCGTTCTCTTTCTTTGTAGACTTTGTTAGACAACAAGCAAAGACTAGAAACGATCCCAGTTTCGATCTGTCACCAACTGACTCTACCTACCCTAAGACAGGCATACCTGCTCCCACTCGCAACTTCAAAGACTTGTCCGTTGCAGTACGCAAAACAGCTGTGTCACCAACCGAGAACCCAAGCAGAGAGTGTCCTCTCCACAAAAAACCTCACCCATTGTCAAAGTGCAGAGGCTTCAGGGAAAAGGCACTCCAAGACCGCAGAACCTTCCTCAAGGAGAATAGGATTTGCTACAAGTGCTGTGCATCAACATCACACCTTGCAAAGGACTGCAGAGCGAGCATCAACTGCTCAGAGTGTGACAGTACAGACCACAATACGGCCCTACATCCAGGACCAGCACCGTGGACTCTTAAACCTCCTGACCCGCCCACAGAGCAAGGCGGGGAGCAGCGAGACGCAGCACCTCCTGTAGTGACACCCCAGTGCACCCAAGTCTGCGGGGAAGGTTCCTTTGGCAAATCCTGCTCTAAGATTTGTCTCGTCTCAGTGTACCCTAAAGGTCAAAAACAGAAGGCAGCAAAGCTGTATGCCATCCTAGATGACCAAAGCAACAGATCGCTTGCCAGCTCAGCCTTCTTCGACACCTTTAAAATCGAGGCAGCCGGCTCTTCATACTCGCTTAAAACTTGTACCGGCGTGAGTGAAGAAATCGGGAGGAGAGCTGTCGGTTTCCAAATTGAATCCATCGATGGCCGAAAATCCTTACCTTTACCAACCTTAATCGAGAGCAATCAGTTCCCTACTGACAGAGAGGAGATCCCTACACCTGAAGCTGCATTTCATCACAGTCATCTGAAGAGAATAGCACATCTCATACCTGCGCTTGATCCTCACGCTGAAATAGCACTCTTGCTTGGAAGAGACATCCTCAGGATTCACAAGGTGAGAGAACAGATTAATGGCCCTCACGATTCCCCTTACGCCCAGAAGCTGGACCTGGGATGGGTCATTATAGGTGAAGTTTGCCTGGGAAAAGCTCACAAACCTACCAGTGTGGACTCCCTTTTTACAAAGACATTGGAGAATGGGCGACCATCCTTTCTACAGGCTTGCCCCAACAGGCTTCTTATAAAAGAGAGACCTACCAGTGTCTTACACACCAAACTTTACACTGCAGACTTTCTTTGTGATGAAGGCAAAGATCACTTGGGACACTCAGTTTTCCAAAAGACAAAGGAAGACAATGAAATAGCCCTATCCATAGAAGATCACATCTTCTTGAAGACAATGAAACAAGGATTCTCCAAAAATGACGCAAACAGCTGGGGGGCACCCTTACCTTTCAAAGTACACAGACCCTGTCTCCCTAACAACAGAGACCAAGCTTTAAGTCGTTTTTCTTCCCTCAGACGCAACTTTTAGAGGAACCCAGAAATGAAAGAGCATTTCTTCTCCTTCATGAGCAAGATGTTTGAAAACGACCATGCAGAGGTAGCTCCACCTTTAAAAGGTAAAGAAGAGTGCTGGTACTTACCAATCTTCAGTGTCTACCACCCCAAAAAGCCAGGGAAGATCCGAGTTGTATTTGACTCCAGCTCACAACACGATGGAATCTCCCTGACCGACGTCCTCTTAAAGGGACCAGATCTAAACAACACACTACTTGGTGTACTACTCAGATTCCGCAAGGAAGCAATCGCCATAGTTGCAGACATAGAGCAGATGTTTCACAGTTTCCAAGTCAAAGAAGAGCATAGGAACTTTTTGAGATTTCTCTGGTTTAGAGACAATGACCCCACTAAAGACATTATCGAGTACCGCATGAAAGTACACGTTTTTGGCAATAGCCCATCGCCTGCTGTTGCAATCTATGGACTCAAACTGTCTGCCCAAGAAGGTGAGAAGGATGTTAGACAGTTCATAGAAAGAGACTTTTATGTTGATGATGGTCTAAAGTCACTTCCATCACCCGAAGCTGCAACCAGCTTACTCAAGAGAACCCAAAACACACTTGCCTGTTCAAACCTAAGGCTGCACAAGATAGCTTCAAACAGCAAGGTTGTCATGGGAGCCTTTCCACCACAAGATCATGCCAGCGATCTGAAAGATCTGGACTTAACAACAGACTCGTTTCCTGTGCAGCACAGCCTAGGTCTCAATTGGGACCTCAAGTCTGACACTCTTACCTTCCAGGTCGACCCAGAGACAAAGCCCTACACATGGCGAGGTGTCCTGTCCACCATAAACAGTCTGTACGACCCACTCGGGTTCCAAGCACCGGTGACTGTTCAAGGTAAGATGCTGCTTAGAGAGCTTGCTGCAGATGCTAGTGATTGGGATTCTCCACTCCCTCCTGAGAAAGAGACATTATGGGTGACATGGAGAGACTCTCTCAAGGCACTAACCAACCTACACATACCAAGGCCGTATGCCCACACTTCCCCCCACAGAAGTCCGTTCCAGAAAGCTGTGTGTTTTCTGTGATGCTTCTGTTGAGGCGGTAGCTGCAGTGGCCTATCTAAAAACTGTGGACATTACAGGTGAAGTCCACATTGGATTTGTGATGTGTAAAACCAAGCTAACACCACGTCCTGAGATCACCATCCCAAGGTTAGAACTTTGCGCTGCTGTCCTGGCAGTCGAGCTAACAGAATTGATTGCATCCGAAATAGATTTAGAGCTCGAAGACACAGAGTTTTATACAGACAGCAAGGTGGTGCTAGGCTACATTTACAACGAGAGCAAGAGATTCTATGTTTATGTGCACAACAGAGTCCTTAGGATCAGGAAGTCCACACAGCCTACTCAGTGGCGCTATGTCTCTACTGATCTGAACCCAGCAGATCTTGCTACTAGAGCTGTGTCAGCTTCACGCTTGAAGGACACTACATGGTTTACAGGACCTCCCTTCCTGTACAAATCGGAGCCTATCACTCCTGAAAAAGACACCTACATACTGTTGGAGCCTGAATCCGATGCAGAAATCCGCCCTCAGGTTTCCACACTATGTACCACTGTTTCCAACAGATCATTAGGAACCCAGCGTTTCCAGAGATTCTCCCCTTGGAAGTCTTTGCAAAGAGCTATAGCCCGCCTAATTCACATAGCCAGATCTTTCAGGGCTGCGGGCTCAGAACATTGCAAAGGTTGGCACAGTTGCCAGAGACCATGCACAGTGGATGAACTCACACAGGCTGCAAATGTCATCATTCGCAGTGTCCAACAAGAGGCTTATGCATCAACTCTACGCTGCCTGCAGAATCGAGAGAACATTTTAAAATGTTGTCCTCTTAAGAAACTTGATCCCTTTATAGACAGCAAACCCAACCTGGAACCTGGAACAGTTGTCCTGATGAAAGACTCTCAGTCCAGGAGAAATGAGTGGCCTTTGGGTGTTATAACCCAGGTATTCCCAAGTGAAGATGGGAGAGTTCGCAAAGCCCAGGTTAAGGTCATCAGACAAGACGGACCTAAGCTTTTTCTTCGACCTGTCTGTGAACTGATTGTTTTGCTCCCTTCAGCAGGTTGATATGTGTGTGGTATCCGTAGGACACCAGACGGGGAGTGTCATGCCTTCTGGCAAGTTCAGCTTGCATTCTGTTAATGTTTAGCTTGTGTTATGCTGCCACCTTGTGACTGTTTTTGGTATGCATTCCTAATTCCAGTATTTTGTTTATGTAATCATCCCACAATGCATTGCACTTTAGTTCAAGGGTTAGCAGCCATTCTAGAGTGTGCACATGTATGGACAGATCCTGTTTCAATCAGCTGCCATCCTCTGCCTAGCAAGGTGTTTTCCTGGCAGTATCCTTAACCCGGCATCCATTGTAAGTAGTTACATGTAATTTGCCATGTATTGATTGCACATGTCTTTGTAATATGTCATTGCAGGTATGCATGTATTCATTGTACCTCATTTCTTTCTTCCTGCAGTTTTACTCTACTCTTTCTTTATACTTCCTATCTGTTCTGCAATAAAAGTTAAAAAAGGACTCAACGCTCCGCCTTAATGAATTGCAAGAGTGAGAAAACAGAGATTGAGAGAGTTATCTGTACGACTAGTAGCATCCCCTTTACGAGGTCCAAAACAGCCACCTTTGTTTACATATCAGTGCAGCTGGCCGCCACTATTTACATATGAATGATGCCGCTATTTACATATCAATGCCGGTTATTTACATGTAAACATAGGGTCTGCAGGTGAGTCATCTGTACACAACAATAGGGCAAAGTTGGGCAGCTTTAGTAGGGACACAGCACAGGTCTAAAACTTCAAGGGACAAGGGAATTTAAACCAGGATAGTTGGCAAGTATGAGGTAGCTGCTTTGGGCCCCACAACAATGACAGGGCCCAGGGCAGCTGCCCCTTTTGCCCTGCCTTAAAGACAGCCCTGCTCCTGTAGTATTCCCGCAGTCTCTGACCCTCTCCTGCAGTATGTCCGCAGTCTCTTACCGTCTCTTGCAGTATGTCCGTAGTCTCTCACCCTCTCCTGTAGTATGCTCGCAGTCTCTGACCATCTACTGTAGTATGCCCGCAGTCTCTCACCGTCTCCTGTACTATCTCCACAGTCTCTGACCGTCTCCTGTAGTATGCCTGCAGTCTCCTACCCTCTCCTGTAGTATATCCGCAGTCTCTGACTCTCCTCTTGCAGTATGCCCACAGTCTCTGACCGTATCCTCTAGCATGCCTGCAGTCTCTGACCGTCTCCTATAGTATGCCTGCAGTTTCTGACCATCTCCTGTAGTATGTCCGCAGTTGCTGACTGTCTCTTGCAGTATGCCTGCAGTCTCTGACCAGCTCCTGTAGTATGCCCGCAGTCTCTGACCATCTCCTATAGTATGCCTGCAGTCTCTGATCATCTCCTGTAGTATGCCCGCAGTCTCTGACCATCTCCTGTGGTATGTCTGCAATCTCTGACCGTCTCCTGTACTGTGCCCACAGTCTCTGACCGTCTCCTGTACTATGTCTACAGTCACTGACAGTCTCCTGTACTACGTTCGCAGTCTCTGACCCTCTCCTGTAGTATGCTCGCAGTCACTGACCGTCTCCTGTACTACGTCTACAGTCACTGACCGTCTCCTGTAGTATGCCTGCAGTCTCTGACCATCTCTTGCAGTATGCCCGCAGTCTCTGACCATCTCCTGTAGTATGCCTGCAGTCTCTGACCATCTCCTGTAGTATGGCCACAGTCTCTGACCATCTCCTGTAGTATGCCCGCAGTCTCTGACCCTCTCCTGTAGTATGCTCGCAGTCTCTGACTATCTACTGTAGTGTGCCCGCAGTCTCTGACCGTCTCCTGTACTATGTCCACAGTCTATGACCGTCTCCTGTAGTATACCTGCAGTCTCTGACCATCTCTTGCAGTATGCCCGCAGTCTCTGACCATCTCCTGTAGTATGCCCGCAGTCTCTGATCATCTCCTGTAGTATGGTCACAGTCTCTGACCCTCTCCTGTAGTATGCCCACAGTCTCTGACCATCTCTTGTAGTATGCCTGCAGTCTCTGACCATCTCCTGTACCATGTCCACAGTCTATGACCATCTCCTGTAGTATGTCCGCAGTCTCTGACCCTTTCCTGTGGTATGCCTGCAGTCTCTGATCATCTCCTGTAGTATGCCCGCAGTCTCTGACCCTCTCCTGTGGTATGGCCACAGTCTCTGACCATCTCCTGTAGTATGCCCGCAGTCTCTGACCTTCTCCTGTAGTATGCCCACAGTCTCTGACCATCTCTTGTGGTATGCCCGCAGTCTCTAACCTTCTCCTGTACCATGTCCACAGTCTCTGACCATCTCCTGTAGTATGTCCGCAGTCTCTGACCCTTTCCTGTGGTATGCCTGCAGTCTCTGATCATCTCCTGTAGTATGCCCGCAGTCTCTGACCCTCTCCTGTGGTATGCCTGCAGTCTCTGATCATCTCCTGTAGTATGCCCGCAGTCTCTGACCCTCTCCTGCAGTATGTCCGCAGTCTATGACCATCTCATGTAGTATGCCCGCAGTCTCTGACCCTCTCCTGCAGTATGTCCGCAGTCTATGACCATCTCATGTAGTATGCCCGTAGTCTCTGACCATCTCCTGTAGTATGTCTGCAGTCTCTGACCATCTCCTGTAGTATGCCCGCAGTTTCTGATCATCTTCTGTACTATGTCCACAGTCTCTGACCGTCTCCTGTAGTATGCCCGCAGTTTCTGACCCTCTCCTGTAGTATGTCCGCAGTCTCTGATCATCTCTTGCAGTATGCCCGCAGCCTCAGACCAGCTCCTGTAGTATGCCCACAGTCTATGACCATCTCCTGTACTATGCCTGCAGTCTCTGACCATCTCCTGTAGTATGCCCGCAGTCTCTGACCAGCTCCTGTAGTATGTCTGCAGTTTCTGACCCTCTCATGTAGTATGCCCGTAGTCTCTGACCAGCTCCTGTAATATGTCTATGGTTTCTGACCCTCTCCTGTAGTATGTCTACAGTTTCTGACCATCTCTTGTAGTATGTCTGCAGTCTCTTACCATCTCTTGTAGTATGTGTATTAATGTGCCACTTTACGTGCTCAATTATTTGGGATTGCTCCACTGCTCAGTAAATGGTAACGCTGAGCAGTAACCTGTAGAAACCAATCAGTGAACAGTAGTGATCTGCTGGAATCTCTAGCAACCAATAAGTGAGTGGTAATGATGTGCTGTAACCCCTAGCAACCAATCAGTGAATGGTAATGATGTGCTGTAATCTCTAGCAACCAATCAGTGAGCACTAATAATGTGCTGTAAGTTCTAGCTACCAATCGGCAAGCAGGAATTATGTGCTGTAACCTCTAGCAACTAGTCAGTGAGTGGCAATGATAGGCTGTAACCTCTGGTAACCAATTGCAATCGCTGCGTGATCTGCTGCAATAAACTGATTTTGAGTCTACCTGCTATTTGTTTGTATATCTCAGAATGGAGGGTGGGGGTCCAAGAAAATGTTTGCCCAGGGTCCAATCAATGTTAAAGACAGTATTTCACAAAACCAAATCATAAATGTTTCCTGCACTTAGAAAGAGGGGGGGGCTTCTCCAAACAACATACCAAGGGGTGTGCGCTTGATGTTCCTGGATAATATGCCGCCTTGTTGCCTTTTGAAGGACTGAGGAAGTTCAAACCACTAGAGAAAAACAAAGAACATACAAGGACGCACTGGCCTAGCGCATTATCCTCAATCACAAGATTTATTATAAAGTGATAGTAAAAACATACTCACAAACGAGTTCAGTTAAAAGCATGGAAGAACATAACAGCTATGCATCCCTTCTCATCTCACATAGGTGGATGATGTCCTTTACAGACTGGCTGATGCATTTTGAGGCCAAGACCTCTTCCGCAGAGCCTAGTGTACCATGTCACAATCTCAACCTTAAATACCATTGTTAGCAAAAATGGGGAGGGTAAAGTCACACGTCGGCTCTGCTGTGACTGGAGTGCATTCTCCAGGAGCACCCGCCTCCCTGGCTCGACCAAAACCAATCTGACACCAATACCAATATACATGCCCCATAACTCCCTAAACTGGGGACGGGGGGCTCGTATTATATCACCACAGACGAGTTCCCATGTCATCTTGTATCAATATTAACATTATTCCCATCATGTATGTGTGTGAGCACTTGATGGGAATAACGCTAATAATGTCCAATCCAGCCCTCGTGCCCCCCTGCACTCCAGCGCTCCCTGTCTGCTCTACCAGGGGTTCTGGAACCAGGGCCATAAGAGAGGTTGCCTACTGCATAAGTCAGACTCTACCATTAGGTACGTGACAGCAATGGACAGCCAGTCCAAGTCTGCGCAGTGGCCCTCTCTGATGGATGACCTAAGCATGCACCTAACGGGGCTCACCCAAGCGGTGAAGGACTTACAAAGTGGGGACACCCAGTTGGAAAACAGGGTTCTGGAGCTCTCCCTGCCAGCTCCTTCACTTCACAGCCAGCCTGCTGCTGGTACCATGGTCACCTTGCCCACGGAGCCCGAGGTGCCCCTGCCCGAACGGGGGACAGTAAGAAGTTTTGTGCATTTCATAACGCTTGTGAGCTCTACTTTGCCCTGCAACCCCGCACTTTTTCCTTGGAAGCCACCAAGGTGGGATTGGTCATCTCCCTACTACTCGATGGCCCCCAGGCCTGGGCTACTGGAACAAAAGGCTCCCGAAACCACCAATCTCGCCCTCTTCTTTTAGTCCATGGCTCGGCTCTACGAGGACCCCCACCAGGTTGCCACCACAGAGGCCGCCCTCCACACGCTCCAGCAAGGTCACCGTATGGCGGAGGACTATGTGTCTGAGTTCCGGTGCTGGATTGCTGATATGGCCTGGAAAGAGGCGGCGCTCTGCCATCAGTTCAGGCTGGGCCTCTCAAATCCGCTTAAGGATGAGCTGGCTCATGTGGGTGTTTCCCGATCTTTGGATGACTTGATTAACCTAACCATACAGGTGGACGCCACCTGTGGGAACGCGGAGCGGAAAGGTCTGCTGGACTTGCTCAACCTGCCGGGATGCCACCCAGAGTACCCAGCTATCCAGGCCATAAGAGAGGTTGCCTACTGCATAAGTCAGACTCTACCATCAGGTAGAGGCAGTAGTTTCTACGGCCCCCACATGCTTGTATGCATTCCTGACAATGTCGGGGCATGCTCCTAATGAGAAACTTTATGTCCCAGAGGTGTTCTATTGGATTTAGGTCAGGCGAGCTGTTCAATGCTATCAATTCCTTTATCCTCCAGGAACTGGCTGCATACTCTCACCACATGAGGCCTGGCATTGTTGTGCACCAGGAGGAACCTAGGACCTTCTGCACCAGCGTAGGGTTTTTACAGTGGGTTCAAGGATTTCATCCAGATACCTAATGGCAGTCAGGGTGCCATTGTCTACAGGGTCGTCTTTAATATTGATTGGACCCTGGGCAAACATTTTCTTATGCCCTCCCTCCATACAATTTTGATAGCAGCTAGGCTCAAAATCAGTTTAATGAATCAGATCAGGCAGCAATTGTGATTGGTTGCCAAAGGTTACAGTGTATCATTACCGCTTACTGATTGGCTGGTAGAGGTTACAGCACACATTAAGGCTCACTGATTATTTGATAGCGGTAACAGCACATGACTTCTGCTTGTTGATTGGTTGCTAGAGATTACTGTACATCAATGCCACTTACTAATTGGTTGTTAGAGGTTACTGCACATTATTACTGCTCACTGATTGGTTGCTAGAGGTTACTGCATATCCTTAACGCTCAATGAGTGGTTGCAAGAGGTTAGTACACATCTTTACTGCTCACTGATTGGTTGCTAAAGGTTATAGCACATTATCTCCTTACTGCCTGCACACCTTGCTTACCTTTGCAGAACAGGTTGATGTTAGACTTAATGACCACAGTTGTATGCAGGACTTTCAAGCATGCCCCTTTACCTCCCCTGTAGGCAACATTCAGCAGAGGTGATATGACCTCAGGGGGACATATTATACATATGAATGCCACCTCTATTTACATATCAATGCAACCAGTCTGCAGGTATTTACATATTAATGCTGCCGCTATTTACATTTGATGCATGTTATTTACATGTAAACACAAGGTCTGCAGGTGAGTCATCTGTACATGACAATAGAGCAGAGCTGGGCAGAATTAGTAACAGAACTTCGCACTGAGATTTTGGGATACAGCATGGGACTAAAACTTCATGAGACAAGGGAATTTAAACTGGCATAGTTGGCAAGTATGAGGCAGCTGCTTTGGGCCCCACAACATTGATGGGGCCCAGGACAGCTGTCCCTTTTGCCCTGCCTTAAAGATAACCCTGATTATTTAGCCTGTAGAGGTCTGTGCGTCCCTCCATGGATATGCCTCCCCAGACCATCACTGACCACCACCAAACCGGTCATGCCGAATGATGTTACAGGCAGCATAATGTTCTCCACGGCTTCTCCAGACCCTTTCTTGTCTAGCACATGTGCTCAGGGTGAACCTGCTCTCATCTGTGAAAAGCATAGGGCGCCAGTGGCTGACCTGCCAATTCTGGTATTCAATGGCAAATGTCAATCAAGTTCCAATGTGCCAGGCAGTGAGCACTGGGCCCACTAGAGGACGTCGGGCCCTCGTGCCACCCTCGTGAAGTCTGTTTCTGATTGTTTGGTCAGAGACATTAACACCAGTGGCCTGCTGGAGGTCATTTTGGGCTCTGGCAGTGCTCATCCTGTTCCTCCTTGCAGAAAGGAGCAGATACCGGTCCTGCTGATGGGTTAAGGACCTTCTACAGCCCTGTCCAGCCCTCCTAGAGTAACTGCCTGTCTCCTGGAATTTCCTCCATGCTCTTGAGCTCTGGCAATGGCACGTATTGATGTGCGATCCTGGAGGAGTTGTACTGCCTATGCAACCTCTAGGGTCCAGGTATCGCCTTATGCTACCAGTAGTGACACTGACCCTAGCCAAATGCAAGGGAAAAAAAATGTCAGTGGCCTCTGCCTGTAAAACCATTCCTGTTTTAGAAGTTGTCTCATTGTTGCCCATCTAGTTCATCTGTTGTTAATTTCATTAACACCAAAGCAGCTGAAGCAGATTAACATCCCCCTCTGCTACATAACTGACCAGATCAATATCCCAGGAGTTTAATTGCCTTGATGCTATACTCTGATTAAAAAGTGTTCCTTTAATTTTTTTGAGCAGCGTATATAAATCAGTAGCATATCACATTGTATGAACTCAGTGTTCCAGAGGTCAAATAAACATTTAGGTGTGCAGCTGTGCATAGAAACCAATCAGCTTCCAAGTTTTATTGTAAAAGATTAATTGAACAAGCTGAAGTAAGAAGCTGATTGGCTACCATGCACAGCTGCACCAGATTTTGCACTCTCCAGTTTTAGTAAATCAACCTCAATGCGTCAGTTTCACATAGACACATATAAAATGCAGCAAGATGAGTAATGCCTCGTACACACGGTTCTACGATCGCACCTACGATCGTGTCGAATCGTATGTTGGCTGTTGTATGCAGCATACTGACAGCACTACACAATCGTACGGCCGGGGAAAGAACGTTCAGGTGCATGTAATTAGCATCCAGCCATTCCTGACTTCGGAGCATGCGTGTTTTGCACAATACAACTTTGTTGTACCAACTGCTCTGTACACACAATACAATGGTCGTACGACCGTTTGTTGGTACGACCAAGTTTTCTAGTCTGCTCATACAACTCCCTTGTACGACCGTTGTATGTTCGACTGTTCAAATCGCGCATACGAACGATCGATTTCGCATACAACGGTTGTTAGTATGACCTGTTGTATGCGATCGTCGAACCGTGTATACGGGGCTTAAGACTACCTTGGAGTGCAGACTATCAACCCTAATATTCTGTGCAAATCAAGACTTATCAGAGAGATAGATGTCAGGCAGAGCTCTGGGTACTACCATCATCCAGCCACATATTCCACACACATTTACTATTTGTACTATTGGTGTTTTCATTCTGTACTATATAGAGGGGATTTGGCTCTTTACAACTGTTTTTGTTCATGTTTTACTTGTGATTTTAAGATTTTTATAAATTGGTTTGGATGCTCTATCTATATTGGAGTATTTTCTGAGGCTATCTGCGCATCAACCAATGATACAACTTGGAGATTGTAGCTGTATGTGGTCCTGGAACATTCTGTATGGGGATTATACTATACTAAATCACATACTGACCTCTAGTAATTGGTGTTCAGTCCTCTGATTTACCTCGATTTGCAGTGGAAGTCTACAGTCCAAGCGAGTCTCAGTCATCTTGTTGCACTTTATATGTTTCTATAGGAAACTGACACACTATGTATATTTGAACATTGGGACATTGGGGTACTATAATTTGGTGGTTTGCTGATTTAGATCAGGTCAGTGGCTGGTGAGGCACTGGCTAGTATCAGAGCCAGATACACAGAGGTTACATACGCCGTTAATGTTAGAGCGAGAGCAATAATTCTAGCACTAGACCTCCTTTGTAAAAATGTTAAAGCATTGTCTATGGAGATTCTTAAAGGGGTTGTAAACCCTCCCGGTTTTTCACCGTGATGCATTGTATGCATTAAGGTGAAAAACCTTTTTTACTGCAGCTGCCCCCCAGACCCCCGTTTACTTACCTGAGCCCGATTGTTCCCCTGCCGAGGACGAGCCTAGCAGCTCCAGCCACGGGCTCCGGTCCTCACTGGATAGATTGATAGCAAGGAAGCCATTGGCCCTAGCTGCTGTCAATCAAGTCCAGTGACGCGGGAGCTGGGGGTGGGGCCGAATCCTGCTTTCTATGTCAATGGATGCAGCAACAGGACATGGGAGCGCACCCGCACGAGTGACCCCATGGAAATCGCTTCCCTGACAAGTCACTTGAGAAGAGGAGGAGCCAGGAGTGCGAGCCAGGAGTGCCGATGGGCGCACAGAGGAGGTAAGTATGACATGTTTCTTATTTTAAGGGGGGAAAAAAACAAAACAAATGTTTAGTATCGCTTTAAGGCCTCATACACACGGACGTTTTTTGACGCCGGCCTTTTCTGGCGTTTTTTGCAGCTCTCCATGTTAGTCAATGGCCCCATAAAAACGTCGGCGTTTTTGAGCTGTAGGTGGCGTCGGCGTTAGTGAGCAGAAAGTAGAAACCATGGCCATCGCGTTCTGAGGCTGTAACGTTTTGACGTTTTTTGACACCGACGCCACAAAACGCCAACAAACGCCAACAGACGCCACCTAATATTGTACCGGCGTTTTCCGGCGTTTTTTGACGCCAACGTTTTTAGGTTGAAAAATAGCAGAGGGATGATTTTTTTTTAAAAAACGCCTATTGACACCGACGCTCACTAACGCTCAAAAACGCCAATGCATAACACCGAAAAACGTCGACTTTTTTTCCTTGACGTCGGACCCGACGTTTTGTTTATTTTTTTAGATACGCCCGTGTGTATGAGGCCTTAGTACTGAAGTGTGGCGCCATTCCACAAGTGTGTGCAATTTTAAAGCTTGACATGTTAGGTATCTATTTACTCGGGGTAACATCATCTTTCACATTATACAAAAAAAATCAGGCTAACATTACTGCTTTTTTTATTCATGAAACAATTTCTTTCCAAAAAAACATGTTTGAAAAATTGTTGCGCAAATACGGTGTAACATAAAAAGTTGCAACAACCGCTATTTAATTCCCTAGGCTGTCTGCTAAAATAATATATATACTGTTTGGGGGTTCTGAGTAAATTTTCTAGCAAAAAAAATATGATTTTGACATGTAGGAGAGAAGTGTCAGAATTGGCCTGGGTGGTAAGGGGTTAATATACAAATAATTATTATAGATTGTGTTTAACCACTTCCTTACTGGGCACTTAAACCCCCCTCCTGCCTGTAAGGGAAATTATAATACCTTGTATGCATTATAATTTGCCTGCGCTAATAAGCGCACTTTTCAGCTCTTTTGCATAATGCATTTGAGTGCACACGTGTTGAAGCAGACACAGACGCAGATTGCTTTTCTCACATGGCCGCTGTCAGGGATCTTGTCCTGCCATTGCATGCCTGGTCTCTTTATTTATACTGGTCAAACAGAGATAACAATAGGGTTGATGGCTTCACAATCAGCCAATCAGCCTCCAAGGCACAGTCACATGAATACAAACAACAACCAATGGCACACACAATACAAAAGATACAATAGAAAGGGGCGTGTATGTTCATGAACAAGCGAAGGCAGCACACATGAGTTCCTGCCGAAAGGTGTGCAAAGATGCATGCTCCCGAGTTAACAAAGAAACACATGGAGCTGAAAACCATGTCAAACCTTATACCATGAATACCAAAAGGCCAGCATGTTAACTCATGGTGGCTGCTTCGCTAATTCACGTGCATGTTTTGCCACCATTAACCATTAGCGTGAATCCTATTGAATACGATTCTATGGATCATATATAATAGTGATTATGCTACTGTTCCATGAAAGGGTAAATTACAACACAAAGGAATATAGCTGTAGATCTCTGTCACATTGATCAGATGCCACAGAAAGCTTACAGATCATTATCCTTACATAAAAGGCAATACTAATTCCATAACGCAAGTGAACCGCCGCCAAGCAGATCGATCTGTACAGAATACAGGGGCCCCCTGATTGACGGTAATACACCCACGCCACAGAACGTGCATTGCACCTCAAAGATTCGGACCAGCGTTTGCTCCAGCGCTTAACCGCTCAGGGCGCCTGCTGGCCGGGATGATCGGGCGGGTAGCGTGTAATTATCAAATGATGGAAGGTTTCCATTGTAAATGGCCTTTCCTCAATATCGGTTAAAGCCATATTCGCTGTACACAGCGAATACCGGTAAACCGACACTGGGAGACACTGTGACAATACATAATAAACATCCTAAATTTCTACAACATGCCCGGACCAATTTTCCGTTTTCAGCGCTGTCACTATTTGAATGACAATTGCGCGGTCGTGCGACGTTGTACCCAAACAAAATTGGCATCCTTTTTTTCCCACAAATAGAGCTTTCTTTTGGTGGTATTTGATCACCTCTGCAGTTTTTATTTTTTGCGCTATAAACAAATAAATAGCGATGATTTTGAAAAAAGAACAATATTTTTTACTTTTTGCTATAATAAATATCCAAAAATAATAAATAAAAAACAAATTTATTCATCAGTTTAGACCGATATATATTCTTACATATTTTTGGTAAAAAAAAATTGCAATCGGCGTATATTGATTGCGTTGCGCAAAAGTTATAGCGCCTAAAAACTATGGACATGGTTTATGGCGTTTTTATTCATTTATTTATTTTTTACTGGTAATGGCGGTGATCTGCGATTTTTATCGAGACTGCGATATTGCGGCGGACATGTCGGACATTTTTGGCACTTTTTTGGGACCAATGACATTTATACAGCGATCAGATCTAAAAATAGACACTGATTACTGTATAAATGTCATTGGCAGGGAAGGGGTTAACACTAAGGGGGCAGTGAAGGGGTTAAATATGTTCCCTGGGTGTGTTCTAACTGTAGGGGGGCGGGGTTGGCAGGGGCATGACAGATCTAACTGATCCCAGTGACAGGGATCAGTAGATCTGGCATGCCCCCCCTCACAGAACGGGGAACCGCCGTGTTTACATCGGCGGTTCCCCGTTCTGGCTCTCTGTGAGCAGATTGCGGCTATTCGGCGGACATCGGGTCTGTCCGACCCACAGGCATGCTCACGCGGTGTGCGGCGGCGCCGGTGACAACACGCCCAGCACGAGCCAAAGGGGGGGCGTCTATTGACGGCCTCCCGGCATTTTAGAGCCGCGCTGTTGCTGTCAATCGGCTATGCCGCGGATCTGAAGTAGTTAAGGTAATTTACTATATTTTCAAAAACTGTACTCAAGCAGGTGGCTTAATGGACAAATTACTGAAGTTTGAACTTACTTAACTTCAAACCAGTAATTTCGCAGTAAATAGATATATAATAAATTATTATCTTATAACATATAGCATAATAATATATGATTTGGCTTGTACCTTTTCAGAAGCAGATTCTCATTCTCCCTCTTAACTGTGTGAGAAAAACATGGGTTTGTGGGTAAATGTATTCAGGGCCAGCTCTACCACTAGGCGGAGTAGGCAGCTGCCTAGGGCGCACTGCCTCCTAGGGGGCCTGGCTGCTGTTCATCCATCACTGGCTGCTCTGCATGATGCATCCTCATATCATCACAGAGAAGAGCCGCGGTGGGCAGCGCCCCCCCAGGTGCTCGTGTCAGTCAGTGGAGAGGAGAAGTGAGAGTCGCGGCTTTATCCGCTTGCTCCTTTCCTCCCTCTTCCTCTTGCAATGGCCGCTCTGTCCTCTACTCTCTGTGTGCGGGCGACAGCTCGGGAAGTGTACCTCCAGGGCAATGCTGTATCTTGGCCTAGGCCAACAAGGCCCAGGCCTAGGGCGGCACTTTGCAGGGGGGCAGCACAAAAAGAGTCTCTGCCGGCTTGCCCTCTTAGTGTAGCGCCAGTCTTATGGGGCAGACTGGGCTGGGAGCCAAATCAGTCTGGCACCCCCAGGGGGGACAGCCCATACATATGTAGGGGACCCAGGCGTCCCGAGGGGCCCAGGCGACAGACCCCAACCAATGAGTTGTTGTGCTACCCCATAGCCAAACAGGAAGTGTGAGTAAATCTCTGCAAATTAAGGGAATCCATTGCCCCACTGCCCCCCCTCAAAGTCCTAAGAACTAGTGTCCCCACTGGAAAATTTCAAGGTGGGTCCTAAATAGGAAGGGGTGTGGCCTTGACTGGAAGGGGTGGCTCATTTTTAAATTAGGGGGTGCATGAGTTTAGTCAGGCCTAGGGCAGCACAAAACCTAAATACACTGCTGCTCCAGGGTGTCTGCATATTGCCCTGAGCAGCTTCACACATCCCTTCCACCGCCCCTTCCCCCTGCTCGTGTGTTCTGTCTGTGAGACTGTGAGGTAGAAGGTGTGTGGGAGATTAAAGCAGCTCAACCGACAATCACACTGATATACTGCAGTGCTGAATGAGCCAGAGAGTATTCCAAGTGAGTGGAGCGCTTTAACTGACCCCCCCCCCTCACTGACACCCCACTCCTCACTGAGACCCCCCCTCCTCTCTGACATCCCCTTCCTTTCTGACACCCCTCCTCTCTCTGACTCCCCCCTCTCTCTGGCACCCCCCTCTCTCTCTGGCACCCTCCCTCTCTGACACCCTCCCTCTCTGACACCCCCCTCTCTCTGACAACCCCCTCTCTGACACCTCCCTCTCTCTCTGACCCCCCCTTCCTTTCTGACACCCTCCCTCTCTGACTCCCCCCTCTCTCTGACACCCCCTCCCCCCTCTCTCTGACCCCCCCTTTGACACCCCCTCTCTCTCTGATACCCCCCTCTCTCTCTCTCCCTGACCCCCCTCTTTCTCCCTGACCCCCTCCCTCTCTCTCTCTCCCTGTCTAATACCCCACCTGGTGATCCTGCTAGTAAGTCTGTTGTTTTTTAAGGGAACAAGCCCGTTTGTGGTGAAAATCATTTCATTTTTTTTTACAGCAAGCCCAATTCTTGCTTTCATCAAGAGTACCTCAATAAGGTTACGGTGTGAGGCACCACTGACACCCAAAGACCAATTTTTCCACACCCCTTACTTCTATCCAAAGTCTGTGGAAGAAACACCAGAATTTATCTTAAAAATCTCTAATCTTGTTCCCAGTGCACTACATTGTGGCCTCATCATACAGACTGGCTCCCCAAGCCGTTGCTTACAAAATAAAGAAGGCTTTAAATGCAATTATTGCTGCAGCAGCTTCTATACACAGTACAGATGTGCCACTTTACAGGTAGACTAAGGGGACCCCCCCAGCCACTATATTGAAAGGAATGTTTCATTTTTCACTTTCACTTTAAGCATCAATAAATCACATGCTCATTTAAAAATTACGTTTTTTACAAACTTCTTTTTCATTGATACATGTCCCCCAGGGCAGTACCCGGACCCCCATAACCATTGTATGCCCAATTACTGGCACTTACGCCATCAAAAGGGGATTTTTCACATTCAGGTCCCATATACTTCAATGGGGTTTGTTATTCGGTTCCGATCTTTCGCGATGTTCTGGTGCGAACCGAACAGGGGGTCGTTCGTCCCATTCCTAGAGTGCAGGAGACACAGAGGGAATGCTGGAAAGTTCAGAGGCACACAGGGGAGTGCTGGAGACTGCTGAAGGTACACAAAGGGAGCACTGTGGATACGGATTTTATCACCCCCACTATCCTGGTGCCCTAAGGTGGCTGCCTAAGCTGCCTTATTCTGGCGTGGGCCCTGGGTGTAGATATACTCTAAATACAATGGTGATTGTTTAAAGCTGTGCGGTCCATAGTAACTTATTGAATCATATACTCTATATGAACCAAGTTAGAAAATAAAATCTAACCTACTTGTTGTGCCATATTACTTCTTTTGCTAATGTTTAACCACTTCAGATGTCACACCTACTCCCTCCAACTTTCTTTTAGGACAAAGTATGTAAAAGGACATAACCCCTGCCATGCCCCCAGCTACATGAGCAGCTGGGATTGGTTTAAATAACACACGTGTAGCCACCTTGCCCTAAACAGGGTTTAATATCCAAATTTAGTTTGCTGGGTGGTAGACAGCCTGATTTGTAGAGCTGTACTCATTTATGTTTATATTACCCTGTCCAATCACTTAGAGGTTTATTGCTAGTGGTGCATTAATATTTGGGCTGGGCTTGTAAAGCTCTCTTCCTCCTGTGTTTTTGCCTCAGGAGGGTGTGAGATGTAGAAAACCTTTTATCTAAGCCTGGGACCTAGGGGGCCTTTGCATGTTCTCAGTGGTAAAGCATGGGAGCATAAGAAGCCTGCCTGTCTAATGTGGTCCGGCTGCTGGAGACCAAGGACTCAGGGAGCCTTGCAGAATACAGGAGCATGGAAGGGAGAGAAGTGATGCCTGAGATGGAACACCAGAGGTGAAGCTGTTGTTGGAAATCCAGAGAACAAGGAACTTAAGGAGTGCATGGTTGCAGGAAAGAAAATCGCTCCTTCTATGACTGACTTGAAAATATCAATTGGTTAACCTAAAGACAGCTATGATTTGAACCACCACAATTACATATCAAAAATAATCAAAAATAAGCAACTGTCTTCTCTCTTAAAAATAGAGCGATATAACCACATAATTGGTTCATACAGTACTACATCAATAGAATGTTTTTTATTGGTGCAGTGCTCAAGAGCAGCAGAGAGGGAATTTATGACTTAAACTGCAATCTCACAGTAAATCTGTCTCATAAAACAAATCATTGCTCCCGTTTTGCATTTTCTTGCTGTGCAGCAAAGTCAGTCAGTCTCTGCCATTGATTCATCAGTTCAGTGCTTCAGATACCATTTTCTTCTGGCTGTGTTGAAGCAAAGGAATGATGAGCAAAAGTATACAAAGGGGCATAACTCGGTGTAACTGAAGAACTGAAAAAGACCAAACTCCTTCAAGTTCTGCCATCAAATTTTGCTTATTCTAATATTGTTCAATTTTTTTCAAGTATTGTTCTAATTTTTCAAGAGAAAAACTCAGGAAAAACCCCTCTGTGCCAGTCTGATGTTCTAAATCAATCACTTCATTGATGATCCATATCTAATTACAGCTGAAGATTCTGTTAGTAGTAAGTAAACATCTATTCAATGTTTTTTAATTTCCAGGCAACCTTCCTCCGACAGTTTAGGTCATCTACACGTGTCAATAAAAACCGTACGTGGTAATTGCTGCTAGTTCCTTATATTGACATCTTTTACCATATAGTTAGAGTTGTAGTAGGGCTGTAGTTGTATCAATGCAGTCTGTAGGCCCACATCTTTTTGCATCCTAATTAACACCCCTCTGCATAGATCATATGGTTTACACAGAACATTTCCCTGTCTTCTTGGTCTTAACCTGGCTTAGAATTTTGTGAAATGTATAAAAAAACTCAAAATGATGAAGGGACCCCTGAAGATCTTCACCACATGAGTTATAACCCTGGGGAGGTTATCTGTGTGCATGACCCTCTAGTAAAACTGGGGTCTTTACCTGAGGTGAGCGCAGTGAATATTGGTGGTGGGAACCCCCTCACAGAAATAGGCTGCTGACTTCACCAGTGGTGGATTTTCCTGCATGAAATTCTGGAGTTGTGCTGATTTTATATAAGACTTTTGATTCTTATTATCATATGCGCTGCATCTTTTTTCTTTTGTATTGATTATTGGGATTTGTGATATCCTTGATGTTCAGCTGGCATTATTATCATCAATTTTAAATTAGTTACAGAGCTGCGTTGATTGTTTCTCCCTTTACCAAATACATAGAATTTGATAGGGAAGAATGGGATTTTTATGGTGCCAACAAAACTAGAACAACCATAGAAATATGAATAAAATCTGTAAATCTTTATTTGTACAAAAGTTAAAAAGAATTTAGGAAGAGAGGTAATTCTTCCTTTAGTAATAATACATAGAACAATTACCACTTGACACAATTACATTAGATAGAAATAGAAGAAAAGAAACAATGGAACTTTGCCAAAATACCTGTATACCTGTATGTTCAACATGTTTTGCAAATTTATAGCTTCGTCAAGAACTTTCAGGCGTGCAAAGATTCTAAACAAATACAGAAAGAATTAATAGTACATAATCATAACAATACAAAAGCATAAAAAATAGTGAAAAAGGACAAAAAGCACATCAAATGAACATCATATCCATTCATCATTAGAAAGTTAAACCCCGCATTTCCAATGAGCGGCAACAGTGTATATATATATATATATATATATATATATATATCCCAATATCTTGGGGAACAAACACATGGGATTTGAAAGATTTATTGGTAATTACCTGATATTTGATTAAAACATGAAAACATCACGCCGAGTTGACCGGAGGGGGCCCAGCTAAGGAGATCAGGCCTGAATATAGAAGACTGCAGAGTGGATCAACCATATATGAAAATAATTGATGCAGATGGTCCGTCAAATTTTATTGGGCTGATTGTCCAATAAAATTTGAGGGACCACCCGCATCGATTATTTGATGCAGATGGTTCCTGCAGTCTTCTATATGCAGGCCTGATTTTCTTGGCCAGGCCTCCTCCAGTCATCTCGGCGGGATGTTTTCATGTTTTAATCAAGCATCAGGTAATTACCAATAAATCTTTCAAATCCCATGCGAAACATGTTGAACATACAGACATTTTGACAAAGTTCCGTTGTTTCTTTTCTTCTATTTCTATCTAATGTAATTGTGTCAAGTGATAATCGTTCTATGTATTATCACTAAAGGAAGAATTACCTCTCTTCCTAAATTGTTTTTAATTTTTGTACAAATAAAGATTTACAGATTTTATTTATAATTCTATGATTGTTCTAGTTTTGTTGGCACCATAAAAATCCCATTTTTCCCTATCAAATTCTATGTATCATTGAATTAAAGGGATAAAGGTGCCTTTGAACTTCTGAATAAGCGCCATTTATGCTTCTTTGACTTTCACTCCTGTTTTATGCGGTATTTGTCGAATGTTTTTGCTTTATGTGCTAAATAACACATAAAGCAATGGTGAATTGACATTTTCAGGATCGCATGCGGTATTTGGGAAAACACCTAAGTGTACGCATGCGATTTGCTTCTGTGAATGGCGCCTAATGTTACCAACTTCCCAGACCACCATCAACCTCTGAGTTGTTCTATGGATGCTTTCCTGCAGTGCCATGCCTCTTACCTGACCTGTCACAAGACTACAGGTACCCTTTCCTGTTATCTTCGCTAAGTCTTGGTGTTGACTGGCCAAAAAATACAACATTTTGTACTAAGACCTACCATTAGGGCTGCTTGCCTTAAAGTGGAGCCCTACCCAAAAGAGGAAGCTCTGCTTGTTTGCTTCCTCCGGTTCTGCCAGTTTCCCTTACAAAGAATGGTGGCAGCAGCACCTGAAAGCCTGTTGAAAAATCAGCTGGGGCACCGACATCAAAGGACCCCTGGACAGGTAAGTGTCCTAATATTAAAAGTCAGCAGCTACAGTATTTGTAGCTGCTGACTTTTTATTACTGGGGGGGGGGGGGGGGGGT
>BLSH010270184.1:291810-312901 GCA_018402905.1 Glandirana rugosa | reverse complement strand
CCCACAGTAAGAACACACCCAGGGAACACAGTTAACCCCTAGATCTCCCCCCCAGGTTAACCCCTTCACTGCCAATGACATTTATACAGTAATCAGTGGACATTTAAATTTCTGATCGCTGAATAAATGTTATTGGTCCCAAAAAAGTGTCAAAAATGTCCGACATGTCCGCTGCAATATCGCAGTACCGCTAAAAATTGCAGATCGCCGCCATTATTAGTAAAAAATAAAAAAAAATAAAAACCCCAGAAATTAATTCTCATCATCCGTAAACGCGGCCACTTTTGCGCAAACCAATCAATAAACGCAGATTGCGATTTTTTTTATCGCAAATATGAGGAAGAATATAAATCGGCCAAAAACGGTGAAAAAAAAGTTTTTTTATATATTTTTTTTGGATTTGAATTTTAGCAAAAAGTACGAAATTTGGGTTTTTTTGCAAAATGGTCGCTCTTCTTTTGTTTATAGCGGCGATAAGAAATGACGCAGAGGCGATCAAATACCACTAAAAGAAAGCTCTATTTGTGGGAAAAAAAGGACGCAAATTTAGTTTGGGTACAACGTCGCACGACCGTTAAAGCGACGCAGTGCCGAATCGCAAAAAGTGCTCTGGTCCTAAAGCTGCAAAACCTTCCGGGGCTGAAGTGGTTAAAGAGATGAGGTGGCAACCCTAGGTCCAATCCGATCAGCTAGATGGAAGGGGATCCACATCCGTCTTTTTTCAGCGGATTGGACGGATTGGCTGTTGGTGGGTGTAAATGGACACATGTTCCTTTACATCTGCCACTCCATAGAGGAAAATGGAGGGTCCGATTGGGTCAGTCTGAAAAACTGACAGGCAAACCCGTCCATCCGTTCATGTGAAAAGGGTCTTACTCCAGAGTTTTTTTTGTTTTTTTTCCATTTTTAATAAATTAGGCTCCTGTGTAGGTTAGAAAGATTTAACCAATTTAGTCTTCATCTCAGCTTCTAATGAGTCACCAGCAGACTTAAAGGGGTTTATTTATGTGAATGTTTTAGTATGTGCACAAAAGTCACAAATAATCTCCATAATGTTTGTGATATGTATGAAATGTCAGTTTCTAATTGTTGTCTTTTACGGGGCAAATGTAACATTCTCTAACATTCATTCCCAAGAGAAAATAGCCTTAAAGTGGAACTAAACCCATCAATTTTACTGTTTCTCAGTTACATTTATGCCATGAATGACAATTGTTTGTGGTCATGTGCACCATGGCAAATGCAGATGCAACGGAAGCTAAGATGGCAGCTTCATTGGCTGTAAGGGATAGGAGGGTTTAGTTCCACTTTAAGAACATTCGACCAATAGTGGAAAAATCCCAACACTATAGCATAAGAACATTCAACTAGAAAAGAATATGAGGGAGACCTCTGCTATGTGTATGGACATTGCTGTGCTCACCTCTGACAGTGTAATGAATCAGCTACTATAGAGAGGAATCTCATAAACAGAAAGGGTTTCAGTCCAGTAAACTTGTCAAACAATGCTCTTTCCTCTCTGCATCATTGTATCGATTCTGTATAGTAGTTCCCCCTACATGTAATGTACATTGCAAGGATTATAACACCGTTTGTTGCAGATTCCTACCTTTTTTATTCTGAAGAAATCCCTCTGTGTTTCTCTGTGCCTCTGTACTGAGTGGGTCTAATGGGAGTGGCTTCATAATTAACTGCCAGGTGAGCAGCAGCAGAGCACTAATGAGGAAATCTGCTGGGCCTGCATCCTTTTAGACTTGTTCCTATTAAAAGTTTCTGTCCAAAATGACATTTTTGTTGCAGGGGATGCCTGAAATCTGACTTGTATCTTAGGCAGACTTCTGGGAAAATTAGTAAGCCAATCACACAAGCAGAAATTGTTTATGGGGAGTGGTCATTACACACTCAGAACAACTCCAGGTAGCCATATTGCAATGCATTCTCATAAAATTACAGCATCTGCAGATTGAAAAGGAAAGGTCATTTTTAATAACATCCAATTACAATATGACTTGTATCGCAGTTGTACACGCTATATTATTTTTACTTTATTTGCTATTTTTTTTCCCCACGAAAGTGGAGTTACCCTTTAACCACTTCAATACTGGGCACTTAAACCCCCTTCCTTCCCGGACCAATTTTCAGCTTTGAGCACTGTTGCAGTTTGAATGACAATTGCGCGGTCATGCGACACTGTACCCATATGAAATTTTTATATTTTTTTTCACACAAATAGAGCTTTCTTTTGGTGGTATTTAATCACCCCTGGGTTTTTTATTTTTTGCGCTATAAATTAAAAAAGGCTGAACATTTTCAAAAACAATGCATTTTTCTTTGTTTCTGTTATACAATTTTGCAAATAAGTAATTTATTTTCATAAGTTTTGACCAAAAAGGATACTGCTACATTTCTTTGGTAAAAATAACCCAAATCGGAGTTTATTTGGTGTTGGCGGATAGACAGATGTTTTGGGGACTGTGACAGATGTGACGGGGACAGACAGATGTTTTGTGTATGGTGACAGATGTGACGGGGACAGACAGATGTTTGGGGACTGTGACAGATGTTTTGGGGACATACAGATGTTTTGGGGACTGTGACAGATGTTTTGGGGACATACAGATGTTTTGGGGACTGTGACAGATGTTTTGTGTATGGTGACAGATGTGATGGGGGACATACAGATGTTTTGGGGACTGTTTTATGGGGACACTGATGTGTATGGGGACAGGGGTATCAGTGTGCTTGGTGCACTGTGTGGGAGGCGATCTGTGACAGCTTTCTGCATGAAATCATCATCATGCAGAGAGCTGTCATATTGCTGCAGATTCCCCCTCCCCCCCCCCGCATTGAGCTCTCACTGAGCTCGGCGGGGGGAGAACTGTCACAAAGACGTTCATCTCTGTTTACAATAAGACGGCTGTGATTGGACACAGCCGTCACATGATCGGGAGGGCCAGTCACTGCACCCATATCCCGATCTCTGCTCAGCTGGATCCTGTGATCATGATGATCACAGGATCCAGCCGCAGCGCGCCGCGTGGCCGCGCTGCGAGCTCCCATTCTGCAGGACGTGTATACACATCCTGTCAGAACGGGGAAGCTCCCACCCGGCCGTATATATACAGTGGCCGGGTGGGAAGTGGTTAAATACTTTTTGTTTATTTATTGTACTTATTGTCGGCACCATCTAGTGGTCATAATGTAGTATTTTTCTGATTCCCTCTATTCTTACAAATGAAAAACATTAAAACTGGAGAGAAAATTGTCTAAGAACATTTGTTTTTGCCCCTCTTTGCACACATCAAATGTACATGCGTTTTCACAGTTCCCTCATATTATTGCTTTTTCTGATCGCAATGGCAGATAGAAAGAAATTGTTTTTATATCCTGTTCATGCCACATTACTGGTGTGAACAGTGGTGATACTTGTAAAGTGGAACTTCCACTTTAAGTGTAGGTGACCCCCTGACATGCCACAATTCGCATGTCATTTTTTGGGGGGGAGAGGGGACCCTGTTTTGACAGGGTCCCAGCTCCACTTCCTCTCCTGGCGCAGCGGAGGCAGAAGGAAGTTCACCTCTCCCCCCTCCCTCCTGGCCTGGCCATTCACAGCATGCAGCGCGAATCGCGCATACGCAGTTCGCGCCTGGCCGTGAAGTCATGGCCGTGCGCCCACACTTGCTATGCCAGCGCAGTGGAAGGGAGGGGGAGAGGAGCAACGCATCGGGCGGCCACATTGCTGGACCATGGGGCAGGTGATTAGCCATTTATTAAAAGTCAGCAGCTACACTTTTTGTAGCTGCTGACTTTTAAAAGCGTGGAACTCCACTTTAAGTGAATATAGGATGTTCACTAACTAAAGTGAATGTTTACTTAGCAAAGTGAATATTCACTTACCTTTGTGAACCATGTAAAGCCACACTATATTACCAAAAGTATTGGGAAGCCTGCCTTTACACGCACATGTACTTTAATGGCATCCCAGTCTTAGTCTGTAGGGTTCAATATTGAGTTGGCCCACCCTTTGCAGCTATGACAGCTTCAACTCTTCTGGGAAGGCTGTCCACAAGGTTTAGGAGTGTGTCTTTGGGAATGTTTGATCATTCTTCCAGAAGTGCATTTGTGAGGTCAGGCAATGATGTGGACAAGAAGGCCTGGCTCGCAGTCTCCACTGTAATTCATCCCAAAGGTGTTCTGTCGGGTTGAGGTCAGGACTCTGTGCAGGCCAGTTCCTCCACCCCAAACTTGCTCATCCATTAGTTTTCTTTTTTATCCTTTGGGCGGGGGGGGGCAGTCGTACAGCATAGAGGAAACCTATAGGACCAAGGAAAAGGGTAAGTAATTCACCCTTTTTATCCCCTAGACAAAAACTAGTATTTAACCTGTTCAGGAAGGGGAGGGGGGAAGCCAATGCTTGGGTACATTTTACAGCAGCGTATGGTTGGGCTTTATTGCTGTCGGCAGAGTTAGGAACAATTTCCTCTACTTCCGGTCCCAGTGACCACATAAGCAGGGGAAATTATCTCCCCAAAAAGGACACACACAGGAGCAAAAACATAATACTGTAACTTTTCTCTGTTCTGACCACATAGGAAATCACCTTGTGACACTTAACCCAATACCCTGGTTAGAAACTAAACTATAAAAACTACACTCTAATTAATTCCAATTGTGTTCTATCGGGTTGAGATCAGGACTCTGTGCAGGCCAGTCAAGTTCCTCCACCCCAAACTCGCTCATCCATGTCTTTATGGACCTTGCTTTGTGCATTGGTCCAAATCATTTGGTGGAGGCAGGATTATGGTGTGGGATTGTTTTAGGGTTTGAGCTTGGTGCCTTAGTTCCGGTGAAGGAAACTTTTAAGGCGTCAGCATACCAAGGCATTTTGGACAATTTCATGCTCCCAACTTTGTGGGAATTATGAGGGGGAATTTATAAACTTACCTGCTCTCCATGAATACCTATTTGACTAAATATAGGTTTATAGTGCAATGACCTGTAGCGTTACCCCCATGAGGGCCGCTTAAAGATACTTGACCTCAATGGTTGCCCTGACCTTGCAAGTCTCCCGACACCTCTGGCACCCTGGGCTCAGACATTTCATCAATAGTAAAGATAATCCACAGACACCAGAAGTAGGACACAGTAAAACAAATTAGTTTTTATCTAAGGTTTGATAATTAACAGTATTAACAGAAAGGGATTTAAGTAAATATGAGGCTATGAGGCTATTGTTAAGCTCTTGACTCAAATGAATAAGAAGTATGGATATAGTTCGTAGTAGTATAAAGAACAGCAAGCAGTAACCTGATCAAGGCCTATGACTGCAGGTCAGAAAAGTGAAGGAGAATGGCCAATTTATTGTCAGATTACTCCCCTTTGCCCCCTGACGCCACAACCCACGAAACACAGACACTCAACACTGTTAGATAAGTTGCGCACAAAGTATATGATCTGGTCCCTAAGAAAGAGTTCCTTGGTAATTAATACCTAATGTTCCTTTCTTTGTGGGGGGAGGGGCAAATTAATCCTCTTGATACAGGTGTCTTGTACCTTCAGCTAGCGCAAGTAAAGGGGCCCAATATAACCTTTAGGTGATGACATCCAAACAGTGCAATTGTGATTGTAGGTGTCTCCTTATATGGCTTTATTGAGAAAGGCAAAGTAAAGGTGTCTGCTTGCAGTGTCTTTGGGTGCAAAGAGGGTGGGCTTTCACACGTTCACCAGTCTGGGTGATACCAGGATCAAAGGGATGACGTGCAGTCCCTGCAGCAGGCTCCTGCAGATACTGTGCTCAAGGAACGGTGCTTGGCCGCACCCTCCTCGGCACCGCAGCTCAGCTGGATCTATGATCCAAGTGATGAAGATGACCTCCCAACTGTGACCAGACTGATCGGACACTGACAATGACGGATGCATCCACACTCCCCCACCAGAGGCTCTCCCTTGCTGTCTAGGCCGCAGCACCGACTCACTCTCTCTAACCGTTCGGGTCACTGCTTCCATATGAAGGCTGTGGTCCCAAGAGGCCGACCCCCCCCCCCCCAACACAGACTATATAACACCTCTCCCAGCATTCTGTCTTCTCCCTCCAGCAGAGGACTTGTAGTCCACAAGGATCAGTCTCCAGTATGAATCTCAGCTGCCTGGACTACATGTCCCAAGATTATCCGCTTCTCCGTGAGTCCTCACTCTGCTTCAGGATGTGACAAAACAGAGTCTGTGCTGAGCACTAGGGGAAACAGTCTCCCTGGGACAGATGTTGCAAAGTGTCCCCTGACACCCCAGGTAATTTAGCCAGCTCATGGCTACAGGTCCTACCCTATGCTTTGTGTCTCTAGCTAAATTTAGATTGTGTTATTGCTAGGCTGTAGCCAGCCTGAGCTGTTGTTTACATGTTTGGGGCTCTGTGAGGCTTCCCTAAGACCAGAGGGGCTGATTGCTTCCACCTATTGCTAAAAGGAGTGGCAAGTGCCACCCTCCCCCTGATGCACCCCCCACTGGCACACCACTGAACTGCAGGCATAGCTAAAATGTGTTTCATAAACAGAAAAAAAATGCATCTCAACCTCATAAAGAGAACAGCAAAGGATGGACAGTTTTGGTGTTTACCTCATAAATACTACCAACTCTGGAATTAATTCTTGCAGGCACCAGCAAATCCTGCAAACCCTAATCCTGGCCATTAATTTTAAAATCCCGCACAAGGAGAGAGAGAACAGCAATAGCTGTTCTTTATTACAGGAAGCGCCTGCACAGAGGACAGCAAAGTGCATCTTGCTCTGTGCTACTTTTGTAGTTTAAAAGGAACCGCGCTCTTATATCATAAATGACGTATCATAAATCACCATAGTGAATAAACAAATAAATCTTCATTTGAATTATAAAAAATATATAAAAATTGTGAAGCCCATGATACCATACGTGAATAACGTCCTCAGTGTGTATAGGAATATGCTATCTATATATATATTGAATGGATGACAGCAGCGGTTTGGATTCATTCCTGTAACCTCATGTATGACATCTTGGATTTTCCCATATGCGCAATTTGACTCCCTGTAATAAGGGTCAATTAAGTCTGGTGAGTGCATTGTGTATCTGCATGCAGGTGGAGAGGAACCTTTCCTATACTCACTGAGGACGTTATTCACGTGTGGGATCTATACATGGACTTCACAATTTCTATGTATTTTTATCATTTAAATGAGGATTTATTTGTTCACTATTGTGATTTATGATATGTACTTTATGATATAAGAGTGCGATTCCTTTGTTTCTTTTCACGTTTCAGGTGTTTTTTTACACTTTACAACACGCAGCTCTTTATTTCAGTTTATTTGTTTTTTGATGATTGATTTGCTGGGGTTTGGAACCTATTGGTTCCTATATTTTCTTTTAATTTTGCAGTTGCATTAGGAAAAATTACAGGAAAAAGTGTTCTCTCTCAAATCTGTTTAGCAGCTTTTTCTAACCAATTAAGACCTAATGAAATAATAATACACACATCTTAATCTGTCACCAAATTAAAGCCCCATCTGTCCTCATATTGATGTACACTACATCAGGATACTCTTTAAACATCAAAAGCAATACACATGACAGCCACACATCTCAAAAGGAGAAACATGCATGAGCTTATTGGGAAAAGCAGGCAAATTTTAGCTTTGGGGCTGAAGTGGTTAAATAGGATGCATAATGGGGAAAAAATGTGCACTTTAGTTGTAGACATGGTACAGTAAGTGAACTCTGAATAATTGGGAAAGAATACACATTTTCATATCAACCACAAGATGTCACTCTTGATCCACTCATTTTAATTGTACATTTTATTCATATTGTAAAGCTGTTTTATTTCTGTGAGTGTGTCACAAGACTAATAGTAAGAAATGCTGAAAAATATCATATATACTTGTAGCCTTAAGGAAAGATCATGTTCAAAGTTCATATTTGTTGTATACAAATTGCGCTCCCTGAAATGCTTTGTTTTAAAACATTATTGAGCTGTGCGATGGCGTTGTATGTGGCATGTGCCGTTCCAAAGAAAAATGTTTGGCACTATTTTATTTCATATTTGTAGTCATGTCACTCCACAGCTGATCTGACAACATTTCTGCAGGCTGCGCAGCACCACTGCAAACTTCATTTTTGTTGAGAAAAAAAAATTCCCCTCTGGGTGATTTATATACATTGCAAGGATTATAACAACCTTTGTTGCAGATTCCTACCTTTTGTTATTCTGAAGAAATCCCTCTGTGTTTGTCTGTGCCTCTCTACTGAGTGGGTCTAATGGGAGTGGTTTCATTATTAACTGTCAGGTGTGCAACTGCAGAGCACTAATGAGGAAATCTTCTGGTCCTGTATCCCTTTAGACGTGTTCCTATTGAAAGTATCTCTCCAAAAATGACATTTTTGTTGCAGGGGATGCCTGAAATCTGACTTGTATCTTAGGCAGACTTCTGGGAAAATTGGCGAGCCAATCACACAACCAGGAAATTATGTTTCTGGGGAGTGGTCACTACACACTCTGTGTACAGAAAGACTCCAGGTAGCCATATTGCAATGCATTCTCAGGAAATTACAGTACCGCAGATTGAAAAGGAAATGTCATTTTTTTTTTAAAACACTTTTTTGGAATTTTGTGTTACAAAACAAAGCGACAGACAAAATAAGGAAGTCAATGACCAAGACCCAGCCAATAACCAGTATAAAGTACAGAAAATTATTGAAAGGTTGACTGGGATAGAAGGGGAGGAGGAAGCGGGGGGGGGGTAACCCTAGGCTAGTGGCCTGTGAGGGAGGGAGGGGGTGGGAATGGAAGGAAGGGGTATCTAGGATTTGGTCGCGAGAGGTGGAGTGAACGTTTAGGGGAGTTAAGGTAGTAGGAACAGGGCACTTTAGTGGGATTACAAGGGGAAAATCCTTCTGGAGGGGAAAGCCCTTCTGAAGGCATGGATGGCATATTACAACCGAAAACCTATGAGCAAAGTGAGGGAGTTCAATTGGGGAGAAGGACCCCCTTCCCAAAATGGGGTAGGGCGTACCAGCCCCTTAAGGTCCTCCTGCGACAATCCAGATCCCCTGGGAGTGGGGTCTCTGAGAGTAGCATAGCTATAGAGACAGGGTTTTAAGTCATAGATTATCATAAAACAGAACAAACGAATGATATGTAACATGAGAGTAGCTGAATGTATTTCAGAATACTATGCCTGTAGGTATTAGTCCATGTTGTCGCTTGAGTGGGAATATCGGATGAAGTTTGACCATGTGCTCCAAAATCTGATAGTAGTATTTAGGTGGGACAGGTTGATGTCCAGTTTTTCCTTGCAGAGGAGGCTCGAGAGTTCCTCTCTAACCTCGGGTAGCGCATGGGGGATAGGTGGAGGTCCAGTTTCTGTGTAGCCAGGCTTTGTTATAGATAGTAACTTTCCTTTGGAGTCGATCTGGTTGAGAGGTAGTGTCGTCCAGGAATCCAAACAGTAAAGGGTATATGTCCTTGGAGGGAGTGCATCCAGTTATCAGAATGGCATAGCTTTCAATTTGATCCCAGAATTTAGCAATTTTGAGACAGGACCATAGCCTGTGGAGCAGTGGTGGTTTGAGATAGCCACATAGCGGACATTGAGAGAGGGACTGACGGAGTCCTTTGGGTGAGTAGGGCATATAAGCTCTGTGCATAATCTTAAACTGTTGTTCCTTCCAAAATTCACTAGTGACAAAGGCACAGGTGTTATCTGCTTGCCGTGGAATCAAGCTCTTTGTTCCAAGTGGCGATTGAGGTGGTGTCGAGTGGCCTGCTCAGGCGGTTGTGGAGTGGTTTGTAAATAGAGGATATCTTGAAATGTTGTGCTTCTAGAAGAGTGTCCAGAAAGGAGGTGCGGAATCTTTGGAGTTTGTCAAGGCGTAGACCAACAGCATAGCTTGTGGCTTGGTGAATGAAGAAAAAGTGGTGAGCTGGAAGATCGAATTGCGAGAGGATTTGAGAAACCTGTAAAGGGAGTCCTGTGGACTCATCAAAAAGTTGGGCAAATCTGAGGAGCCCATGGGAGGCTCACACAGCGTAACCAACACCTTGGTTGCTTGGGGAAAGTTTGGATTCCCGTGAATCGGGAGATGGCTGGATACCCAAGGGGATAGGTTGAGTTTTCTTCTCGTTTCTTGCCACGCTACTAGGGTGTCTCGAATTAGGAGATTGTGTTTCAGATCTGGAGGGAGTGAATTAAGGTTGCTATGTAACAGGGCTGGTAGGCAGTAGGGGCCTGCCATTTGGGGCTCCAGTTCAAAATTCTAGTATCTTGAAGTATGTGAAAGTCAATCTTGACAGACTCTGAGTAAACAAGATAGATTGTATGTTTTCAAGTTCGGGAGATTTACTCCCTCCTCGCTCCTGGGCAGATACAGTTTTTGTAAGGATATACAGGGTCTGCGACCTCTCCATAGAAAGCCAGATAGGGCCTTCTGCAGTCTTTGCACATCAGTGTGACGTAACAGGAGTGGTATGGTCTGTAAGGGATATAGCAGTCTGACGAAGCTTACCATTTTGAAAAGGTGGCATCTGCCAAGTAACGAGAGAGGGAGGTCCATCCATGCCTCCAGCTCCCCCATGATTTTAGTGACCACTGGAGAATAATTTAGATAGTTGAAGTAGGAAGGTGTCTTGCCAATCTTAATATCTAGGTAGGTGATAAATTGTTTGGCTATCGTGAATATGGAGGAGCTCGTCCATGTGGGGGTCCTGGTGTGAAACAGACGAAGAATCTCACTCTTAGCAAAATTGATGCATAGGCCTGAGTAGACTCTGAAACGTGTAAATATGTCCTGAATGTGGGGCATGTCTTCTTTGGGGGCGGAAGTGAAGATCAAAGTTTTATCCGCGAATAATGCTTTGTGTCCAATTGTGATGCTATGGAAGTTGGGGTAAGAGAGGAGGTAATGAGAGAGCGGTTCTAAGGCAAGATTGAACAGGAGCGGGGACAGGGGGCAGCTCTGTCTCGCTCCCTTGTGGAGTTTTATACTAGATGAGATGTGTCCCGCTCCAACAATGTTGGTTGTAGGGGCCGAGTACATCGCTGAGATCAGGTGCAGAAAAAGACAGGTGAAACCAAATTCGCTAAGGACTTTGGACAACCAGGCAAAGCTAACGTTGTCAAAAACCTTCTCCGCATCAAGTGATATTATAGCATTGTTGGTGTCGGGACTGGCTTTGACGCATTCTAGGGCAGTAATAACTTTTCTGATATTAGATGAGGCTGAGCGACCTTGTGTGAAACATGCCTGAGAGGGATGGATGAGTGCGGGCATAATCTTTGCTAGTCTAGTGGCTATGACCTTGGAGAGGATCTTTGAATCTAGGTTGAGAAGGTAGATGGGCCTATAAGAGCTAGGTTCTGTAGGATCTTTGTCGTTTTTTGCAATTCATTTTATGTGTGCCTGATATCCTGAGGGCAGATAGTCACCTCCTGCTAGTATGTTTTGGTAGACTCTTGCTAGAACTGGAACCGCTATGCTCTCTGTCAATTTGTAAAATTCAGTGGTGTACCCATCAGGACCTGGAGATTTGCCATTAGCCAGTTGTGAGATGACCTTGGAGATTTCTTGTTCCGTTATCGGGGCGTTTAGCTGGGTTAGGTGAGTAGGGTCTATGTGCAGGAGAGAGACCTAATCTAGGAAGCACTGGGCAGCAGTTTGGTCTAATGAGTCCTCACTGTATAGCGTAGTATAGATTTGTTCTAGTATACTATTGATCTCTCGAGCATTAGTGGTTTAGGTGTCCTGGGTATCTATAAGTTTAGAAATATGTGTGGGAGTATAGGCCCCTTTGCACTATCTGGCAAGCAGTTTGCCTGGCTTATTGCCATATTTGTGGTAGTGTAGGTCGAGGTAGGATTTGTGTATATGCTCTTGTGCCTCACGCCACATGTCAAAGTTGCATTTGGCTTCTCGCCAAAGACTCCTATGTATGGGGGAGTTGGCCTGCATCAGTTGGATTTGCGTTATGCAGAATCATTTGCTCGCCTCCCTATAGTTTTCCTGTATCTTCTTTTTGTGGTTGGCTGCAAAGGCAATCATTCTGCCCCGTAGCACTGTTTTGCCGGCTTCTCAAAATAAATTAGGATCGTCGTAATCGGTTTTGTTGTTGATTTCATAGTCCACCCAGGCCTTTAGGAGTGTATGTTTAAGGTCCTGGTTGTGTGCTAAGTAAAACGGAAAATGCCATGTCCTTGTGGCATTGGTCAGGGAAGGGTCATGAAGGTGGAGTGATATAGGGGCATGACCCGAAATTGCTATCTCATGGTTGTGGGGATCGAACATGAGAGGGAGAAGAATAGGGTTGCAGAGCAAGTAATCTATCCTGGATAGATTGTGGTGTGGCGGCGAGTAAAAAGTGTATTCTCTTCCTTCCGGATTAGTCAGTCTCCAAATATCCGTGAGTTGCAGAGAGTTTGTGAAGGTTGCTAGGTGGGAGGGAGTAGTGGGGGTTTGGGTAAGGGGCTTGGATTGGTCAAGCGATTTGTCTTCTCCTGTATGCATAACAGAGTTAAAGTCCCCCCTATCAGGAGAGGGAGGTATATGTATGGGGACAGATGGTTGGCTACTATCTGGAAGAAGGATTTGTTTGGGGGATTAGGTGCATAGACATTGGTAATCACTACCTCCCTGTTAGACATACGTAGGTGGACTGACAGAATCCGACTGTTGTCATCGTGTTTCACTGAAAGTGTTTCCCATAGACAGTTTTTGTGTATGAGGATGAGTACGCCTACTTTGTCTTTCACCGACAGCGAGCCGAGAATTTGGCCCACCCAAAGTGTGCGCATACGGTGGAAATCCTCCACAGGCAAGTGAGTCTCCTGGAGGAGGGTAATATCAGTCGTAAGACGATTAAGGTGGCGGAATATAGCCACTCCTTTGTGTGGGGAGCGTAGCTCTTTAATGTTCCATGAAATGACTCTCATGTTTAGGTTTGGGCTAGCTGATATTTATTGATGGTATATTCACTAATGTGTTGTCTATTTGCTTAGCTTATAGAGGGAGTCCAGAGGTAAATTTGAGGCCCCTAGGGGAGGGGTGTAGGAAGTTGGGGGTAGGAAAAATAAGAGGAGCAACTAGCACGGGTGTTAAGCTAGGTGATGAAGGGGTGAGGAATAGAAGGGGGTGAACCCCTTTCCAAACTCAGGTACAGAACAGATAGTAAATGAACAAACTTACAATTGTGGAAGCTGGCACTTCGCTTCTTTCCACGCGTAACCATATAGCAGCGTAGCCAGAGAGGTGAGTGTTGCACGGTGACCATAGGTTGCAGTTGGCTTTAAGGTATAGGTTTGGCTAAATAACGAAGGGGGCACCCTCGACTCAGTTGCCAAATGGGACTCTCTTCATCTCCAGTAAGGCTGTGAGCAAACTAAGCATTAAGGGCTTTCATAAAGAACCGTAACATTTTTAACAATAATAGAACATATTGACTGAGTCTCACAAAGGACCAAAGAGCTACCCTCAGATAAAGGAAAATGTAATAGTTGACCTGATGGCATTAGTGCGGCCAGAGTTTGTGGTGCACTTTGTTAGCATGGCTTGTATTGCTTAAGGTCGTTGGAGTATTTGATCCTCTTCGGAGGGTCTTTGCGTGGGCTGCGTTGATCCCTTGGAGCAATAGGTGGTGAGCTAGCATCTATTGGTGTGGATTCCTGCATGATGTGCTGATAGGTCTGCATGTATGAAAGAGCCTCCTCTGGGTGTGTGAAAGATTTTGACTCCCCTGCCTGGTCGGTGAGTCACAGGACAGCCGGGTAGGCCAGAGTGAACTTCACTCCCTTGAGGTGTAATGCAGAGCAGATTGTCTGGAAGGCCTTTCTTCTCTGGGAAACCTCCTGAGAATAAGATCATTAATTTATGCCCATCCAGTTGTAGAGTATGGGAGTTGCAGAAAGATTTTAAAATAGTTACCCTGTCCGTGTAGTTTAGATAGCAGGCGATGACAGGGCGTGGGGTGCGGTGTTCGTTTTAGGGGGCCCCCATGCGGTGTGCTCTTTCCACTATACAGGGGGATGTGATCCCATGCAGCGCCTCAGGGATACGTGTAGTACACAAGGCCGTCAGAGGGTCAGAATTGTAGGACGCAGGGAGATTGATAAAATGTAAATTGTTCCTGCGGGAACGATTTTCTAAATCGTCCAATTTATCCAGAATATATTGCTGGGTTTGTGAGGAGCGATGTGCATCCGAGTATGATTTGTGTAATTCCTCCTCTATCTCTGAGATGCAATGCTCTGCCTCTGAAATCCTGCCGCATGTTCCCTCAGCTCCCTGCGTATTTGGTCTATCCCCATTGCCGCAGTGATAGTGGGTGACAGGAGAGCAGCCACTGCTTGTGCGATTTTGTTGTATTCCTCCCGTGGGAGAGAAGGAGTAGAGCCATGCTGGTGCTTTGAAGCACTTATAGTGTGTAGGGCTACGCCGTCGCCCATCTTGGGCAGCTGTGACTCCATAGCGTGTGTATCAGGGAGGGTACCTGGAGCCGTTCCAGGTCCGCTGTGGACTAGGTAGCGATCCATCCGATCCCTGGGATGGCGGTGCTGAGTGCCTGGGGTGACCTACCGTGATCTGTTGAGGGTGAAGCCAGTTTTGTATGTCACCCTCTCCGGATCCACTGCCTCACCGTCCTCCTTCATGTGGCACCAGAACCAGAAGTTAAGGTAATTTTTAATAACATTCAATTTCAATATGATTAGTGTCGCAATTATATGTGCTATGTTAGCTAGTGTAGCAGCAAGGAGGAGCAGAGAATCGTAGGATTGGGGAAGTAAATCTTCTCGGTCTCCCCTAGTCTTAAACGAGCAATTAACCCTTGCACTGCAAGAGCAGCCCCACTGCAAGGGATTTCCCAGAGAGTTTAAAACACATAATGCGTAAGAACAGTTTGAAATGTCTCTATTGCTTGTTCAGTAAAGCTTTTTGAAAGTAAAAATAGTCAAATAAAGTCAGCGCTCTTTCAGTGAAATTTAACAGCCATGTGCAATAAGTGTGGATATAAAGTACAACAATAACCAAATTATGACAAAAATGCAGACTAAAATAATAAAAGTGTTCACAAAAAATATGACAATAAACTGAAGTTTGTCAGAACAACAAAAATAAACAGTTCATATTGTTATGGGTGTAAAACATATAAAAGTGCTCCACTTCAGCCTTCGCCCAATACTTGGAAACACCCATAATGCCAATCCTTCACCAATGGTAGAAATACACACTCATTAGAGGGATAAGCTGCCTATTACCAGAACAACAATAAGCACTTGTAAATGTGTGTAAATGGCATCCAGCATCACCACTCTTTCTCCACAGATGGCAGGACCAGACTGCTCTATTCCACTCCAGCAGGGGATAGTACCAGAACTATCAGTATGGAGTCACCAACCAAAAATTTGCTCATAGTTTAGTATTTTAATGTTCCCAAATATACATTAAAAACATCCTGTGTAAAAACAACCTGTATAAAAGCAAATGCTGCTTTCAAAATTAAATCTGCCAATCCTGCAGAGAATGATGGCACAACTTCTAGCCCTTTGCAGTGTAGCTCTACGTGTGTTTCATGCAAATGCACATCATTAGGAGCTGTCTCATGATGAAGAGCATTTGCATTAAACGTACGTAGAGCTACACTGCAAAGGACTAGAGGTCCACTTTCTCCCCTGTTCTTTGTGTTGTCTTTAGAACCCCTTTTAGCAACCATCTTAGCTAACCAAGAAACTGAGGGTATAGAAGTAGCTGGACAGGAACATAAGGTATTTGCATTTGCGGATGACATTATCTATATAATCCCAGACAGACGCTCCCTTATATTTTAGCTGAATTGAAAAGATACCGGGTAAATTCTAATTTCACGGTCAATGTAGAGAAATCCAAAATTTTAAATATCTCCGTCCCTCTAGGGAAGCATAGGGCCCTTAGACCACTGTATCCTTTTCATTGGAAGCAGAAGGGTCTGAAATAATTGGGCATATTTTTCAGTAACAGACTTATACCAAGATAATTACCTACCTCTTCTGTAATCTGTCTTGGTTGGGCAGCATAAATGTGAATAAAATGGTAACCCTCCCGAAAGCTCTGTACATCTTTCAAGCTCTTCCAATAATGATATCGGGGACATATTTTAAAACCCTTAGATCATTGACGAAGAGATTCATTTAGAAACACAGGGGCCCCCGTGTTGCTTATAAGATACTAAAGATACTAAGATATAGATCTAAATCAACTGAAAGCTTGTCTCTCTCAGACTTTGAGAAGTTCCATAAAGCAGCAGTGTTGGTGAGAATAATAGATTGGGTACATGGCACTCCCTAAAAAAATGGGTACAATTGAAAGAAACTATGATAATCTTTAGGCCAGATAACATGGCTGCCAAGGAAATACAGAGGTCTGGCTAAGGACGTGGCCACCATTACGATGGAGACTTTGAGAACCTTTGACAACCTATACAAAAGTATGCATTGGTAATATAACAGTCCTTTGATGCCTCTCACAGGTACAAGCTACTTTGTGAAGTAGGAGAAAGGAGAATAAGACTTATTTGAAATGGACCTCCTCAGATTGTTTGAGATTAAAGGACATTCTGAATGGGAACGCCCTTTGCTCACTATCAGAACTACGAGGTAGGTACAGTTCTTCCCCATGGGATGTCTGGAGATACAGGCAACTCCAGCATTTTGTGGATTCTCTGCCAAAACCTCTCCACTCCATTCGTGAGCTAAATCCATGGGAAAGACTCGTGAGCCGAGGGGGATAAATAGACATGGTATATCTAATATACAGTATATAGGATGTTGATATTGCCCCCCCCCAGATCTGTGGGGAGTGTGGGGGTGAGGTAACACATGCTCACATGTGGTGGCATTGCTCAATGATTCAGTTATATTGGAGAAAAGTCTTGAATTGAATCAAGATGATCATTAATTCTGACGTTGGGCAAGACCCCTATCAATATCTGTTTCATGCTACAGATGAATCAAGGAAAACATATAGAGCATCTAATATCCCATTCTTGCTGAATGCAGCAAAAATACTAATCCCAAAATATTGGAAATCTAAGAAAATATTGTTTCCAGCCAGTTGAGTTTAGAGGCATTGCTTTGAAAGCAAAAAAATGCGTTCAGAAGGAAGTTCAGAGGCATTTGAAACGCCAAATGCCTGTAACAGCTTGTAAATGTGCCTAAACACTACTTGCATCTATGAGCGTTTCGTTTACAGGTGTTTCCATTTAAAAAAAAAATTCAAAAACGCTCCTAGACGCAAGCGCAGCAAAACACTGCTAAACGTGGCTAAACACGGCATGCAAAGCACTGTAAAACAGGCATTTTAGACGCCAGTTTCTAGCTGTCAAATATGTTTACTGAAATAGGAATTGGGCTGGAATGGGTAATAGGAGGGTGGGAAGGGGTGATGGATGGATACGAGAGCACGGTGTGGGAAGGGATGGGTAGAATCTGGGAGGTAGCCATTAATGGTTCCCCCTAAATCATATAAATAGTTTACCCATTTTTTTGGTCTTTGTCTTGTTGTAGTGTTTTTCCCTTTTTCTTTCTTTTCTTTTTTCCCATTACCTGGGGGGGGGGGGGGGGTCAGGGAATAGATAGAAAGGCCAGGTAGATCATACAGTAGCTGGGAGGAAGAGCAGAAAAGGTATTTTTTTCTCTCTCTGAGGTTCTAGGGGAAGAAGTGTGATGTATATGGATGTCAGGATATGCTTCTAGGAGATACATCTTGTATTAACTATTTATTATATGTTGGTAATTATATATACACACACTATATTGCCAAAAGTATTGGGACACCTGCTGTTTAGGAGGGTGTCTATGGGAAGGTTTTACCATTCTTCCAGAAGCACATTTGTGAGGTCAGGCACTGATGTTGGACGAGAAGGCCTGGCTAGCAATCTCCGCTCAAATTCATCCCAAAGGTGTTCTATTGGGTTGAGGTGAAGACTCTGTGCAGGCCAGTCAAGTTCCTCCACCCCAAACTCGCTCATCCATGTCTTTATGGACCTTGCTTTGTGCACTGGTCCAAATCATTTGGTGCAGGGGAGATTATGGTGTGGGGTTGTCTTTCAGGGGTTGGGCTTGGCCCCTTAGTTTCACTGAAGGGAACACTTAAGACTTCAGAATAGCAAGACAATTTGGACAATTTCATGCTCCCAACTTTGTGGGAACAGTTAGGGATGGCCCCTTCCCAACATGACTGTGCACCAGTGCACACAGCAAGGTCCATAAAGACATGGACTTAGCAGGGGTGATGGAAAATTAACTTCAAGTGCAATAATTCACATTATAATAGTAACTAAAACATATAGAATTAAGTGTAACAATCTAAAAAAATAAAAATTCCAAAGAGCTATAATGGTGTGAACCTCCCAACTCCCTCCCAAAGTTATTGCACTTTTGTTGCAAAGTTATTGCAATTTTCTGTAGAGGGCTTTCCACCATCCCTGCTAAGTTAAAAAAAACAAATGTATGTCTTATTCTCCTTTAGAAGTGTATTACATGTGAAATCACATATCACTGGAATTATTGCACTTGAAGCTAATCTGTATAGCAACTATCTATAGAAGGGGTTTCCACCATCCTTGCTAAGTTAAATTTTTATGTCTTATTTTCAGTGTGATGTGTATTATATGTGATGTTACATATCACAGAGACCGGTACTGTGGTAATATTGAAGTTTATTGAGATTTCCATACTATATAGAGTTCCACCATTATTACGTTATTGATCAGTAAGTTAGCGCTGCACTTTTTTTTGTAGTGTGGGAACACATAACAGTGCTTAGCAGCAAGCCTTTTACTGACACTTTTTTTTACCTCCAGTAGTTTATTGTAAATAGTAGTGTGGTGATTACCTATTATACTAAAGATCAGCATGTGGAATTAATAAACATCAACAGATTTCAGGTGTGCCCCACCAGGCCGCCCCCATGGACAATGTGCCTGGCTGCTGAGTTCATCTTCCCTGCACTCAGTGCACTGATGGGCACTTATTGGCTGCCCTGATAGGCAGCACTCATGGGCACTAATAGGTAGCACTGATGGACACTGATTGGCAGCACTGATGGGCACTGATAGGAGCCACTGATTGGCACTGATAGGCTCCACTGATTGGCAGCATTGATAGCCACTGATTGTCAGCACTGATGGCCACTGATAGGTGGCACTGGTTGACAGCATTGATTGACACTGTTTGGTAGCACTGATGGGCACTGATATGCACTGTTTGGTGGCACTGATTGGCACTAATAGAAAGCACTAATTGGCAGCACTGATTGTCAGCACTGATGAGTACTGATGGACACTGATTGGCAGCCCTGATAGGCAGCACTCATATGCACTGATGAGCACTGATAGATTGACAGCACTGATTAACAGCACTGAGGGGCACTGATGGGAGCCACTGAGTGGCACTGATAGGTGACACTGATTGGCAGTACTGATGACCACTGATTGGCAGGACTGATGGGTGGCACTGATAGACAGCACTAATGGGTCCTAATTGGCACTGATTGGTAGCCCTAATGGCACTGATTGGTACTGATAAGCAGCACTGATTGGCACTAATAGGCAGCACTGATTGGCCACATTTAGTGGCACTGATTGGCAGCACTGATGGGCACAAACTGTGCCACACGATCTTACTCAATGTTTCACAGGCAGCATACCCGCTCTCTTCAGATGCAGCATTTCACAGCAGCCCTGGGGAGCCAGCTGGCATGCAGCTACACTAACATGGTCGGGGTGATTAGGGTGTGCCCAAGCACACCCGGCACACCCCGCGCGCACGCCTATGATTGTTGTTATATGTTTTCCAAATTTAATTAAAAAAAACTGAACATAATCGGTGTACCAATTTGTCCCAAAGGAGTTTTGATGGGGTTCAGATCAGTGCTCTATGTGGGTCACAGAAATATTGAAACAAGAAAGGTCTGTCCCCAAACCGTTCTTATACAGTTGGAAGCAAAATAGAAGTAAATGTCTTGCAAGACAATTTGGATAAACTAATTTTAGCAAAGTATTATATTATTAAAGAACATTAATAAAAATGTTTTTATGTGATCTTCAGAACTATCATATTACATAAGATTGTCTATATGCTCTGGAAGATAATAGAAAAACAATAAGGTCCTGATGTTGCTCACATGAATGATGAGTTCAGAAATGACACTGATTTTTATATGCCTTCACACCATGCTCCCTATGTTAAAGCAGTAATAAACCCCAAAACTCACATTTATTATGTTACAGCCAGTAAGTCTGTTGTTTTTCATCTACCAGCAATCTGTCCAGCAAAATTGGAAGTTAGAAAATTGAGACAAATCATTTACCACTGACAGGGGTGCTTGCAATGGTCAACTTTCACATATAGTAGTTACATACTGTAGTTAGCAAGGTTGAATAAAAACATCAGTCAATCCAGTTCAACTTGAGTGCGTGTGGGGGTGTATAAGTGTGTATGTATTTATGCCATTTCCCGTATCCCTGTATACTGTGTTGGCTAAGACGCCCATCTAAGAGTTTTTTTAAATCAGAAAATTCTTGGATATACTGTAGTCCCTTATCATCCCTCCAATGGATACTATTGGTGTTAGGCTGACTGGTACGTATCTCAGATAGAGTTGAGCGAACACCTGGAAGTTCGGGTTCTGCTGGTCCGTCCGAACTTCGGGACAAAGTCCGGGTCCGGGTCCGGACGGAACCCGAACGATCGCACGGACAACACAAGCGAGTTGAGATAGACTCTATGCATGGTCAGTCGGATTGTGGTTATCATAGGTAACCTCCCTACTATTCCCTGATGTCATATAGGTTCTTAAAAGACTAAATTTTTTTGAGAATCTACCCGCAGAATCGGTTGTGTCATATGTCCCTATGCCCTTTACCGTATTTATGTATGTGTGAATATGTGGGGGTGTGCGTGAGTTCAACTTGACCTAACTGACTACAAAAATAAGTTGGAACGATTGATGTCATACATTGATGATATACACTTTCAACTGGTAACGTTCGTGGGGACAGTCACCATTTACTAAACAGAGTTAAAAGATTGAAGGT
>BLSH010270184.1:265547-283175 GCA_018402905.1 Glandirana rugosa | reverse complement strand
AGAGACAGCCACTAGAGCATGGTTGCAGATTAAAGGCTGGAACATTTTGAAGTGGCCATCGCAGTCACCAGACTTAAATCCGATTGAGAACCTCTGGTGGGACTTAAAGAAAGCAGTTGCAGTGCGCAAGCCTAAGAATGTGACTGAACTGGAGGCTTTTGCCCATGATGAATGGGCGAAGATACCCGTAGATCGCTGCAAGACACTTGTGTCAAGCTATGCTTCACGTTTAAAAGCTGTTATAACTGTAAAAGGATGTTGTACTAAGTACTAAGATTGAATGTCACTTGGGGGTTGAATAAAACTGATAATGATGTGAGCTCAGAAAAGACATTTGTGGTTATTTCATTATAAATGTTATGTTATATTTGTCTGACCTACACGTGCCTCTTTGATTTAATTGTAAGCAGGATGACTGAATGATCATAATCAATGTCAAACCGACCAAAACAATCAATTTCAGTGGGGGTTGAATAATTTTGAACACAACTGTATATATATATATATATATATACATATGGGTTTTAACAGCCACCTTGGCAGGGTTGGTTCTGGACCAGATTTTGTGGTCCACTTGAGTCCATCATTAGGTGGTATAAAGGAAGCAGGTCTGGATCAGATGACTGCTCTGGCCTGGGACTCAGGATCCATCAAACATGAGAGAGCTTGAACTAAAGTTTGCTTTATGACTGAAACAAAAGGTTTGCATTGTCTTTGTTTTGTGGGTGACTGGGAAAAGCCCTTCACCGCTCAGTTAGGGAAACTGAAAATGTTTAGTAAGAGCCTGAATGGCAAGGATTTATTTTCTGTTTTGTTTGTTTTATTTTCATGCAAACTTTTCATGAAACTTTTCATACAAATTCAAAATGTATATATATATCTATATCTATACATATATATATATATATATATATATATATATATATATATATATATACATTTTGAATTTGTATATACAGTATCTCACAAAAGTGAGTGCACCCCTCACATTTTTTGTTAATATTTTATTATATCTTTTCATGTGACAACACTGAAGAAATGACACTTTGCTACAATGTAAAGTAGTGAGTGTACAGCTTGTATAACAGTGTAAATTTGCTGTCCCCTCAAAATAACTCAACACACAGCCATTAATGTCTAAACCGCTAGCAACAAAAGTGAATACACCCATAAGTGGAAATGTCCAAATTGAGCCCAATTAGCCATTTTCCCTCCCCGGTTTCATGTGACTTGTTAGTGTTACAAGGTCTCAGGTGTGAATGGGTAGCAGGTGTGTTAAATTGGGTGTTATCGCTCTCACTGTCTCATACTGGTCACTGGAAGTTCATCATGAACTAACAAACAAACTCTCTGAGAACTCTCTGAGAATCTGAAAAAAGAATTGTTGTTCTACATAAAGAAGGCCTAGGCTATAAGAAGATTGCTAAGACCCTGAAACTGAGCTGCAACATGGTGGCCAAGACCATACAGCGGTTTAACAGGACAGGTTCCACTCAGAACAGGCCTCACCATGGGCGACCAAAAAAGTTGAGTGCACATGCTCAGAGTCATATTCAGAGGTTGTCTTTGGGAAATAGACTTATGAGTGCTGCTAGCATTGCTGCAGAGGTTAAAGGGGTGGGGGGGTCAGCCTGTCAGTGCTCAGACCATACGCCGCACATTGAATCAAATTGGTCTGCATGGCTGTCGTCCCAGAAGGAAGCCTCTTCTAAAGATGATGCACAAGAAAGCCTGCAAACAGTTTGCTGAAGACAAGCAGACTAAGGACATGGATTACTGGAACCATGTCCTGTGGTCTGATGAGACCAAGATAAACTTATTTGGTTCAGATGGTGTCAAGCGTGTGTGGCGGCAACCAGGTGAGGGGTACAAAGACAAGTGTGTCTTGCCTACAGTCAAGCATGGGTTAAGGCAGTGCTGGAAAATAATGGTGGGCACACAAAATATTGATACTTTAGGCCCAATTTGGACATTTTCACTTAGGGGTGTACTCACTTTTGTTGCCAGCGGTTGAAACATTAATGGCTGTGTATTGAGTTATTTTGAGGGTACAGCAAGTTTACACTGTTATACAAGCTGTACACTCACTACTTTACATTGTAGCAAAGTGTCATTTCTTCAGTGCTGTCACATGAAAAGATATAATAAAATATTTACAAAAATGTGAGGGGTGTACTCACTTTTGTGAGATACTGTGTATATATATATATATATATATATATTGAGAGAGACTTATTGTGAGAGAAAGGGAGAACAACAGCACAATAAAGCTCACCCAATACAGCTGCTAGCAACATTGCCCAAAGCACAGTCAATATTAAATCTTAATTCCACTTTTTTTCCCTACAATATGCGATAAACATATATTAAGCATGTATTATGTGTATCTATATTAACAACATGGTTTTAAATGAAAAGATATTGAAAAAAAACATTTTATAGGTGGATTGTAGTGAATAAATATTCAGGCACTGTACACAAACAATTCCCTACAATCTACAGTGCTGGTATGTAGTGCGGGAGAATGGAAATGCAGAGATAAATATGTTGACTATATGATTATATCTGGACAGAGGAGAAATTAGATGATAGCTTGTTAGACAATTTCTGTACCTTTGGGAAATTGGGATAGTTTTTGCAATTTTTTTCAAAAATAAGTTGTATTGGTGCAGAAAACAGTTAAAGTCTCTCTAAAAAATGTCCATGCAAACCAGTAATTGTATTGGGGATATATCATCATATAATGATCATATAATCATATAATCATATAATCATGTTAGCAACCTAGCAGCCCACAGAAACAAAAAGATGGATTTGTCTTTTACAATTATAATTAAAAATATACGAAACTGTTTATGTTACGTCAGTAAAAGATCCGCGAGTACCTCTTCCACTGGACTGTTTGTATCTACTTGCCTGTCGTAAGTGCACCTGGACAATCCTTGCTCTTATCTCACTATAATATAAACTTAGAGTTTATTTTACATACCTCAGTATGACCAGCAACTAGACAGATAACTCCTATTCATGTTTGGTGTTTGTATTCATGTGTGATAACTTGGGTCTCAGAATCTCCAGCAGGGAGTCAAACACATCATAGTAAAGTTGAAGAACTTTTCAGGATAGCTATGAAGCAGGAAGAAGTAGCCCACTGACACCCAGTAGTGGCAACAGGATCTCCTCTGTCACCCTCATTTTTCATCTCCTTTGCAACAGAACTGGCAGAAGAACACGGTCAAGGAGAATTTCACCACTTATAGTAGCAATGGCAGATACAGAAACTGCAGTTGTAATCTAGCACACCTCATAGACTAAAATGACAGAAAAGGCATCTAAACAGAGCCAATTGGCTGGGATTAAAATCAATGAATGGTGCAAGCTAGGTACAGAACACAAAAAAGCAAAATAACTTTGGTCCTTAACCACAATATGAGGTAAGTGTAACATCACTATAGCATAGGTTCATGAGTAACTGTGAGGTGAATCAGCAACCAGTCATTGGCATGGTACCTGATAGGTGACAGGTTCAGCGGTAGCGAGGGGGTTGAAGCTTGGGCTCCCGCCCTAGATGTCCTCCTCCATTGGTCACCGGGAGGGGATGGATAGCTTAACAGAGATCTATGTCTGGTTGTTTGGTAGAGAAAGAGAAGAGTTAAGTGAGAGCACGTATCAGGTCCACGCTGTGTGCTCGGTGGGACCCATATTCAGCCTGTCCCTCTGAATGCAACACATACATCAGAACAAGTGTGTAGGACATAAGATGAAGAAGCGTAGGGAGGAACTCCGTGTTGTGGGTACTGCACACATTTGGATCATCAGTGAATTTGGAGACTTTTCACATGAACATGGCTTCCACCTGGTCCCTGGCATTGGTGAGCACACCCTCATGAATGAGTGAGTGAGTGACCCCTTTCAAATAAACAATGTCTCTACATTTTGCCCAGAAACAGCATCAAGTAAACAAACCAAGATGTCAAATAATAGAGTAGGTGCCAAAATCTAATTGAGGAAGTCATTGGACCAAATTGATGTTATTGGATCCACACTTTAAAAGTACAATGGCCCTGGCAGCACTCAACACAACCTAAAAAATTACATGCTTTCTAGATGTAACAATGAGTTGGATTCCTTTTGCCAGTATATGTTGCTACTCTTTAGTTTAGGAGGGTGTTAATACCTTGTGCTTGGATTTATAGATCTGATGCAGCTTTATGACAGTTATTTATTGTTTATTTTTTTCAATATTTTGCTTTAGTGTTTATATCAATCATCTCTTAGGTATTTTATACTTTGTACACTTATGGGTTTTATGCATCGTAAATGTATATTTGTATTCATTCCAGCCTTGAAGGAACCCAATCCCTTCTGCATTCCTTGCTTTTAGTTTTACTTTAATAGACAGAACTGGCATAAATTATCCTTTTTTTTGCCTAGTTTTCTGAGTATTTATCACTTAGTATCCTTCTTTAGGCTGTGACTGGCTGGCATAATTTTATGTTAAAAAATGTGGATTCTTAGCAACAGCTCAAGGGTTAACTGGCTAACTGCCTTCCTCTGTGGTATGCACTGGGCGTGATTTGGGACTGACATATGCCCTAGCTTTCCAGGTGATGTGTAAGGTTGCTCAGACACTGGATCGATTTTGGTTGTCAGTTTCCATTGTCATTGTTAACTGATAAAGGAGCTGAACAAATTGCCCCAAAACACAACCAATGCGATTAATGAAACATAGGTTATGAGAATCATATGATGTGTTGGTGAGCCACAATATCTTCTGTGAATTTGCAGTGGTGCAATCTATTCCTGATCACTGTAGCATTCGAACATTATTGCTACACCTAATTTTGCCTTGAAGCTGTGTCCTAAGGAGATGTCACCATGGCATCCTTCATTTATTGTGTATTGAAATAAAGATAGTGCTGATGTCATTGCACCAGCACTGCTCTCTGCATCAACAGAGGACTGCATTGGGCTAGAAAAGTGGCAAAGAGGAAGAAGACGCAGTGGGTCACATGGCCTTGTTTGACATGTTTGACATAATCACAATGGATATAGCTTTCAACACCCCATAATAATTGAGAAGGTTACTTTTGTGAGGCAGGGTAGCAGCATGCATAGCGTGCCTCCCAACACAGCATCTTCTGGTTTTCCCTAAAATATGGGTGTGGTATTGAGAAGCGTATTTTTGCAATGACACACCTTTTCACTCTACATACTATATGAGCTATAAAGAGGAATGTAGTGGATGAGGTAATATCTGAGCTAAACTTTGGGATGTGTAAGATAAGAATGCAGTGCTGTGCTTGAGAAGAAACACAATGGAGGAGAATGGGCTGTGATCTCGCCAAACTGATGAAAAGACAGCATCAACTGAGGAGAATGGAAAGACAGATAAGTGTAGACAAGGGAGTGCAAGCTGTCTTATAACTGTTCTGTTTCAAATGCCGCTTTATGCATTGGCATACCTCCTTAGACCCATTCTGCCCCGATAGAATAGTCACTTACTGACTTGACTCTATCCACATGCAGCTTGACACTTCATTAAGACACAGAAGTTGAATACAAATCAATTTTGGTTCCAACAAAAGCAAGTCTTTTGAAGTGTAAGAAAGCAATGACTTACCTGAGCCCTGTCTCTGTGAATAACTAACACTGACTGAGGGAACATGGAAGAAATGGGGAGGGTCTCCTTGGACTGAACTAACTAGCACTCAATAGGGACGGAGGGGGGGGGGGGGTTTGACAGATGAAGATACCAAAATCACTTTAGTAAATAAATTGTACTTGACTGAAACTGCCACTGGATGTCAGCATACTATAGAAAAACATTGTGCAGTTTGATACAACACAGAAAAAATACATAAAAGTGGGGAGACCAGTAAGCTAAGAGTGGGAATACCATAGCATCCCAAAGTAATTGATAAGTGAAATGCTAACACACAGACGGACTAACATAACAAGTACAATGCTAAATTTAGTGCAAAGGCAATATTTTTACATATGTATTATTAAACATTATGGGTTTTAAGGATGAAAAAAGAAACATATCACAAATCCTTTAATCAATGAGACACAGCTGAATGTAACCTGCAGAAATATGTCCATAATATGTACTTAATATTGTGCCTCTTATAAGTAATATTTATGCTGTGTATGTGATGAATCTATACACCACTCCAAGGATGTGAACCAGTGCATCCACCAGCATGCATTACAGACAAAAAGGCCTCTAACCAGATATTGTAGACCACATAATTATAATTGGCCAGAAGCTTTTGAAATCAAATAGTCCTTTAACAGCATCCAGAAGTGTCATCTCCATCCCAATTAAAGCCATTGGCATTACCATCAGATAGATGAAAAGTACAAAATGTAGTGAAGTAGGTAATACTGTACTTTTATTTTAAAAAACATACTATGCATTAGGCAGTCCCCCAACAATGTCATTTCCTGACGAAACACGGAGGGAGCTGCAATGCTGTGACATCCTCATGCACAGCCATGGGTGGGAGTCCGGCATGAGAGGATCTGCCTGCTTTACTGGATTACAGGATTTTAGTAATGTGCTTATGGAGATATGTGATGTATGTGCATAGTATGTTTTTTAATTAAAGGCACATGCCGATGTTTTCAATTAGGACCGAGATAACACTTCTGAATGCCATTAAAGAGCAATTAATTTCAAATGCTGCTGGCCATTTATAATTGAATTATCTACAACATCTGGTAAAAGGCCTTTTTGTCTGCACTGCATGCCGGTGGAGGCGCTGGTACACATCCTGGGGGAGTTGTATGGATTCTTCATTGAGTCAGCAGATAGATATTACTTATAAGAGGGACTCAATTTTTATATTTGGAATCATTTGTCCCAATATATCTGGTGTTTTTTAGTGGACATGGGACACAGTTTGCACTTTGAATATGCATGAAATTAAATGTAATATTTATTGAATGTATTTGTTGCTTTTTTAATGTATTTACATTTGCACTTTGTAGCACATGCATTATATGATTTTAACGCTATTAGAATGTTTAGAAATGTTTAATATGTGGTATCACAAATTGAGTGATGGCAGATTTAGTCTCCATTTTTTTTGTTTACCTCAGCATGGAATATTTATGGTATCATTTTCATAATGTGTACTAAAAAATTATTTATTTTACATAGATTCTTGGGAACCAACACTGTAATAATGGAGGCACAATGTCAAAATGATAGGAAATAGCCCATTATAGGAAATTTAGAAATATGTACGTTTGCACTTCTGCAGTTATTCCAACACTAGTCCTTGCAACATCTAACCTGAAGTTGATTCAGACAAGTTAACATATGGAGTTCTGCTCAATAATATATAAACCTTCAGAATCACAATGACCTATGCCTCTAGTGAATTCCACCAGCCTGTAGCAGAAATTATTCAGCTGCCCTAATTAATATTTTGTGAGTATGTGTCTATGCACAAGAAAATCCTTTTTATTACAAATATGTGCAGGGTTTTGTCTATAAAAGAGTAATGAATATAACCATTAGACTGCAAAGTACTAACAGCATATTTCAGACCATAAGATGCACCCAAGTACAAATTTTCTTTAGCAACACTGGAAGATCTGGGTATTATTATAATGACACTCATTGGTCAGTGCATAGGGTTACAGGGTTAGATGGGGAGCACCAAGCCTTAGAAATTAAAAATTGTAATGACTTTTTTATTGTTTTATGGATTTCTTTTTCTCACCCGTGAACATTTACTTTTGCTCACCTGTGAACATTTGTGCCTAAAATTCAGCAAATAAACTATGTGTGTGTTGGGTGGAGGGGGTGCAGGGAATAATGTGAAATGTAAGGAAGCTCTATATAGTTTAAACCATCTGTTCTTTCTTGTTTGGTGAGCCATATTGTACATTTGCTTTTGCTTCAGCAAAGTTGATGCTGATTTGCTAAACCGGTTAAGAAGCTTCACTCAATAAGGAAGTGAGGCATCACATCAATTATCCATTTATGTGAAAAGCATTCCTGTTTGTTTCTTTCATCTGCACACCAATAAATTCAAAGTGAGCACAGCTATAATTTATTGAGTATGGGAGAATTGGAGGGTTTGCAGCTGCTGCTTTAGTTATGGGTATAACATATAACATGTTACACATGGTCCTTCTTGAGAGGTTCAGAAGTTATCTTCAGAAAATCTTTCAAAAACTTTGCTCCTGAAAAGTAAGCCTTAAGCAGCCCATGCATTGAGCATTTCTTTTAGTTCAACCAGCGGGTTGAACAAATGAGCAAAAAAAATGATCCGATTCCCCCATTCACACATTCAAGGTGGATGAGGGAATGGTTTCAACATGGGGGGTGCTTTCGTGGAGGGTGGTGGGAAGGTGTTAATATACACCTTATATTCTTATTCTGGTTATTGAATTTCATGATGGGTCTTATCTTGTTGGGGGAATCATTACTTTCCCCCTGAAAAAGAAGTAACTCCCTATGGTTTGCCTTCACTTCCCTATATACTTTCTCAAGTGATCTATTACTATAATCCCTATCTAAAAATTGTTCTCTCAATACGTTTGTTTGTTTGTTAAAATGTGTATCTGCGCTGCCATTATGTCTGGTCCCTATGTACTGACTTTTAATCAAATGGGGTGGATAATGGAGGAGAGAATTGCCTACCTTTTCTTTTCAATATAAATTAGTATGGATTCTACCATGCCCATCTTTCAAAATATGTAAGTCCAAAAATGAAAAACATTTCTTGTCCCATTAATATTGAGAAAGTCAAGGCAAATTCATTAGAGTTGGATCCTTCAATAAACATGATCAATAGATCACTCGGACTTGTCCAGAAAATAAGTACGTTGTTGATATACCTGTGCCACAAAAGGATGTGGCGCAGGTAGACTGACAAGACATCAGAGGAAAAAATGTCTATTTCCCAGCTCCCAGGTACAGATTTGCGTACGATAGAGCACAAGTAGTCCCCATCACCACTCTCTGCACCTTGAGGTAGTGGGAACCATTGAATGTAAACGCATTATGCGTCAAGATGAACGAAAGCATCGGCAAAGTAAAGGCATTGTAAGGTGCCATCTCAACGCTTCTTTTCTGAAGAAGTGATGCCACAACTGAAATGCCCATTTTATGGGGTATAATCGAATATACTATCTTAGTGTCAATGGAGGTGATAATTGTGTTAACAGGTACATACATGTTGTCAAGTGTGATGCGTAAATAAATGGTGTCTTTCAAATGCAATGGAGGATTCTCCACATGAGGACATAGGTAATCATCAATTGCACGACTCACTTGATGTGTCAAAGAACCTACCTACCTGGAGATAATGGGTCTCCCCTGTGGGTTATGTAAATTCTTGTATGTTTTCAGGAGCGCATAAAACAGGAGTATGATAGAATGTAACTCTTTCAAAAAATCTTTAGTCTCCCTGAAGATGAGCCCTTTCCCAAAAACCCAGTGAACAATTGGAAAGAATTGTTTCTGAAAATCCAAAACTGCAACCATAAATATTTTACGGTACTATTGATTATTTGACAGGATTTTTTGGCACATAGAAATATACACTCACTGGCCACTTTATTAGGTACACCGTGCTAGAACCGGGTTGGACCCTCTTTTGCCTTTAACCACTTAACCTCTTTTTGGAGTTCGGTGGTTACGAGTTAAAACCAGTTTTTTTGCTATAAAATTTACTAAGAACCCCCAAAGATTTTATATTTTTTTTCTAACACCCTAGAGAATAAAATGGCGGCCATTGCAAAACTTTATGTCACACAGTATTTGCGCAGCGGTCTTACAAGCGTGATTTTTTTTTTGAAAAAAATTAGTTTTTTGAGTTAAAAAATAAGACAACAGTAAAGTTAGGCCAATTTTTTTCCATATTGTGAAAGATAATGTTACGCCGAGTAAAATGATACTCAACATGTCATGCTTCAAAATTGCGTCCGTTCGCAGAATGGCGACAAACTTTGCAACATAAAAATCTCCATTGGCGACGTTTAAAAAATTCTACAGGTTTGCATTTTTGAGTTACAGAGGAGTTCTGGTGCTAGAATTATTGCTCTCGCTCTAACGATCGCAGCGATACCTCACATGTGTGGTTTGCACACTGTTTTCATATGTGGGCGGGACTTAACTATGCGTTCGTTTCTGCGCGCGAGCTCGCAAGGACGATGCGCTTTAAATTTTTTTTTTTTTAATTTTTACTTTTTAATTTTTATTTTTACACCATCATTTTTTTAAAAAAACATTTTGATCACTTTTATTCCTATTACAAGAAATGTAAACATTCCTTGTAATAGAAAAAAAACATGCCGGGACCTCCTAAATATGAGATCTGGGGTCAAAAAGACCTCAGATCTCATATTTACACTTGAATGCAAAAAAAACAAAATTTTTGAAAAAAATGACATCTCAAAAAAAAAAAATGGGCCCTTTAAGACCATTGAGCGGAAGTGACTTGTGACGTCGCTTCCGCCCAGCCATATTATGGAGCCGAGTAAGCGGCTTCAACTACTCGCTCAGCTCATGGACACTGTGGGGGACAGACCCGATCATCTCCGCTGCTGCCGGAAAACCGCTGCTGAGATCACTTTTATCATGTGCAGAATCACCTGCTGAAAAAAAAGATACCAGGGTTATGGTAGCTATCTGCTATCATAACAACGGTATTCCATTTCAAACTGCCGCTGTCAAATGTCAGCGGGCGGTCCGGAAGTGGTTAAAACTGCCTTAGTTCTTCATGGCATAGATTCAATAAGGTGTTGGAAACATTCCTCAGAGATTTTGGTCCATATTGACATGATCGAATTACGCAGTTGCTGGTGACTGTGGAGGCCATTGGAGTACAGTGAAATCATTATCATGTTCAAGAAACCAGTGTGAGATTATTTTGGTGCATTATCCTGCTGGAAGGAGCCATCAGAAGATGGGTACACTGTAATCATAAAGGGATGGACATGGTCAGCAACAATACTCAGGTAGGCCGGGACATTTAAATGATGCTCAATTGGTACTTAGGGTGCAAAGTGTGCCAAGAAAATATCCCCTAAACCACTACACCACCACCACCAGCCTAAACCGTTGATACAAGGCAGGATGGATCCACGCTTTCATGTTGTTTACGGCAAATTCTGACCCTACCATCCAAATGTCGCAGCTGAAATCGGTTTTTCCAATCTTCTATTGTCCAATGCTGGTGAGCCTGTGAGGATTTTAGACTCAGTTTCCTGTTCTTAGGTGACAGAAGTGGCACCCAGTGTGGTCTTCTCCTGCTGTAGCCCATCTGGTTCGATGTGTTGTGTGTTCAGAGATGGTATTCTGCATACCTTTGCTGTAACGAGTGATTATTTGAGTTACTGTTGCCTTTCTATCATCTCGTACCAGTCTGCCCATTCTCCTCTGATCTCTAACATCAACAAGGCATTTTCCTTAACTGCTGCTCACTGGATATTTTCTCTTTTTTTGATCATCCTATGTAAACCCTAGAGATGTTTGTGTGTGAAAATCCCAGTAGATGGTCTTTGAAACACTCAGACCAGCCTGTCTGGCACCAACAACCATGCCACATTCAAAGTCACTTAAATCCCCTTTCTTCCCCATTCTGACGCTCGGTTTGAACTTCAGCAAGTCGTCTTCACCATGTCTAGATGCCTAAATGCATTGAGTTGCTGCCATGTGATTGGTTGATTAGCAATTTGTCTTACCAAGCAATTGAATAGGTGTACCTAATAAAGTAGCCGGTGAGTGTATATGTAAATTTCTTTTTTTTTTTTGCATGCAGATGCCTAACAGATTCCTCCATTTGCATTGATTGATGTGGATGAAGAAATCTCTGCTAGAAAAAAAATGGAAAAAGTACATGCCGAAGCATAGGAATTACCACTGCTGACCACCCCACGCTCCTAATCCTGGGCATACACATTCTTTGTTTTAACTGCAGATGGAGACATCTTCCCCTGCAGCGCTGCAAGCACTGACATATGTATTCTGACAGCTCAAATTATTGGTGGATGCGCTGGAATTCTTGGTGGCTGCAGTTGCATTATGTTACTAGGGCTAACCACCTCACCAGATTATACTACGCTGCTGGTGCTTGCCAGATCACCAAAAAGTAGTGCAGCGCTAGTACTTGTGCCCTGCTGCATATGAGTATAATTAAGCATTTCTAGCAACATGGGGTCGAGTATGCCTAATTTTAGCAGGGACCTTCAACTTCATCTGTATCTGAGCTAGCTGTCGGGTGCTGCTGCTTTCTACAGGTTCATATTCTGAGCCTGATTCTGACAGTTTTGCTTCCCCTTTGCTCTCATCTGTCATGCTCAGAATCCTCTACGCCTCCTCACTAGTGTGCCTTTCTTTGGACATTTTGGGCACTAACTTTAAAGGTACCTAGTGGCGACCATAAGAAAAAGAGCTCCTGGCTAGCAATCAGGGACTGCTTGTGCACTAGAAATAAAATTAACTGCAAGTGCTAGCAGAGATCAGATTTGGTCTTGCTTATACTGCGGTTTTGCAGACCATGTATCAGAGGTGGCAGTGATCAGAAAAATTATGCTGACACTGCTTTTGTTGAGGGGGGAGGGCTAAACGCAAGTGCTGGCAGTGATCAGGGTTGATCCTGCTAACACTGCATTTTTGGGGAAACAATACTATGGGGGCACTAGTATAGTTCTGATCATGATCAAGACACTATACTAGTATTGGCAGTGATCAGCCACCTATAGTGTTACTGTGATAATGTTTGTGTGTGTGTGTGTGGGGGGGGGGGGGATCTGGAGCTAACAGACACTTGTCACTTTTATTTTTGTATTTTGGTTAAAATAACAAAGGACCATTGGATTTATTATATGCAGCACTGGTGACTTTACAAATGTTATCTGCACAAAAATATGAATGAATTTTGTATTTGATTGGAGACACTGTTTATTCACTACATCAGTTTTACATATTGCATAATAATATTCAAAGTATATGCGTTTTTTGCACATGAGGTACACATTGGTATAACCAGCGCCACATCCACACAATATTATACTGATTGACTCACCTTCTCTATTTGACCTGATTACCATTATCACTGAAAGGAAAGATAAAGAGAATTTGAAATCTCAGGGTTTTCACAAGAACAGCAATAGAGTGGAAGTCTTCCAATGGGGACACACAGGGAGGTTTTCACTGATCTGCTGCAGTTTGGCCACAGAGCAGTGTATCCACAGTTTTTGTGTGAATTAGTCCTGCTTTCCCATAGGCTTCTATTCATTTGAGCTTCCAGAAAACTCACCAAAACCACCCAATCTAATAGAAGTCTATGGGAAAGCATGGGCTAACTACACAAAAACTGCCAGCATAACTGTGCTGTGGCCAAACTGCAGCGGATCAGTGTGAAACTACTGTAATGCTGAATATGAATGATTACACAAAAACATTTCTTTCACTCATGGTTAGTATTTGGCTGAAGCCATTTATTATCAAGCAATTGTATTTACTCTTTTTAAATCATAATGACAACAGAAACTACCCAAATGACCCTGATCAAACGTTTATATACCCAAGATCATAATACCGTGTATTGCCCCATTTAACATCAATGACAGCTTGAAGTCTTTTGTGGTATTTGTGGATGAGGCTATTTATCTTCTCAGATGGTAAAGCTGCCCATTCCTCTTGCAAAAAGCAGTTCCTGGAAATTCTTGGTCTGTCTTGCATGAACTGCACGTTTGGGATCTCCCCAGAGTGGCTCAATGATATTGAAGTCAGGAGACTGAGATGGCCACTCCAGAACCTTCACTTTATTCTGCTGTAGCCAATGACAGGTCGACTTGGCCTTGTACTTTTGGATCATTGTCATGTTGGAATGTCCAAGTACATCCCATGCGCAGCTTCCTGACTGATGAATGCAAACATTCCTCCAGTATGTTTTGATAACATACTGCATTCATCTTGCCATCAATTTTGACCAAATTCCCTGTGCCTTGGTAGCTCAAACATCCCCAAAACATCAGCAATCCACCTCCGTGTTTCACAGTAGGAATGGTGTAGCTTTCCCCATAGGCCTTGTTGACCCTCTTCAAATGTAGCGTTTATGGTTGTAGCCAAAAAGCTCACTTTTGGTCTCATCACTCAAAATGACTTTGTGCCAGAAGGTTTGAGGCTTGTCTCTGTGCTGTTTGGCGTATTGTAAGCGGGATACTTTGTGGCATTTGCGTAGTAATGGCTTTCTTCTCGACCATGCAACCCATCTTTCTTCAACTGCCTCCTTATTGTGCATCTTGAAACAGCCACACCACATGTTTTCAGAGAGTCCTGTATTTCACCTAAAGTTGTTTGTGAGTTTTTCGTTGCATCCCAAACAATTTTCCTGGCAGTTGTGGCTGAAATTTTAGTTGGTCTACCTGACCGTGGTTTGGTTTCAACAGAAGCCCTCATTTTCCATGTCTTGATTAGAGTTAGATGACTGCTGATTGGCATTCTCAATTCCTTGGATATCTTTTTATATCCCTTTCCTGTTTTATACAGTTCAACTACCTTTTCTCGCAGATCCTTTGACAATTATTTTGTTTTCCCCATGACTCGGAATCCAGAAATGCAAGTGCAGCACTGGATGAAAGATGCAAGGGTCTGTCAGGAGTCCAGAAACTCATTGACACACACACTCATTTTGGTAGTTTTTGTTGTCATTATGATTTAAAAAGATTAAACACAGTTGATTGATAATAAATGGCTTCAGCTAAACACTAACCATGAGTGAAAGCAAAGTTTTTGTGTTATCATTCATATTCTCTGAAAAATGGCCAAGAAATAAATTCTGCCAGGGTATGTAAACCTATGAGCACGACTGTATGTACATTACAAGGATTATAACAACTTTTGTTGCAGATTCCTACCTTTTGTTATTCTAAAGAAATCCCTCTGTGTTTCTCTCTGCCTCTGTGCTGAGTGGGTCTAATGAGAGTGGTTTCATAATTATCTATCAGGTGTGCAGCTGCAGAGCACTAATGAGGAAATCTTCTGGGCCTGCATCCCTTTAGACATGTTCCTATTGAAAGTATCTCTCCAAAAATGACATTTTTGTTGCAGGGGATGCCTGAAATCTGACTTGTATCTTAGGCAGACTTCTGGGAAAATTGGTGAGCCAATCCCACATACAGGAAATGATGTTTATGGGGAGTGGTCATTACACACTCTGTGTACAGAACAATTCCAGGTAGCCATATTGCAATGCATTCTCAGAAAATTACAGTGGCTGCAGATTGAAAAGGTAAGGTAATTTTTAATAACACAATTGTACACGCCATATTATTTTTTTCTTTATTTGCTATTTTTTCCCCTACTAAAGTGGAGTTACCCTTTAAGCTATTGATAAAATATCCCCCTTTGTCTATATATGAAATTTTTGACAAAGCAGGTACTGTATATCAATGTATATTGATTTGTTTTCTATTAAAGCGGTTGTATCCCCACAGAAAAAAAAATAAAAATAAAAACACCTGTAAGGCAAAGCCATAATGATCTAGTGTGCACCACATACTAGCTCATTATGATATACTTACCTCAGAAAGAAGCTCCCACAGGGCTGCTCGGTCCCCGCAGAGGGAACTGACATCATCCCTCGGGGGTTCCTTCTGGGTTCGCGACTCCGGCGTTGTGAGTGGCCGGAGCTGCGAGACGTCACTCCCGTCTTTCCGGCAAGGTTTCCTGCATGGTCTGGCGCTATACATTGGGCCTTCGCTGGAACTTCACTGCACATACGCCACTGACGTCAGCAGCTGCATGCAAGGTGAATATCTCCCAAATCATACAGGTTTAGGAGATATTCGTTTTACCTAAAAGTAAGTCTTATTATAGGCTTACCTGTAGGTAAAAATCACTAAAATGGGGATACAATCGCCTTAGGTTTATAGTGGGTATTTTTTTTTTTAGCAATGCTATTAAGATTCTATGCCATAACTAAATGTGCAATGTTGTAGAAATAATCATATAGTATCTGTGACTGGTGAACATGCCAGCTGCAGTTTAGCATATTCACTAATTCAAATACTGAACATTTCCATCTCAGTAAATACGGCAGCAGCACTAACTGATCATTATTGCTTTTTTTTATAAACCTAACATTGGAAATTTTCTTACTGAATCTGTTTTACAATGAAGGTACAGAATTATTCAGGGTATGTACAAAAGTTTACATAGGGAATTCTATCACTGTCAGTTGCTAACGCTGCTTGATACATTTGCTCTCAGAGTTTAATCATTCCTAATTGTAAATTATATTGTTCATACAATTAAATATATTTTAATTGCACATTATGTTTCTAGGATGATATCTATTGTTTTCTTTAAAGATTGTATTACATAATGTTATGTTATTGCTAATGTTAGTATTTGTATTTACAGGAATCCATGTGCTTCTGTAATTGCTCTTTGTTATAAGGTCCTAATGATATAAGCATTGTTCCCCTGGTTTGCTGCAAGCTGTGGTTTACGTCCTTCAGTTAGCATTGTCAGACCTTGAATAACTCACCTTGACTATTCATGTTCCAAAAGACATCAGCAATTTGATTTGTCTGGATATACACATACACGCACTGCTTTTTAGGAATCTATTTATTGGTCTTTTGTGGATAAGACACAGTGGTCATGCTAACATTTTCATATTGAACCCTGGACACATTAGCCCAACATTCCTGGACATTTCTTGCATTTTGTGTAAAAACAAGTAACAATTGTATAGAGCCATGCAAGCGCATTACAGTGTGTAGGGAAACCACTGCAGTGACGGAAGCACTGTTAACTAGCTCACCATAAGAGTATTTACATATACACAATTAGATCTGAGGATTTTGGAATAAAAGAGATAGTCCAAACTACAATATATACTTATTGATAGGGTTACATAACATACACAAATTATACACTTAATAGAATTTACATATTTACAAAACAATCTATTATTATTATTATCATTATTATTATTATACATGATTTATATAGCGCCGACAGTTTGCGCAGCGCTTTACAGTATTAGGGCATACAGTACAATTACAATTACAATACAATTCAATACAGGAGGAATCAGAGGGCCCTGCTCGTTAGAGTTTACAATCTAGGAGGGAGGGTTAAATGATACGAAAGGGCAATAACTGCGGGAGATGAGCTGATTGAGAAAATAAGGAGTATAGTTGTTAGGTGGTGGCAGGATAGGCTTCCCTGAAGAGAAAAGTTTTCAGGGATCGCCTGAAGGTGGATAGATTTGGGGACAGTTAGTCGATGTTTCGGTAGGTGTTGAGACGAGGGTCGATGTAGTGGTCAGATCAGAGTTTTATGGTTGGATTGGAAGGAGAAGCGAGTTGGGTTCTGGAGGACGAGAGGTCGAGGGAGTAGTGGAGGAGAGTATGAGCGGAGGTTCTGAAGAGGACTCGGAGAGGGTAGGAGACCTTGAGGGATGGGGTTAGCCAGTCTGACAGGGGTTTAGATAGGTGGAAGTCCGCTAGGGACTTTTGAAAAGAGAAGTCCCTTCGGATAGGACGGTGGTGGATTGTTGATATGAGGAATAAAAGAGTTAGTCGAGTAGAGGGCGTCAATAACGGGAAAGCATAGTAAATTGGGAGGGAGGATCTAACATTTGA
>BLSH010270184.1:245042-260475 GCA_018402905.1 Glandirana rugosa | reverse complement strand
CATTTATTTGTAGGGCACTTGCCCTAGTTTGAAGATGATTTTAGAACAGTTATATGGCTTCTACCGTTAATTAATACTTTTCAGACACAGTTTGAAGATGATCCACATTCACCTCCATTTTTGCTTTTTTTATGTTTTTATTTTTTTAAAAATATTTACAGTTATTTCCCTGTCCCCATTTTTTTGTAGGGCACTTGCCCTACCCTTACCCCCATTTTACTTCCTTTTGCAGCCCTCTGGGGCTTTCCAGGACTTTCCTACAGCCATTTTTGTGCCTAAAAGTTCGGGTCCCCATTGATTTCAATGGGGTTCGTTGTCCGTGCGATCGTTCGGGTTCCGTCCGGACCCGGACCCGGACTTTGTCCCGAAGTTCGGACGGACCAGCAGAACCCGAACTTCCAGGTGTTCGCTCAACTCTACTCTTGACAGAGAAGTCTGGGATAATGGCACGTGGGGAAGGAAATATTATGAGCTTGGTTTTGGACAGTACACTTAGAGCCCTTTCATGCTGGGGCGGGCAGGGCATTAATGGCAAAGCACCGCTAGCTTTACTGCTGTTATAGCGGCACTTTGGCTTTTGGGTTAAAAAGGAGTTAAAAGCGCCGGCGCTTCGGAAGCCGTTTTCAGCCGCTTCAGAAGCGCTACCCATTCATTTCAATGGACAGGGCAGCTTAGGAGTGCTGTATACATCGCTCCCACACCGCCCCAAAAATGCTGCTTCCAGGACTTTTTTTCCTGTCCTGCAAGCGCTCCGCCCCAGTGTGAAGGCAGTTTAGAGGTATTTTACAGACACTATTTTTAGCTCAAAAATGCCTGTAAAGCACCTCAGTGTGAAAGGGGTCTTATGCCTGGTACACACGATGAGATTATTGGACGAATGATCGTTCATTTTTTTTTTTGTATGCTAATCTCATATCAAAAATGAAGAGGTTGCTAAAGTTATGAAAATCCTCATACAACAGAATAAAAATTTAAAAGTGATGCAATGTGTTGTATTGTATTTGTATTGCATTTTCAAACAAAAACTAATTAAATGAAAATTGTATGATCTGGTATTGTACGACAAAAATGTTTGTGTTTGTCACATCTGATAATATTGGATGAACTGTCAGGATCGGCTTTCCAAAGCTGTGTACTAACGATCAGAATATCGTACGATCGATTTGGAAGCTTTTTTTTTCATATGATTTTCTGATCGTGTGTACAGGCCTTTTTGAAGTTAGTTTACCTCTTAGCTTCAGGTGTGGTATATTTTTAATTACAATATTATTTACATCTGTTAATGGGGATTTCACATAAATGTATTATCTAACAAGCACTTATTTCTAAAACTGAATTCCTGATGAAAAATATCCTTGCAGTAGGGCTGTCCCGGCACTGCTAGGGATAAATGCTTGTTTATCATAGGATATGAGGAAAAATGACTCCTGCTTACCATATCCCTTTCTTCCCAACAACCCATACTTACCTTTTCTCTCCAGCACCCTGAGCTGTTGGGGAGCCTTAGCATCCTTCCTTACAATGCAGGATTGTAAGTTCTACATTTTTCTTGATGACAGTGCAGCTACGACCACCTGTCTGTATGAGGTATACAGGATGCTTTTGGGGACTGCTCACATTGAAGGAACCTGCAGCAGCAAGGTATAAAGTAAGTAAAAAGTGCTTTAAAGGATAAGTTCACCTTTCACGAAAAACAATACATTCATATTTTTTTTGCAGATTAAAAAGTGTGAATTTTTGTTTTGTTTTAACAGGTGCCTGCAAAGTATTTCACCCGCAATCAGCTAATTTTAGACTCCTACTTTTAGCCCATACCCCTGGACTGGCTGTCAACTTGCAAGATGGAGGGAGTGTGAATGGACTATCAGCATGCTAATCAGTACGCTTGGGGCCACTCAAAGTACAAGTCCATCTGCCATGGTGGCATGCAGGATTTTTGTATTATATTTTGTATTATATTTATCTTTAAATTTTATTTTTATTCACAGATTCCTATTAATGAATGATGCGTATGTGTGGCTGTGGGAAGAGGATCCCCCACCCACTGTCACAAGGCGGGGGATCGGGAGTGCAGGGGGCGGGTCTGGAGCATGGTCCATGTTACACACTAAATACGGCTGTAATGAGTAGCATGCTCCAGGAAGTGAACTTAACCTTTAAACTGGTACAGTAGGTAAAATGTAAACCTTTATTTTTTTGTACCCTAGTGTTTAATGTTAAAGCAGAATTCCAGGTATGGTAAATGTTTACATAGATACATTGGTCCATCTTGGACCAAAGTAACTTTGTATATACCATACCTGGTCGTTGCCCCTGGAAGCTGGAAATCAGGAAAGTAAACACTCCTGTTCCAGTGATCTCCATGCAAAACATTATTTGAATGGCACCCATGCTAAGCAGCCAACCTCCTTCATTCAAAATGTATCGGGTCAGCTGCTCAGCACGGAACCTATAAGCAAGTGAAAATCCCTGGAGTAGTAATGCATTGTGAATGCAGGAGGTCAGCAATTCAGCATGGGCGCCATTTAGGGAATGCTTTGCATTTTTTGAATTAAGCAAATGGAGATCACTGGAATAAAAGTTTCTACTTCAGTGATTTCCAGCCTCCAGGGGCTTTGACCAGGTATGGTATATACATAGTTACATTGGTCCAATCTTGTTCAATGTAACTATATAAAAATATAGTGTATATTGGTGTATATATGCGCTAACCCCAGGAAAAAAAAACAAAGAAATCAGGTGCTGCTACTATAAAATAACTCAAATACTAAGTTATAGACACATACTTAAACCAAATAGTGCGCTACCATAATTAATGCATATTAATGTGAAATCAACATGTGCTCATATAGAAAAAAACAACAATATTGAAACAAAGTCCCACTGTAAAGTCCAAAATATAGTGCTCCAATGGTCTAAAGTGATTCTCAAAAAATGAAAACTTCACACTGTGCATTTCTCCAAATATAATTCATGCCTCTTACCAGACAGACAAATGATTTCACAAATAAGCAGTAGTGAGGATAGTCAGCTCTGTGGCTCCTTCCATATCTCCCAAGGACTTTGAATACAGATGTATCAGCTGAGAGGATTAAACGTTAATTAATTAATCATTTCATCCGACACAGGGAATTGGAACCACACGAATGTATCTCCTCTTATGGAACCTTTTCCTTAACCAGTTGCCGACTGCCCACCGTTGTTTGACAGCGTCAGGTTGGCACTGCTGCGTGAATCACTGCGGCGGTTCGCGCAGCTGCAGGTAGGGAGCGCACTGGTGGTGGCACACTCTCACGCCCACTGCACGCTGCATGAGCGTGCCCCCGGGTCAGGTGGACTCAATGTCCGTCAGCGACCCGCGAACGCCTGTTACAAAGGCAGAACGGAGATCTGCCAGTGTAAACATGGCGGATCTCTGTTCTGTCAGGGGACATATGACAGATCTACTGTTCCGAGTAATCAGGAACAGTCAGATCTGTCATGCCCCTGCCAGCCCAGCCCCCACACAGTTAGAACGCAGTGAGGGAAGACACTTAATCCCTTCATCGCCTTCTAGAGTTTAACCCCTTCCCTGCCAGTGACACCTATACAGTAATCAGTGACCGTTTTTAGCTCTGGTCGCTGTATAAATGCCATTGGTCCCAAAAAAGTGTCAAAAGAGTCCAATCTGTCCACCGCAATATCGCAGTCCCAATAAAAATCGCAGATCACCGCCATTACTAGTAAAAAAATAAAAAAATAAAAATGCCATAAATCTATTCCCATAGTTTGTAGACGCAATAACTTTTGCACAACCCAATCAATATATGCCTATTGCAATTTTTTTTTACCAAAAATATGTAGAAGAATATATATAGGCCTAAACTCAGGAAGGAATTCGTTTTTTTTACATTTTTTTTGGATATTTATTATAGCAAAAAGTAAAAAATATTGTTTTTTTTCAAAATTGCCCCTCTTTGTTTGTTTATAGCTCAAAAAATAAAAATACCACCAAAAAAAATCTCTATTTGTGGGGAAAAAAAAAAGGTCAATTTTGTTCAGGTACAACATCGCATGACCGCGCGATTGTCAGTTAAAGTGATGCAGTGCCGAATTGCAAAAAAGTGCTTTGGTCAGGAAGGGGGCAAATCCTTCCGGGGCTGAAGTGGTTAAAGGTATTCTCCAACATAGAGGACAAAGGAAGGGATAGGCTTCATAGCATAGTGAGTCAAGGTTCATTTATTAAAAAATATATTATCACTTACACTTGGGATTAGAAAAATCAGCAAACAATATAACTCCTAGCCGCGGACTTAGTCTGCAGGCTGGTGCATGGTGATGTCAAGAAAGACCACATGACGCATTTCCCCGTAAAAGGCTTCAACTGGTACCGGAGGCTATTTCCCCTAATTTGAGTACATAAAAATATACCATACCTGGAATTTATCTTTAACCTAACTTATGTGAATGCACGGTATATTATTTCTAATGACAAATTTGATGTCTTCTAATTCCTTACTTTCACAGAAAAAATGTTTTTTTTTTAATTGTTTTACGTGAAAAACATTTTTATACCTATAGTTCAGGTTTTTCATAGCACAGGATGCATTTAATATAGGTGGCTTTATCTTTGTAAGTGTAAATGGTTAAAGGTTTATATATTCTTGCTTTCTTTCTTATGCTTGTCCATTTACACCTATATGAAAGATGTACCGCAGGGATATGCAATTAGCGGACCTCCAGCTGCTGCAAAACTACAAGCTCCATCATGCCTCTGCCTTTGGGTGTCATGCTTGTGGCTGTCAGAGTCTTGCTATGCCTCATGGGACTTGTAGTTCTGCAACAGCTGGAGGTCCGCTAATTGCATATCCCTGATTTCCCGTATCTTTTTCCTTTTTCTATTTATGATGTTTGTGCTTTTGATGTTAAAAATTGGCTTTCAATTGTATATTTTCCAACAGCTGCGCCTAAAGTGACAGGTCCCTCTAGGTTGAACAGCTTTATTGTCAATGTTTTATACTATTTTTTAAATTTCTTTGTGTATTCAGCTTTGAACTAAAAAATAAAATCTGTACTTCAGATCCAGCTAAGTTTTATTTGTGAAATGAGGCAGAGACACCTTCAATGTAAACATCTAAATCTACACATATACTTTATATTGAATGGCAGGTAGATGTTACCAAATTATTAGATCACTAAACAATCCTTAACCAACACAACAGATTTGTAAGCATGCATTCTGGGGAAAGCCATATAGATTTCCCATGGACTAATTTGTTCTGGGTGAATGGCTCCACCCACAAACTGGCTGTCATTTTCTATTCCTGCCTTTAGCAAATGCTAAATTATATCTGAAGACAAAAAAAATATTTTTTTTCATTTTGGGTAGAATAGGGAATGTTTAGAACCCTGCAGTTTTTTTTCATTAATAAACCTTTATTAAGGGGGATGTAACACAGCTTAGACAGCATAAAATGCAAGTGACATTAACATTTGATAACAGGAATACAAAATAAGTAGTGCAGTGCTGGTCCTCATGAATATTGAAGTTAAAACCTAATTCCTCCTTCCAAAACCTCCTTGTCTCCCTCTGCCTTGGTCTCTGTTTCTATTTCCACCTCTGTGTGATGGATTCCTGTTGTTGCGCCTTCTGTCGAATGATCTGCCTCCTCTGCCGTCTCTACCATGTGGACCTTCTAGGTCTCCTCTTGATTCTTGAAGCGCTGGGAGCTCAGTTGCCACAGAAAGCTGCCAACGTCTTGAATCTTTCCAGGAATCTTGAAAAGTCTTCAAAGTGTCTGATTTTTTTTTTTTTTTCATTGTATGTTTCCCGTTTGGGAAATCCTCCCACTTATTACCCCAGAGACACAGCAGGAAGCTAGATAAAATCTGAAGTCTCCTCCAGATGTCACTGGAACAAGTATATCCATTGGAAGATTCCCCCTCACTTTCTTTACAGTGAAAACTGTAACATTTTGGATTTTCCATACATTTCTGTTCTGTGACAGTAGGCATTAGGACAGTTATAGAGTATGGATCTCTCCAGCAGGGACACAGATACAAACCCTGCATGGCTTTTAAGCCTCTGGTGTTCAATTCAGGAGTAAAAAGAAAAGATTTTGCTTTAGATACAGAAGAAGCATTCTATAAGAAAGACATACACAAGAAAGGCATCTTGTCCTGATTAATTCACATACCTTTATTCCTATTAGTAACATTATATTTTTTGGCCTCCTTTGACAAAGTATTCATTAATGGTCCCTAATGATTTCATGTATTATATGACTTTGAGTTACATGGCCATAGGGACCATTCTTACTCGGAGCAAAGATAGATTTCCAAGTACAATTAGTTCCCTAATGGATGTCTTGCTATGTGAAATATTAAACAGAACTATAGGAAATGTTGTGATAAAATGTTAATGATGAGTTCTGATAACTTTTCTTACATGGACCAAATAGATTTATTTTTGGTAAAACAGAACCAATTTAAATCCATCTTGGCAACACTAATGTGAATTTCGATTAGTTGATACTGTATGTTAGTCCAATTTGCGGCTTGCGCTGTTTATTGCATAGGCCTACCTATATGTTAAGATATATTAGAAGATGTTTTGTGTCTTATAATGCTTCTAATACTCTAATTTACATAATTTCCTACTGTATCATTTGGTGTAATTCTACTAATTCCATAAAAAAATAGACATAACGATTATTACATTTTAATAGCACCTTTAATGGATATGTAATCTTACCCATTTCATAGAGATACTTAATTTGCCCTTGTGAAATCACAAATGCTCTTTTGTCCCCTTCAACAGAAGCTGTGAAATAAAATCACTACTGGTGAGTTATGGAAGTGAGTACATGGGCAATACATACTAATTACACATCGCAAGAGAATATAAATAATAGAAGATTAAAAGAGTTATCATTGATCTGGGTTGTTAGGGAGATACAAACAGATATCAGCAACGTATAGGGCTTTGCATTTTCTCAAATTTTAATTACCTATTAATTTATCTCAGTGCGCTTATATTTAATGATGTGTACAGTGTTTTCTTTTCTCATTATTTTTCTTGCTTTGGTACATTGGTTTCATGCAAAGACTAGATTTAATAAGTTATCACATGAAATGTTTTTAACAATAAAGAAAAATATCCTTCTTAGAATATGTTGTTTAGAGCCTTGATGTTAACATTTATTTATGCAGTAAATGCACAGCTTCAATGTGGGTTAGATGACATGGCCCACTGTATGACAATAATACAGTAACAAGGAAATCTCTTGCCTCATTATTTTGGCTTATGGAGCCCATTGGTAGAATAATAGGTAATCTGTGGAGAAGCAGGCGTTAGGCTACATCCTACCAGCTTTTGGTAAGATTCTAGCAAGGAATTATTTTTTTACCCTGCCCATTGTTTATACCATGGGTGCTCAACCTGTGGCCCTCCAGCTGTTGCAGAACTACATGTCTCATGAGGCATTGCAAGGCTGACAATTACAAGCGTGACTCCCAAACAGAGAGGCATGATGCGACTTGTAGTTCTGCAACAGCTGGAGCACCCATGGTTTATACTATAGAAGATCTTAAAGTGAAAGTCCAGTCAAATACTAATTATACCTACATCTGCTCCCTTCCCCTTTCTAAGGCATTTTTAACTACAATGCAAAGGACAAATGCCTATGCTTACCTATGCTGAGGTCGCTCCGATCCTTTCACATGATCAGCTCCCAGCACCAGCTTCAGTGTAGAGGAGGCACAGCCGACAACGGATACCCCATAGTAAACCTAAAGCCTTGTACACAAGGGGCGAATGTACACCTTCGGCCTATGTGTAAGGCAGTCGGTTTGACAGAAGCACAGAACAATAATAATAATATTATAATAATAATAATAATAATAATAAGCTAAACCTTTAAGTGTTGGCTCACACAGGAGCGACTTGTGGCCACTTATTGACTACTCTTATGCTGTCCCTTACAGGGGCTCATTTTCACACATATATTGATTCACCTGCATACAAAAAGGAGGAAATAGTTTAATTGAGCTCTATTTTGCAGCAATACCATTCCCAATTGCCATATGACACTCTTATTTGCTGGAGTCATCATACACCCCCTCCTAGAGGTGCAGGTGGGTTTCAGATTGGGTTACTACATTATACAATGATCAATACAATCTCTCAATTGAATCTGGACTGTGCTTTTTTAGTTAAATACTTGTTTTTGTTTTCTGTTTATGTCCATCAGAACTCCAACATATGATTGGGTTTCTGCCAGGGAGCGCACTCTCTTCGTTGAGGCTGGTTGGTTGGGGTATGTTTGGTGGATTGGTCATTTTGCCGTCTTTTCTTCCCTCCCCTTTTGATCGCCCCTCATTGGGATGCCGATTAGCAGTGGGTAGCTTGCACTGAAATGTGGATGTTAGACTGCTGAATTTTTGGATACAATTGTCTTCTTTCATGGTTAGTAAAGTTGCGGAGATATGAATAATGTACAAACTAAAGTGATGGATATATTTGAATGTGAATTTTAATTGTTTTTTTTTCAATTTCAATTTAGACATTGCTAACTATATGACCACTTACCTCTGAGGAAAAACTTTAATTCAAAACACGTCGGGTTTTCTCTGTTTCTTGTAAGCAGAGTGTGGTGGTTATATCAACTTCACAATTCCATGTATTTTAAATGTCTGTCAAAACCTATGTGCATCCCCTTTTTGTACGTGTTTGCATTTTTTGTCCTTCTGAAGCCCGTATCCTGGGCCTTGTAATTTTCACAATAAAATGTAACTTTTATGCGAATTCTGCTGTACTCTTATGGAGTAGGTCTTCCCTTAAAAGTCCCAAGTGGGCTTCTTTTCTTTAGTCTGCAATTTAGGGATGTGGGCAGATACTCCATCTCTGCTTTTTCTTGCACAGCAACAATAATCTCCAATTAACCACTTAAAGACCTCCCCCCATCGCAGATGTACTGCAGCAAGGCGGCTCTATTGCATGAATCGATTCTTTTTTTGGATATGTATTATAACAAAAAGTTCAAAAATATAGTTTTTTTTTCAAAATTGTCGCTTTTTTATTTTATAGCTCAAACAATAAAAACCGCAGAGGTGAACAAATACCACCAAAAGAAAGCTCTATTTGTGGGGGAAAAAATGGCATCAACTTTACTTGGGTACAGCATCACATGCCCGCACAATTGTCGGTTAAATTAATGCAGTGCCGTATCGCAAAAATGGCCTGGTCATTAAGGGTGTAAATCCTTCCGGGGCTGAAGTGGTTAAAGTGGATGTAAACCCGATTCATGAAATTTGCCCATATATCTGCAGTGTTTTCTTATTTCTCTTCAAAGCGCTAAGTCCAATGGCTTTTTCGTGCTCCTTTCTTCTGTTATTAGCATGATAACGTCTGACAAGTTCTCTGTCAACTGTGATAAAACCAGCCTGAATTTTGTGTCGGGGAAGTTGCTATAAATACACTGAGCAAAATTATAAATGCAACACTTTTGTGTTTGCCCTTATTTATCATGGGCTGAACGCAAAGATCTATGACTTTTTCTATGTACACAAAAGGCCTACTTCTCTCAAATATTGTTCACAAATCTGTCTAAATCTGTGTTAGTGAGCACTTGTACTTTTCCGAGATAATCCATCCACCTCACAGGTATGGAATATCAAGATGCTGATTAGACAGCATGGTTATTGCACAAGTGTGCCTTAGGCTGGCCACAATAAAAGGTCACTCTAAAATGTGCAGTTTTATCACACAGCACAATGCCACAGATGTTGCAAGCTTTGAGGGAGCATGCAATTTGCATGTTGACTGCAGGAATGTCCACCAGAGCTGTTTACCTTGAATTGAATGTTCATTTCTCTAACATAAGCAGTCTCCAAAGGCGTTTCAGAGAATTTGGCAGTACATCCAAGCGGCCTCACAACCGCAGACCACGTGTAACCACACCAGCCCAGGACCTCCACATCCAGCATCTTCACCTCCAAGATTGTCGGAGACCAGCCACCCGGACAGCTGCTGCAACAATCGGTTTGCCTAGCCAAAGAATTTCTGCACAAACTGTCAGATACCATCTCAGAGAAGCTCATCTGCATGCTCGTCGTCTTTATCGGGGTCTCGAACCTGACTGCAGTTCATCGTTGTAACCGACTTGAGTGGGCAAATGCTCACATTCGATGGCGTCTGGCACCTTGGAGAGGTTTTCTCTTTACGGACGAATCCCGGTTTTCACTGTACAGGGCAGATGGCAGACAGTGTGTATGGCATCTTGTGGGTGAACGGTTTGCTGATGTCAACGTTGTGGATCGAGTGGCCCATGGTGGCGGTGGGGATATAGTATGGGCAGGCGTATACTATGGACAATGAACACAGGTGCATTTTATTGATGGCATTTTGAATGCACCGAGATACCGTGACGTGATCCTGAGGCACATTGTTGTGCCATTCATCCACGACCATCACCTCATGTTGCAGCATGATAATGCATGGTCCCATGTTGCGAGGATCTGTACACAATTCCTGGAAGCTGAAAACATCCCAGTTTTTGCATGGCCAGCGTACTCACTGGACATGTCACCCATTGAGCATGTTTTGGATGCTCTGGATCGGCGTATACGACAGCGTGTTCCAGTTCCTGTCAATATCCAGCAAATTTGCACAGCCATTGAAGAGGAATGGACCAAAAATTCCACAGGCCACAATCAACAACCTGATCAACTCTATGTGAAGGAGGTGTGCTGCACTGTGTGAGGCAAATGGTGGTCACACCAGATACTGACTGGTTTTCGGACCCCGCCAATACAGTAAACCTGCACATTTTAGGGTGGCCTTTTATTGTGACCAGCCTAAGGCACAGCTGTGCAATAATCATGCTGTCTAATCAGCATCTTCATATGCCACACCTGTGAGGTGGATGGATTATCTCGGCAAAGGAGAAGTGCTCACTAACACAGATTTAGACAGATTTGTGAACAATATTTGAGAGAAATAGGCCTTTTGTGTACATAGAAAAAGTCGTAGATCTCAGCTCATGATAAATAGGGGCAAACACAAAAGTGTTGCGTTTATAATTTTGCTCAGTGTAGATTAGCAGAAAGCTAAACTATTCCCAGAACAGCTCTGAGAGTCTCTGCCTATGTGGAGGGGGTGTGTGCCTTTCCTCCAATCAGCTGTCTGGCTGTATGCCCAGACTTCACTTTCTGCTGTCTGCTGAACAGGAAGAGAAAATCTCCTAACACAATCTGAACTTTCTAAAGAATATATAAAGCTAAAGACAGCAGATATACATGTAAAACTTATGTAGGGAGATTTGTTTCATCTCTGTGTATTGTCTGAGGCTGAAATGAATAGAGGGCATAATATGCATACATAAGTCCGTAAAAAACTGAAGATTTCAGTACAGGATACGAGTACTTTACATTCTGTTGTTAAATGCAGTCTCCATATTTGCAAAAAATACCTCAAATCTCTGTCTTATAAATGATTATTCTTTGTGGCTGAGGCATCCAGTCAACATTTCTGTTTGGATGTCATTAGTGGATAATTTACACATGTTTCAAGAGACACAGTACCTACAAACAGTTTTTAATAGGGGAAATCTTATTAAAAAAGCATCAGACTTTTTGCAGTAGAAAAAAACATGGCAACTAACTTGGCATTCTGACAACATGTATCAATTTAGAAACTGAGTCAGCTATGCTATGCTGTAAAGTTTATTTTATTTATTATTATTTATTTCAGGTACTTGTATAGCGATGTCAATTTACGCAGCACGTTACATATACATTGCGCATTCACATCAGTCCCTGCCCTGAAGGAGCTTACAATCTAAGGTCCCTAACTCACATTCATACTAGACAGGATCCAATTAACCTACCAGTGTGTCTTTGGAGTGTGGGAGGAAAACAGAGTACACAGAGGAAACCCACACAGGCACAGGGAGAACATGCAAACTCCAAGCAGGTAGTGTTTTGTTTGGGAGTCAAACCGACGATCCTAATGATGCTAGGCGAAAGTGCTAACCACTACACCACTGTACTGCCCATCTCAAGGATTTTCACCTTAATGCATTCTACACAGCAGCGGGACTCAGGAGCAAGCCCGCACAGGTGGCCTCATGGAAAGTGAAGGTGGGGGGAGCCAGGAGTGCCAGCGGGACACCACAGAAGAAGAGGATCGGGGCTGCTCTGTTCAAAACTCTTGCACAGAGCAGGTATGTATAACATGTTTGTTATTTTTATCTTTTAAAAAAGCAAACCTTTGCAATCACTTTAACAAAACAGTGGATATGGGCAGCTTGCAAATCAGTAACTTTAGTTTTACTATTTTACTGTGTAGGTATTTTCTGTAGCTCCCATTGAACTATATCTAGTAGACACATTCAACTGAACTTGTTCCTTAATGTTGAAGCTATTTCATAGCTTATCCAAACTACTTCTTCAGTGGTTTGGATCAGCTACAAAAGATATTCAACATTATAGAAAAGGTCTGGTTGAATGTGACTAAATATTACCTGCTATACCATGACCTGGATAAATGAGAACCTTCACAAACACACAGAACTATATATTTATCTGTAGAAGAAGATTGCTCTCTTTTGAATAATGCATATCCATGTGCTCTCCCCCATTGAGGAATAATTAGGAGATGACAGAATGCACTGTCAGACAAGCACTAGTGCTACATGGTGGGCAGACATGTTTTTCCCTGTGATTTATTACAGCTAGTATGTATGTGGATAACAACCATGCATTCTTTATTTTTATTATACAATACTTGAACAACCACAACTACTACTACCACTACTACAATAAGAAATTTGAGGTCATGATAATGTTTTAATACTAACTGTGGAACTTGTTTATGGATATTCTTTTTTTGTAAATTACAGATATGTTTTGAGAGGGTTTACTGTATATTTTTCATAATCATATTTATATTTTCTTACGTACTCACCTAAATATTGATTATGAATGTACAAGAAAAAATGAAAGTGATGATAAGGAAAATGCCATCTGTTTTATTTGTGAAAATATAAAAGGAAAATATATCATTTCGTCATAAATTCAATAGTCAGTCACAAATGGAAAACAAGCCTTTAAAACAGACAGAAAATACAACCAAGTTGCCTAGGACTACTTACATTAGGTATTATCCGTGCAGCACCAGTTCACCAAACTGCTGGCTATTATCTTGTTGCTGGTAATGTAGTCACCTGGAAACCTGTGTTGCTGAATTAATTACATTTACATGTCAGGTATTCTCAGCTTTGCTCACCTTGAGATCCTTAATGGCAAACACAAGGGTTTTTTTTTAGGAGGTTCTACTGCAAAGAATCAAGCGAAAAGAAGCTTAAGTCTCACCACAGAGCATGTGGGGATCTCACAGAATCAAAGCTTGGTTAAAGCGGACCTATAAATTAAAATTAAAGATTTGCTTTTTTGGGGGATTATATGGAAATGTTAATATAGTGCTAGCCCCCAAAAGGGCAGCTGATTTGTCCGAGGTTCTTTTCCCACCAGTGCAATGACAACAATGCAGATAGTAATATTCACTCTGGCTCAGTCTAGGGGTTGCCTTTTTTAGGTTTATTGCAGAATAACTTGGATGGGGTTTAGGGAATCTGTAGGATACTACAGAACACTTAGCAACGTTGAGAGGACACTCTTCTCTGCACAGCTATTTTCTAGCAAAGTCCCTTCAGTGGTAAGGCAAAATTGGACAGCACTGGAACATCATAAATTGTGCTCCAGGCCAGGCAAGCCTTAGTATCAGTGTGCCAGGGGGTTAACAGCAGCCACAGTAACTAGGTTCCTTCTCTCAGATCTGTATGCACAGTGTCTCTGGAACTAGGATGCCTCCCTCCAGACTTAGGTAGACAGTCTCCTTGGTGAAACTTCAGTGTAACCCCTCTCTGGTAGCTCCAAAAGAATTTGCAGCAGGATAGGCCCCCAGCTATGCACAGCTCGGACCTCGATAAGACAAGCAGAATCTTCAGCTTGACTGCCTAGAAGAGCAGCAGGCCTTCTGGTTGGGAATCTTTCCTCCCGGGAAGAACCCTGCTCTCTGAGGTTCCAAACTGGGCACAATCCCCAGGTATTGGCTGGCGCCACATATGTATTCAGTCTGCTCATTTGACTCTCCACTACATTCTGGAAGCCGACAGAAGACAGAAGGATGCAATCAAACTTGCAGCCTGCAGAGCTCAGAGCAGTCCAAAGCAATCACATGCTGCTCTGCTGCTTACAGAAGTGCCACAAAACTAAAATTGCCTAACCTTACTAGCAGCCTATTTGGGAGGATGCTACTTTGATTTTGTCTAAGCAGTACCCAGGCAATGTACTTGTTGCTTTAAATTCCTTCTAAAAATAGCATTGCACTTCCAGGCATGTGACTTTGCCTAGGCTCTTTTGAGGGGATCTGGTAATGTCAGTGCTGCTCACTGTTTTCCTTACTGGAGAGAAAGCTTTACTTGATGACCTGCAGTGCAAGGATGTCTCTGCATATGCTACTTTTATTCTGTTGATCTGTACTTCCTCCACCTTTTCTGCCTCTTCTTGATCAGTTATCAGATCACTAATCACCAAGGGGGTAGGTCTGACATGAGGTAACAAAGCCCTTTATTGTACCAAGATGGTTGCCTCCACACAGGGACAAAGTTCAGAACAAGACATGGTGAGCCAAGTAAAAACTGGGAAAAGATCAGCTACAGGGGGGCCACAAGCAAGACTGGTGACTAGTCCTTGGTCCATTACCTGCTTTTTTTGGGCACAGTTTCCACAGTGCAAGTCCCCATTTAAACCCAACTGAGTTATCTGAAGTATGCACAGATGTAGTATTTCCAAGACAGCATTAGCTGTTTGCTGATGTGTTTTTCATTTATGTAGGTTAGAAAAACATACTGTAGAATTCAGTCTTACAGTGATCATTTTTGTTCTGCCTCAGGTGGTATATGTGCATATTATAAATGTGTTTCCTTAATCAATATGCGTGTGGTGATTTGATATTATTATTGAATTGATTTTGTTACATTTGTGATTGTAAGGCCTGCATGTTGGCATATATTTCCAGCTTCAAAAAAAGGTTTACATCTAAAATGTTGTTCGTTTTTTTTTTTTTTTTTTGTGAATAAAAGGTACAACTAATGAAACGTTGTCTTCGATTTTATTTTGCACCTAAACATGGTACAATACCATACAAAATATTGTCGATTGCTAGTTCGAGTTCACAAAAAAAATGAGATAATATGTATTCGTTTTTGTTAGTGTGTGCCCTACGACACTAACCTTCTAACCACATTTTTACTAAATGCACAACTTTGTAAGAAACTTTTGTTGTAAAATCTACATTTGGAAAAAAACTTCGACCTTTATATACGGTTGTACGTCCGGAATGTTAGTGTTTACATTGTTTTAGTTAAGTTATTATTATAGTTTAGTGGTG
>BLSH010270184.1:170989-189408 GCA_018402905.1 Glandirana rugosa | reverse complement strand
TTAGGGGTCACCGATAGGACTTCGACGACCGAAGGGAGGAAAGGGTGACTGAAATCCTCAATGTCCCGTGGTGTCCCCGAAGTTTCAATAAATGTATGTGGGGGTAGTGAGGTTGGGTGGTGGTTAGGACGTCGTAGACAAGGATGACACGACGACCGACCATAAGGGGGAGGTCGGTTGACCCCGTGTGCCCCTTCGACAGTCCTAGCTCTGACCACCACCCCCCGACCATTCGTACACATACACTCGGAGAAGGAAAGGAACTTACCTGTATCACTCACTAGTCATTATTAGCGAGGACACAGGTAATGAAGATAGTCCCCTTCTCTGCAGGCTCAGCTGCACTGTACATGAATGAATAGGAGTTTGGCTAGAGACTCATATTCATTCACAAACTGAAGCATTATAAACAGTGTTTATCTGTGTGATGAATGGACACAGGAGCGATTATTACTGATCACTCACTATGTCCATTCAAGGAAAGGAAGAGGCTCACATACACATGCTTACCAGCCCCCCACCACCAGTCTCGATCCTGACAGCTTCCCCGTGTGCCCCAGTTGGCTGGAGGGGGAATACCAGCCAGCAGCACAGTAGGAACAGATGCTGCAGGATTGGTGGTGGGTTGGAGTGATGGGGGTGTATGTAAATAACTTTGAAGCCCCTGTGGTGCCCTGTAACTCCTAAAGTCAGTGGGAAAGGAGGGAAGCCAGCAGCTTCAGGATAGCCACTGGGGATTGGGGTTGCGGTGGGATTGGTGCTGGGAAAGGAGGATTGCTGAATTGGCAGAGAAAGGGGACATAAGAGTTGGGGGGCATTTAAAAGTATAACAACAGTGGCTGGGGGAGGGGGGGTTCAGAGGCTGGAGACACAGGGTATATAGCTCTGATCACCAGCTTGTAGTGACCATGAGCTTAGAACAGGAGGAGGAATGAGGAGGAGGAGGAATGTCAGGAATGACCTGGCCAGCTGGCAGCAGTGCTGTAGGTTTGTATGCTGTATGGACCTGGCAGCAAAAGGGTTAAAGGGTAACCCCACTTTTGTGGGGAAAAAATAAGCAAATAAAAAAATAATATAGCATATACAATTGCAACACAAGTCATATTGTAATTGAATGTAATAAAACAATACCTTTCCTTTTCAATCTGCAGCTCTGTAATTTTCTGTAAAATGCAATGCAATATGGCTACCTGGAGTTGTTCTGTTCACAGATAGCGTACAGAACGCCCCCCTCGATATGTCATTTCTTGCTTGTTTGATTAGCTGACTGATTTTCCCAGAAGTTTGCACTAGGATACAAATTTGATTTTGAACATCCCCTGCAACAAAAATGGCATGACTGATAATTTTAAAACCACTCCCATACAGATTCGCTTTGCATATGGACACAGACACACAAACAGCTTTTTCTCCAGCATAACAAAAAGTAGGACTCTACAAAATAGTTTGTTAACCTCCCTGGCGGTATTCCCGAGTGATTGCATCACTGGATCCAGGCAGCGTTGCTTACCTTGTCCCCTGGATCCAGCGATGTCCCCCTGCTGTGTCTTCCGCCCGATGCCTCTGTGTGCCGGGCTCCGTTCCCTGCGAGCGTCACGTGGCACGGGGCGGAGCCTGGCGGAAAATTCAAACAGTGAAACACACAGTAAACATACAGTACACTGTAATCTGTAAGATTACATTACTGTATCAAATCATTTCACATCCCATTTGTTCCTAGTGGTTTGCCCAGTGCCCTGCATGCACTTTTATATCATATATGTCATTCTTTCTGCCTGGAAACTTGAGAATGTCCACAGCAACCAAAAAGTGTCCCTTTACATCAAAAGTGGTCTTTGATCAGCTAGAAAACACTGATAGTAAATAAGAATAATTTGCAGAATTGAGTGATACTGATTTTTGGGGAAATGTATCATCAGACAATTCTGCAAATGAACAAATGTCAGTGTTTTTGATTTAATTACATTATTGAATACATTTTATTACTATTATATTATTATTTTGATAATTATTTATAGTTATTTATTATATTATAATTTATGGTTTCTTGTTTCAAACTTTCTCATACCCGGGATGTCTACTAGACTCTTGTTTGGACAGATTTAAGTGAGTTATTCCTAATAATTACAGGCCTACAATATAAAACGCCAAATTTCCATGTAAAATAATTGTACCGCTTTCAGCACCAAAAATCTGAAATAATCATACCGCCAGGGAGGTTAAAATCCTTTTAATTTACATAGATCACCCAGAAGGGAATGTTTTTTCTCAACAAAAGTGGTGTTACTCCTTAAACTTTGACAATAAAACCTGGAAGCTGGAAGTTTTTATGCAGAACTGCAGCAGATTTTGCACGCTGCAGTTTTAGTAGCTCTCCCCCTGTGCTTGCTAAAGCACCGTGTATCATAAACAACTGCCATTTTCTATTCTTAAAGCAGAGTTCCACCCAACAGTACTCCTCGTCCCCTGACATGGCATGTCATTTTTTTTGGGGGGGGGTACCTAGCTTTGACAGGTACCCAGCTCCCACTTCCCGGTCTGGTCGCCTTGCCGCCTAGGCAATTCCCCTTCTCCCCCTCTCTCCCTGCAATCTTCTGGGACACATCACAGGTCCCAGGAGATTGCTTGGCCACTGACAGAGCGCAGTGCGACTCGTGCATGTGCAGTGCGCGCCCAGCTGTGAAGCCGCAAACTGTCACAGCTGGGCGTCCACGCTTCCGATGCCGGCACGGCGGAGAGGAAAGGGAGAGGAGTGAGGCATCGGGTGACTGTGGGACAGGTGAGTGGCTATTTATTAAAAGTCAGCAGCTACACGTTTTGTAGCTGCAGACTTTTAATAAACTCAAAAACCAGTGGAACTCCACTTTAAAGAATACTGTATCCATCTGTTTTTATTTCTGATCACCAGCTCTACCTATTTTCTGACCCTTCCTGTCTACATTTATGCACTTCAGTGGCAACTGCTTTTCATTGCTCAGGGGTTTCCTTGGAACATGCCTGTGTGTTAGAGTTTGGCATGAAAAAAGCTGCAGATTTAAAAAGATTAGATTTTACTTATTTGACTTGAAATTATATTGACATGTTAAGGGTTATGGGATTTTAGTGATTGGGTTTTACATATAGTTAAAAAGGTAAGTCGCATTTCATAAAGTTCATATACATCACACTATATTATAAAACAAGAGATAAGTGAATATATTCCAATGTACTCTCACTTTTTTAACATTATGATGTTTTTAGAAAACAATGAAAGTATCCTTAAATATATTTATCATAACCATGTTATGCAATGCTAGTAAAGTATAATTATGTATTTCTTTGTTTATCTTGGGTGCAACCATGCACATGTTTCTGCTAGATTCTATTTTTACAGTAGCGATAAGTGAAATTGGCAATTTCATTTTCCTGTGAATTTAGCAAAAATTATGAGATTTTAGCAACAATTTGTTATTTTAGCAAAATGCATTGGAGTTCTCGGGAAAGGTAAAATGTATGTGGGTTTTGCTGGTTTATAAGGTTGTAATGTACTTTAAATTGCTCCTTAAGGTTATGAAAGGTTATTCTGGACCACAAAACAGCCCCTTATTAGCCTCCAGAGTTTCAGCTTCCAAGTGAAGAAGCAAATTGTCATTGTTGTAAAAACCTCCATAGCAACTATTTTTCATTTGTAACAGGACCAGAGCAGCACAGAACTGATTTTATAAAGTGGAATCTACATTGCTTAATTTCATCCACATTGTCCACCTACTATGTACAGTAACTTTATTTTTTTTTCTTTGCAATATACTGAATCAGCAAAAGTGAAATGTCACTTCAAAGCATTTAATTAACGTGAACTTTTTCCCTCTGAAAATATTGCTTTTATATGCGTCCTTTTCTATATATTACTCATCAAAAGCAAGAGGAAGCCAAGGCTTATGCTGGCTGTTTTAAATGTGCTGTTAAAGCGGAGTTCCACCCAAAAGTGGAACTTCTGCTTCAAGTGCTGGTGACCCCCTGACATGCCACATTTGGCATGTTCCTTTTTTTTTAGGGGGGGGGGAGTGGTTACTGTGTTTTCACAGGTACCCATCTCCCACTTCCGCCCCTGGTAGCCGCAAAGCAAGTTCACCTCTCCCCCCTCCCTCCCTGCAATCTTCTGGGACACGTCACAGGTCCCAAAAGTTTGCCCGGTCATACAGAATACGTGATGCCATGGCCTGGCACTCACAGTTGTAATGTCGGCACCGCAGAGAGGAGAGGGAGAGGAGCAAGGCATCGGGTGGCTGCATCGCTGGACCGTGGGACAGGTAAGTGTCTATTAAAAGTCAGCAGCTACACTTTTGTAGCTGTTGACTTTTAAATGGGTGGAACTCTGCTTTAAGTCCAAAGCTGACGTATTCACCAAAAGGTGTCAGTTGAGGATACATTTATTTTCCTACAGGCCTTAGAACCAAAAACATAGAAGTGGAGAAAATAAGGTGTTAGGAAATAAGGATTCCTATTATGAAATGGGGTTGTGGAGGAGTGGGGATAATTTGAGAAACACTTTTTTTGTGCTGGTTGAGGAGAACCTATGAATATTTGTATGGCTCATGTAAAAGCACAGCAGCAGAAGCATAAGCTCAATTACATTGTAAGCAAGCTCTGGTGAGTGGTCCATCCTCATTACTCAATAATCAAATGTGTCATCCATTGGGTGTCAACATCCACCATTGACCTCATGTATTCTGCCAACACATGGTGCAGCCATTGCTGATAACTGACCCTCAAGATTCCCTCAAGAGATGGTTCTGGCCAGCTCAGTAGGTTACTTTAAAGTGGAAGTAAACTTCCATCTCAGGCTTTTACCTATAGGTAAGCCTATAATAAAGCTTACCTATAGGTAGTGTAAATATCTCCTAAACATGCACCATTTAGGACAGGGGTCTCCAAACTATGACCCTCCAGGTGTTCAAGAACTACAATTCCCATCATGCCTAGTCATGCCTGTGAATGTCAGAGTTTTACAATGCCTCATGGGACGTGTAGGTCTGCAACAGCTGGAGGGCCATAGTTTGGCGATCCCTGGCTTAGGAGATATTTACTGTACATTCAGCCAGTGACATCACTGGCGCATGCACTCTGAAGGAACAGGCACCCATACCATTTCTTCAGAGCACTGTGCCATGGACAGCAGCTTCCACATGCATGCACAGGAGTGACGTCATCGCGGCTTCGGCCAGTCACAGACCTGGAGTCCGCGAACCCAGAAGCAAGACGTGTGAAGATGGGAGTGCCTGAAGCTCTGATATCTTGGCGTGAGAGGGCTTTGTTTTAAGGTAAGTTTAACATAATGTGCTAGTATGCGATGAATACTAACATATTATGACATTACCTTGCAGGGCCCAAATAAAAAAAAAAATTAAAAAAGCCCTGGATTCTATCCTAAATGTACATACTATAACTGGGTACTAACATTTATAGGTAAAGTTGATCCAGAGAATATCCGATTGCCTCTTGGGGGATCAGGAAGGATTTTTTTCCCCTGCTGGAGCAAATTGGATCATGCTTTGCTGGGGTTTTTATGCCTTCCTCTGGATCAACTGTGGGCATAGGATTGTGCATATGGCATTGTATGATTTTTTCAAATAAAAAACTATTGGTTGAACTAGATAGACTTGTGTCTTTTTTCAATCTGAGTAACTATGTAATTGGTGGCTGCAGACAGCACCGTGTGCTGGGTAGAGAAAACGTTTGAACCCTTTGCTAAGGCAGCTACCCCTAACACTGCTCTTCTTTTAAACAACTGTGAGCTCCAAGTCACTTTGTGAGATATTATAGTTTCAGCCAATGGAAAAGTAAGTTAAAAGGTTCCTCCACAGAACTTTTTTTTTTGCTTGTGAGGGGAGGAGGAGCTTTGCACATGTAACACTGATCAAGTCGGGGTTGCCAACCAGTAATGGCCCTTCTCCTTGATGGCATGTATCCTAGGGTCCTTTCACAAACTCTGGATTACAGGCGTTCTGTGGACAGATGGTGTGTGGAAGGTCATTTCCTGTTTGTGTGATTGGCTTACTGATTTGCCCAGAAGTCTGCACTACGATATAAGTCAGATTTTGAGCATCCCCTGAAACAAATGTAATTTCTGGTGAACACTCAAAGGAAAATCACATATAAATGGATGCAGAACCTGCAACTTTCCTTATTAGAGCCCTGCAGGTGCAGCAGCTGATTGATAATTATAAAACCACTGCTATACAGATTCACTGAACACATGGACACAGACAGAAAAACAGCTATATCTTCAGAATAACAAAAGTTAGGAATCTGCAACAAAGTTTGGTAAAATCCTTGCAATGTACATAGATCACCTGGAAGGGGATGTTTTTTTTTTTCAACTAAAGTAGAGTTACTCTGTTAGGGCCAGTTCACACCAGATGCAGGCCAGTGTGCTTTTTTCTGCATCAAAAACACATGGACAGTAGATTATATGGGTTCCAAATACCTCATTCACACATGTGTGGTCAGTTCCACTGCAGAAAAAAAAGGAAAAAAAAAATGTTGCATTTTTTGTGCACAGAACTATACTGGAACACAGCAAAATCTGGAATGCACCAGGACACATTTAAATCCATCAAACACGCATTACAGTAAAAAAAAAAAAAAAAAAAAAAAAAAACAGGAAATGTAAAAAAAGAGAGGGAAAAATGCATGGAAGTGGCAGCAAAAACGCAGCAGAACACAGCAAAAATGCATCAGGAACGCGCATGCAGAAACGCACCTGGAACGCATCCAGACTGCGTTTCTGTGATGACTAAGCAGAATATAAGCCACGCTCCAAAACTAAGCTCTTTTTGCTTGTTTGTAATGATTGCCAAAAAAGACTGCATACAGCGTTACAATGTCTCCACCCAAAACACACCTGAAACACATCCAGACTGCATTTCTGTTGTGTGAACCGGCCCTAAATATAGCACTAAATTAATTAAAAAAAAAAATATATATATATACAGTATCTCCCAAAAGTGATTACATTTTTGTAAATATTTTATTATATGTTTTCATGTGACAACACTGAAGAACTGACACTTTGCTACAATGTAAGGTAGTGAGTGTACAGCTTGTATAACAGTGTAAATTTGCTGTCTCCTCAAAATAAATCAACACACAACCATTAATGTCTAAACCGCTGGCAACAAAAGTGAGTACACCCCTAAGTGAAAATGTCCAAATTGGGCCTAATTAGCCATTTCCCCTCCCCTGGGTCATGTGACTTGTTAGAGTTACAAGGTCTCAAGTGTGAATGGGGAGCAGGTGTGTTAAATTTGGTGTTATCACTCTCTCTGTCATACTGGTCACTGGAAACTAAACATGGCACCTCATGGCAAAGAACTCTCTGAGGATCTAAAAAAAGAATTGCTGCTCTACATAAAGATGGCCTAGGCTATAAAAAGATTGCCAAGATCTAAAAACTGAGATGCAGCAGGGTGGAAAAGACCATACAGCGGTTTAACAGGACAGGTTCCACCCAGAACAGGCCTTGCCATGGTCGACCAAAGAAGTTTGAGTGCATGTGCTCGGCGTCATATCCAGAGGTTGTCTTTGGGAAATAGACGTATGAGTCCTCTTAACATTGCTGCAGAGGTTGAAGGGGTGGGGGGGTCAGCCTGTCAGTGCTCAGACCATACGCCACACACTGCATCAAATTGGTCTGCATGGCTGTTGTCCCAGAAGGAAGCCTCTTCTAATGGTGATGCACAAGGAAGCCTGAAGACAAGCAGACTAAAAACATGGATTACTGGAACTATGTCCTGTGGTCTGATGAGACCAAGATAAATTTATTTGGTTCAAATGATGTCAAGTGTGTGTGGCGGCAACTAGGTGAGGAGTACAAAGACAATTGTGTCTTGCCTACAGTCACGCATGGTGGTGAGAGTGTCATGTTCTGGGGCCGCATGAGTGCTGCCGGTACTGGGGAGCTACAGTTCATTAAGGGAACCATGAATGCCAAAATCTACTGTGACATACTGAAGCAGAGCATGATCCCTTCCCTTCGGAGACAGGGCCACAGGGCAGTATTCCAACATGATAACTACCCTAAACACACCTCCCAAATGACCACTGCCTTGCTAAAGAAGCTGAGGGCAAAGGTGATGGACTGGGCAAGCATGACTCCAGACCTAAACCCTATTGAGCATCTGTGGGGCATCTTCAAATGGAAGGTGGAGGAGCGCAAGGTCTCCAACATCCACCAGCTCCATGATGTCGTCATGGAGGAGTGGAAGAGGACTCCAGTGACAACCTGTGAAGCTCTGGTGAACTTCATGCCCAAGAGGGTTAAGGCAGTGCTGGAAAATAATGGTGACCACACAAAATATTGACACTTTGGGCCCAATGTGGACATTTTCACTTAGGGGTGTACTCACTTTTGTTGCCAGTGGTTTAGACATTAATGACTCTGTGTGGAGTTATTTTGAGTGTAATTTCTGCAGTGTTGTCACATGAAAAGATTTAATAAAATAGTTACAAAAAATTGAGGGGTGTACTCACATTTGTGAGATATTGTGTGTGCGTGTATAAATATATATATATATATATATATATATATATATATATATACACACTAGTTAGAAGCAAAAGTACAGTATATATTGTCAGGGGGTCAGCTCAGCAGCGGGTGTGTGTGACCCCCTGGAAGGGTCCACTACACAATTTAAGCACAGCGAGACAGCAGTTTCAGATGAAAACAAAAAGGTAGTTTATTCTCACTAGTTACAATGTGAAAAACAGCCAAACAAAAACAAACAACAAAATAAATCCTAGGCAACTTGGCCACTGACTACACAATAGGTTTCCCTGGCTGTCAACTGGGTACAGCCTACTGCTGTACCTAGCTCCTATCTCTCACTGAACACAGTCAGCCACACAGGCTTCTTACCAGACAAGATGTTACACTCCCCAGTCTGTTGACATGACACAGAACCTGGTTCCAGGGTGTAGCACACACACCTATCCCTGCTGGGAGTTTTTGTAGAGGCCTTAAAGAGCCAGCTCACCTTAGCTGCGCTCATTACCTCTACTCCTGCAAGACTCCCCTTAGTGAAATAAGTCTGCATACAGCTTAAATCTAGGGCAAATGTACCTGCCATCCTGCACGCAACCCGGCGCCTTTACCCGCCTGCTGTCACAATATACAAATAATAAAATTTACGTAAACATAAACATACTGTAGATTAAAATGCATTAAAATGATTTGATTGGTTTAAAAATGTCATACATTTATAAGTGTGAATGGCATGAGTTGGACCACTGTAATTACAGATATTAAGACATATAATCACAAGTCGATGCATTTCATTGATTTTTTTCTGCTTGTTCAGGACCACTGTCATAACTGATCATAGTTGTATATTATATCGTTGTTCCCTTTAACAGTAATAATAAATAATTTCTATCATAGCAATATTTAGTCATTTTAGACTATAAGAAAGCACCAGATTGCCTTCCTAATTGTGTACACCTCGAATGATTGAACTGCTGGGTTAGACTGTACTTCAGTTAGGTAAAATATTTTTGGCTGTGCTTGGTTCCCATGGCAAATACAATTTGCTTATGTTGGATTTTTGAGATTTAAGAGGGATTAAAACATCCCTGTAGTATGACATAAATGCTAAGAAATTGCACATGGCAAGCAATAAATGTTCATTCTCAGTATGTAATAATCTCTTGCGCATGCAGGGGTTCTGCCTTTTCCATCTGAAATATTACTGCATCAAGAAATGTATAGGGAATATTCAGACAAAATGTTTTTTTTTTTTTACACTTTAAATAGTTAGGTATATCTTATTCTGTGCTGAATATTAAGAATCAACTTAAGGTTTCACTTAAAACTTCTCTACATGGAATACAATTTAAATAAATCAAGGTAGTAAAGTTTGTTTGTAGTATTATTTCACCTATTATTTTTTAAACGGTGTATTAACTACAGACATCGTATTATGTCAAAGAAGAAGCTTGTCATCTAAGATCCTTTACCAAACATGTACATACAGGTGCATGTGCTGTAAGGGGAACATGGGAGCCCTTAAACTGCAAGACTCCAAGGCTGGCCAAGAAGGTGTAGCTAGAGAGAAGATACATGTTTGGGAGAATCTGATCAGAGCTCTCTTTTCCTGGGGCTTTCCCCCTGGGAGGGGACCTGTGTGTTTTCCAGAAAACTACTGCTACTAGGCCTCAGCATGTGCTATGGAGCAAGGGCCTGAAGGAAGACTTGCCGGAAGGAAACTTGTGTGCAGAAGCTTAGCTGAAGAGGGGAGCCCTTTTCCAAGTGCAGAAGTATTTGAGGGTGAGATGACAGAAGTTGCTGACAAGGACTTTGGCTGCTTTCACAGGTCTCATATTGACTGTTTGCCTCCTCTTTCTTCGGTATCACTTTGTGGTTGATAGTTTAGGGCCTAATACTGCTGGAACAAGAATTTTCAGTAAATTGTCCTCCAGGATTTTTGGGTGTACCCGAACAAAATCCTCCTCCCTGCATTTTGTTCAAGATCTGCAATAAAACATTTAAATGGCTGAGCTGGATTTGTCAGTGTGCTTTTGGGACTGGAGATAGGCAGCTTCTAGCAGGTAAGTAATTATTTTCCAGCGGCCCCTGCATGGGTTAATTGCTACATTTGCTGTGGTGGGAGCCTTAGGGGTGCTGGGGTATGAATTATTTTATGTAAACATGGAGCTCCACTTTAAAGCTTTTTATTCACACTGATGTGCAACAATTTCAAACTATTTTTTACTTACTAGCAAGTAGCCCTATAAATATTTGCGTAAATGGTGTCTTCCCAGAAGGGATGATGACCCACTCATGAATTCCATATATAAACATCTTATGTTGTATATACAGTATCTCACAAAAGTGAGTACATCCCTAAGTGAAAATTATTATTATTTTTTATTTATTATTATACAGGATTTATATAGTGCTCACAGTTTGCGCAGCGCTTTACAATATTAGGGCAGACACTACAATTACAATACAATTCAATACAGGAGGAATTAGAGGGCCCTGCTCCTTAGAGTTTACAATCTAGGAGGGAGGGTTAAGTGATACGAAAGGGCAATAACTGCGGGGGATGAGCTGATTGAGAAAATAAGAAGTGTAGTTGTTAGGTGGTGGCAGGATATGCTTCCCTGAAGAGAAAAGTTTTCAGGGATCGCCTGAAGTTGGATAGATTTGGGGACAGTCTGACAGATTGGGGTAGGGAGTTCCAGAGGATGAAAGAGGCTCGGGAGAAGTCTTGGAGGCGAGTATGAGAAGAGGTGATGAAGGAGCTGGAGAGCAGGAGGTCTTGGGTTGAGCAAAGAGGATGGTTAAGTTGGTATTTTGAGACTAGGCTGGTGATGTAGCTGGGAGCAGAGTTGTGGATGGCTTTGTAGCTCATTGTTAGTATTTTGAATTGAATTTGTTGGGCGAATGGCAGCCAATGGAGGGATTGGCAGAGAGGGGTGGCAGACGCTGAATGGTTTGTAAGGTGGATGAGTCTGGCAGCGGCATTCATGATGGACTGGAGGGGGGATAGTCTATTTAAAGGTAGGCCAGTGAGGAGGGAGTTGCAGTAGTCGAGGCGAGAGATGACCAGGGAGTGAATCAGGAGCTTTGTGGTTTCATTGGTTAGGAAGGGACGTATTTTAGAGATGTTGCGGAGGTTGAGGCGGCAAACCTTAGAAAGTGATTGAATGTGCGGCCAAAAGGAGAGTTCAGAATCCAGGATAACACCAAGTACCCTAACATGGGGGGATGGGTGGATGGTTGTGCCATTGCTCTTGACAGAGAAGTCAGGGGAAACGGCACGTGAGGGAGGAAATATTATGAGTTCGGTTTTGGTTTTCGGTTTCCAAATTGGGCCCAAAGTGTCAATATTTTGTGTGGCCACCATTATTTTCCAGCATTAACCCTCTTGGGCATGGCGTTCACCAGAGCTTCACAGGTAGCTACTGGAGTCCTCTTTCACTCCTCCGTGACAACATCATGAAGCTGGTGGATGTTAGAGACCTTGCACTCCTCCACCTTACATATCAGGATGCCCCACAAATGCTCAATAAGGTTTAGGTCTGGAGACATGCTTGGCCAGTCCATCACCTTTACCCTCGGTTACTTTTGCAAGGCAGTGGTCATCTTGGAGGTGTGTTTGGGGTCATTATAATGTTGGAATACTGCCCTGCGGCCCAGTCTCTGAAGGGAGGGGATCATGCTCTGCTTACATGTTGGCATTCATGGTTCCCTCAATGCAATGTAGCTCCCCAGTGCTGGCAGCACTCATGCAGCCCCAGACTATGACACTCCCTCCACCATGCTTGACTGTAGGCAAGACAAACTTGCCTTTGTACTCCTCATCTGGTTGCCGCCACACACGCTTGACACTATCTGAACCAAACAAGTTTATCTTGGTCTCATCAGACCACAGGACATGGTTCCAGTAATCCATGTCCTCAGTCTGCTTGTCTTCAGCAAACTGTTTGCGGGCTTTCTTGTGCATCATTTAGAAGAAACTTACTTCTGGGATGACAGCCATGCAGACCAATTTGATGTGTTATGGGAAAGTTCTGTTTGTGACTCTAAAAATAAAAGTTAGTTTTGCAATTGCAGGAACAGAGCCACAGGACGCAATCTCTGTGTTTAAAATGTCAGTTCTGAAAAGATTTATTATTACATGATATTTTATACATAGATAAGAAAGGGGTGGTGTGAGATGTTATTAAAAACTAACAAATAGAAATATATTCTTAAAAGCTAGTGAATAGAACAATTGCAAAAGTAAAACATAGACAGCGGAGGGGGGAGTAGAGACAGAGAGAGAGCTTCTAGCAGAAATTGTATCTGTGTGATAAGTGAAGGCCACAGAACACATTACAGCAGTGTGAACAAAATGGAGTCTCTTGTGCTTTAATGAACAATTCAGTGAAAGTCCATGTCAGATGTAGTATGCAGCGTTTGGTCTGAGCACTGACAGCCTGACTCCCCACCCCTTCAACCTCTGCAGCAATGCTGGCAGCACGTCTATTTCCCAAATAGAACCTCTGGATATGATGCTGAAGGGCCTGGTACGGACTTTGGGGACCCCCACACAATTTTTTTTTTAAATTTAGGCCCAGGGTTCCCCTTAAAATCCATTCCAGACCCGAAGGGCCTGGTTTGGATTTTGGGGGGACCCCTACGCAATTTAAAAAAAAATTTTGGTACGTGGTTCCCCTTAAAATCCATACCAGAACCGAAGGGCCTGGCATGGATTTTAGGGGGAACCCCATGCCGTTTTTTCCTAATTCTGTCATAGGGTTCCCCTTAACCACTTCAATACACTGTGTTATATACTGTATACTACACTTACTGCACCATATAGTCTGAACTGTATTACATATACTACGGGGACTGCACTCTACAAAATTGTAATGACATGCCCCAGTCAAACAGGTGCAGAAAAATTGGGCCTTGGGTTTTGGTGGTGCCAGAACACTGTAACCCCTCACAATTACTCTTGTTGGGTGCAGGAATGGGCCCTGCTGTTGTAATTTATTTTAAAAATTGTCATGACATGCCCCAGGCAAACAGGTGCAGAAAAACCTCCTCAAATGGTAACAGGACAGTGCATGCATCCTTGATGCCTTGATCAGTAGCCACTGGCATGGGGAAAAGAAGCCAAGCTCCCCTGAGCCTGTCCTGGTGCCATACTCACATAGGTACTCATTGATGGCCCTCTACTGTGTGTGCAGCCGCTGCAACATTGCCAATGTTGAGTTTCACCTGGTGGGCATGTCACAAATGAGGCAGTTGGTGGGCAGGTCGAATTCCCGCTGAATGTCAGCCAGCCGAGCACTGGCATTGTATGATCACTGGAAATGACCACAGAGTTTTCTGGCCTGCCTGAGAATATCTGGTAAGCCTGGGTACCTGGTCAACGCTGCACCACCAAATTCAGGACGTGTGCCAAACATGGAACATGTGTCAAGTGTCCCTGTCGGAGGGCAGAGAGAAGGTTGGTGCCATGTCGCATACAAGCATTCCTGGCTCAAGCTGCCATGGCGTCAACCACTTCTGATCCTGCCTCTGCAGAGCTGAAAGAATCTCTGGCCAAGTGTGGCTCCTGTCCCCTAGACAGACCAACTGAAGCACCGCATGGCATCATTTAGCCTGATTGCTTGCATAGCCCCTTGAATGCTTAGGGAGCACTGCTGGTTCAGAGGACAACTGTGCATAAGAGGCCACAGAGGAAGAAGAAGAGGAGGGGATGGAGGAGGCGGATGTGGCAGAATCACCTTTTTGGAGGTGTGGTGGCTGAACTAGCTCCAACACTGAACCCTGTCCTGCATCCTTCCCAGCTGCCAGCAGAGTTACCCAGTGCACCGTGAAGGAAAGGTAACGTCCCTGAGCATGCCTGCTGGACCACGACTCAGCGGTAATGTGAACCTTGCTGCTGACTGCCCTGTCCAACGAGGACAAAACATTGCCTTCCACATGATGGTAGAGAGCTGGAATGGCCTTACGTGAAAAGCAATTTCTTTTTGGAACCTGCCACTGTGGTACAGCACATTCCACAAATTCTCGAAAAGGGGCTTAGTCTACCAGCTGAAAATGCAGCAGTTGTAGTGCTAACAATTTGGCCAAGCTAACATTTAGACGCTAAGCATGTGGATGGCTGGGGCAGTATTTTTTACAGTTCAGCAATTGGGATAGGGACATTTGCCCGCTGAATTCAACTGGTGGTGTACCGCTAGCAGATTGGCTGCAAGTACTTTGTGGCACCCATTGCTATACATTCATTCCTCTCAGTGCAGGTTTTTGAGAGGACTGGAGGTATAGCAGGGTTTGAAATCCCTGAAGAGGAGCAAGGAGAAGTCTGCCTTGTTTTATGATGTGGTTCTTTCAGATGCTGTTGCCAATGGACTGCATGGCAGGTCGTCATATGACTTGTCAAAACAGTGGTGCCCAAGCGGATGCTATTCTGGCCCCGCTTGATCCGCTTCAGCCATAGATTGCAGACAGCAACTCTGTGATTGCGTTTCTACGACTATTAATGACTAATATAGAGTTAATATAGAGTTAGATTTTTAGAGCATGTGCTTTCAGGCTTCCCCCTTCCCCCCTCCATTGATATGTTAATAGACCAGTTAGAAAGCTAGAGAGGAAGATCGCTGCAGGAAGTTTGTGTATACAGGAAGTTGGTGGGAGGGGCTTAGGGCCTTTTGAAAGGCACATCTGTTCAGACAAAGAGTTGTGTAGGAGAAGACGAAGGAGTGACATGGCTGCCATGTGCTGGAGAACTTTGGAGACATTTTGATTTGCACTGAGCAAAGTTCAAAGTTGAGTAACAGTTTAGTTTACGTAATGCATACAATTTGTACATACTAATATTTTTCTAGAAAGCATGATTGGCATTGTGCATGTTGTAGACATATTTTGTAAGCTATGAGTTGTGTTGTATTGTGTATCCTACAGTTGTATGTGCAGATTTTCTGTTTAGTAAAGCGTTGATACACTACAGAAGTCTAAGCTTCCCTGGTTTCACTGCAAGTAACCTTGCTAGATAAACGCAAGCAAAACAGCGATCTACTGCACAAGTGTTGAAAAAAGCCCACACCATTGAACTTTTGGAAGTCAGCGGGGAGTCAGCAGTGCCCTGCGCCTATGGAGCTCTGTGGTGTGATTCAATAGGGTGGCTGCCCTTAAGCTGGCCCCTGGAGGACATCCTGCCTCGTTGGAGTTGTGCCTCCTCCTCCTCACTTTCCTCCTCTCTTCTCTCAGGCACCCATGTACAGTCAGTGTCCTCATCATTCCCTCCCTCCTCCTTATTGGAGCAAACTTGGCAGTATGCTGCAGCTGGGGGAACATGACTGCTAGTTTCTCTTTCTTCTGTGGCACCCCCTCTCTCTAGGCTCACGTTACTCCTGACATAACAGTATGACGTAACTGACACTATGGTCGAATAATTCTGGTGACTCCTCCGTGCATGATGGTGGAGGTACGGAAGGAGTAACTGTGGACAAGGATCCAGTGGAATAGGCCACTTTGGCAGCTACATTGGAAGGCAAACTAGTATGATCCTGGGTGACAGCGGATGAGGAGGATGAGGCTGGATTAGTTATCCACTCCACCAACTCTTCTGCATGTTGTGGCTGAATAACATGGCCAACAGCAGAATAAAAGGACAAGCGTGACCCGCCTGCAGAGGATGCACCATGTCTGCCATCACCACTTTTCACTGTAGACACAGAGGCTGCTTGCCCTCTTTTAGTGGCTTTTGCCTTTCCTTGGTGGCCTTCCGGACATGAGGGGGATTTGTTTTTTGGAACACCGCACTACACTGTTTTACATACTGTACACCCCCGAATGCACTGTATATATAGTCAACACTGAATGCACTGTATATAGATATATACTAGACTGTATATACAGTATCTCACGAAAGTGAGTACACCCTTCATATTTATGTAAATATTTTATTATATTTCTTCATGTGATAAATACTGAAGAAATTATACTTTGCTATAATGTAATGTATTGAATGTACAGCTTGTATAAATTTGCTGTCCTCGCAAAATAACTCAACACACAGCCATTAAAGTGCTTGTGAACTGTAGTAGCCCATTATGCTTTTACTTTGCAGGGGAATATAGAGGAAGTAAACCCCATCAGGGTTTACTTCCTCTTTAATGTCTAAACCTTTGGCAACAAAAGTGAGTACACCCCTAAGTGAAAATGTCCAAATTGGGTCCAAAGTGTCAATATTTTTGTGGCCATCATTATTTTCTAGCACTGCCTTAACCCTCTTGGGCATGGAGTTCACCAGAGCTTCACAGGTTGCTACTGGTGTCCTCTTCCACTCCTCCATGGTGACATCACAGAGCTGGTGGATGTTAGAGACCTTGCATTCCTCCACCTTCCTCTTGAGGATGCCCTACAGATGCTCAGTAGGGTTTATGTCTGGAGACATGCTTGGCCAGTCCATCACCTTTACCCTCAGCTTCTTTAACAAGGCAGCGGTCATTTTGTAGGTATGTTTTAGGTCGTTATCATGTTGGAATACTGCCCTGCAGCCCAGTCCCCGAAGGGAGGGGATCATGCTCTGCTTCAGAATGTCACAGTACATGTTGGCATTTATGCTTCCCTCAATGAACTGTAGCTCCCCAGTGCCGGCAGCACTCATGCAGCCTCAGGCCATTACACTCCCACCACCATGCTTAACTGTAGGCAAGACACACTTGTCTTTGTATTCCTCACCTGGTTGTCGCCACAAACGCTTGACACCATCTCAACCTAATAGGTTTATCTTGATCTCATCAGACCACAGGTCATGGTTCCAGTAATCCATGTCCTTAGTCTGCTTGTCTTCAGCAACCTGTTTGCAGGGTTTCTTGTGCATCATCTTTAGAAGAGGCTCCCTTCTGGGACGACAACCATGCAGACCAATTTGAAGCAGTGTGAGGCGTATGGTCTGAGCACTGACAGGCTGACCCCTTCAACCTCTGCAGCAATGCTGGCAGCACTCATATATCTATTTCCCAAAGACAACCTCTGGATATGACACTGAGTACATGCACTCAACTTCTTTGGTTGACCATGGCGAGGCCTGTTCTGAGTGGGACCTGTTTTGTTAAACCGCTGTATGGTCTTGGCCACCGTGCTGCAGCTCAGTTTCAGGGTCTTGGCAATCTTCTTATAGTCTAGGCCATCTTTATGTAGAGCAACAATTCTTTTTTCAGATCCTCAGAGAGTTCTTTGCCATGATGTGCCATGTTGAACTTCCAGTGACCAGTATGAGAAAGTGAGAGAAATAACACCAAATTTAACACACCTACTCCCTATTCACACCTGAGACCTTGTAACACTAATGAGTCACATAACACCGGGGAGGAAAAATGGCTAATTGGGCCCAATTTGGACATTTTCACTTAGGGGTGTACTCAGTTTTGTTGTCAGCGGTTTAAACATTAATGGCTGTGTATTGAGTTATTTTGAGGGGACAGAAAATTTACACTGTCATACAAGCTGTACACTCACTACCTTACATTGTAGCAAAGTGTTATTTCTTCAGTGTTGTCACAAGAAAAAATAGAATAAAATATTTACAAAAATCTTAGGGGTGTACTCACTTTTGTGAGATACTCTATATTCTTACACTGCCTGCATATAGGCTACACTGCCTGCATATAGTCCACACTGCATGCAGCATAATATATATGTATATATATATATATATATATATATATATATACACACATATATATATATATATTCTTACACTGTCTGTATATAGGCTACTCTGCCTGCACTGCCTGTGTATAGTCTACATTGAATGCAGCATATTATATATATATATATATATATATATATATATATATATATATATATATATATACTAGGTTGTATATATATATATATTCTTACACTGCCTGTATATAGCTCGGACTGT
>BLSH010270184.1:126158-143712 GCA_018402905.1 Glandirana rugosa | reverse complement strand
GGAGAGGGATATCTTGTCCTGTAAGGGACAGATTATTGTTCTATAATCATCTCCTAGTTCTATAGGGAGAGGTTCCTGCTGGTGCTGTAAGGGACAGATTATTGTTCTACAATCGTCTCCTAGTGCTCTAGGGAGAGGTTCCTGCTGGTGCTGTAAGGGACAGATTATTGTTCTATAATCATCTCCTAGTTCTATAGGGAGAGGTTCCTGCTGGTGCTGTAAGGGACAGATTATTGTTCTAAAATTGTCTCCTAGTGCTATAGGGAGAGGTTCCTGCTGGTGCTGTAACAGACAGATTATTGTTCTAAAATCATCTCCTAGGGGGCGTGGCTAGCCGGCAATAGAGACGGCCGCACTGTAAGAGAGCTCCGGTCCCTCGGGCACACAGCGACGAATGCAAGCGACAGGGGTGATCGCCCGACATGTCCGCAGGTGCCCCAATGCATCCTCCGCACGGAGAACAGAGGAAACGGGGGTCACAGCGCTCGGTCCCCTCCAAGCTGACGGATTTCTTCACAACCAGAGGGGACAGATGCAGCCAAGATGGCGACGGCGCGCTGCTCTCACAGGCCGCAGATTCAGAGGACTCAGCCTCCTTTTCAGGCTTAAGTTCGTCTAAGGCATCGGTATGTACGGTGATCACTTCTCAAGCCACAGGGGAATCAGCACACTCTCCACCAGATAGCCCCACGACACGTAGCCCCACCAAACACAAAAAAGCAAGACAGGGCAATGATACAGAAGAGGATTTTGACATGGAGGAAGGAACTCATGCTGAGAGCTCCCCTCAAGTCACACTAGAACAATTTCCCTCCTCCTCTCAGCCAGCCACCATAGCTGACATGAAAGAAATGCTGATCTCTTTTAGGGATTCCCTGCACTTTGACATGAAAAGAGCTTTAAACAATATCAAGGCTGACATGCAGGAGCTTCAGCACAGAGTGGCACATGTTGAGCATAAAATGAATAAAGGTTTTTTTGCACATAACAACCTGGTGGATGCATTCCAAGAACAACAATCAGACTTGCAACGCATAGCGTCTAAAATCGCAGACATGGAAGACCGCAGCCGCAGGAACAATATTAAGTTCCGCGGGATTCCAGAAACTATATCTAACTTGGACCTGCAAGGCTATATATGTCAATTACTCCACATTTTGGTACCTAAAGCAAGTGCCATAGAGCTTACCATTGACAGGGCCCATAGACTCCCTAAACCATCTTTCCTGCCCAACACTGTCCCACGCGACGTACTCGCGAGAATTCACTACTACCATGTGAAGGAGGAGGCTATGCGTGCTATCCGCAAAACTCCTAACTTAGACGGCCAATTCGCAGGAGTTGCACTGTACACAGACCTCTCGCAAGCCACTATTCAACACAGGAAGAAGCTTCTCACTATCACTAAAGCCCTGAGGAACCATGAGATCAAATACCAGTGGGGGACACCATCTAAATTGATTGTGACATACCACGACAAATTATAAAACATCTTTTCCTTGGAATCTGGCCTTAAGTACCTGAAGGAATGGGGCATTCTCCCAGTTGCAATCTCACACGATCGCCATACAGAGCCCACGAAGATAAGGCAAGACTGGTCCAAGTGACATATTTACACTGCCCTAGATCACCCTACCTTTATCAACAAGATGTGTCCCTAGAGACAAGGTCTTTATGTGTCTGTTTGGGTAACACTATTCCGGCGGAATAGGTGGTTACGGTTTATCACCCAAGGATAATTCTGCAGAGATGTCTGCTACTAGTTCCCGGAAGTATTACTGGGTTCTTTTTTATGTATGTTTACTTGTTTCTTTTGTTGTATTTGTTGGGTTTATTTTCCACAGTTGTCCATACCATCAGCTTTTCTGTGAACCGTCATGCTCACTCTCCATTTGACCACCCTAAGAAGCCCAGTTCTTCACACCATCTCTCCAGACTGCCTCACCTTACATTGGAGCAAAAGGTCCTCAGAGCCGTGAGTACTCAGAATTACACTATCTTTGCATCATGCCCATCTCACGGGAGGCTTAGTTTGTGGACGCCCATTATTTTGACATCAGCCAAGCTCAACAGCATCTTGATGGCTTATATATGACGATCAAATTTATTTTGTTGAATGTCAAGGGCCTGAATAGCCCCTTTAAAAGGAAACTGCTTTGGTCGGAAGTAGAGAGACTTAATGGAGACATTTTAAGTATACAAGAAACAAATTTTTCAGCACTTAAAGCGCCGAAGTGCTCCCACAAAAAGTTTCCTCATATGTTTTACGCTATATCGAACTCTAAATAGAACGGTGTGCTTATTGCTATTAGCAGCTCTGTGGCCTTTTCCTATCGGGAGAGTATCACCGACCCTAATGGCTGTTTTATTAGTTTGGTATGTGAGCTTAATAATGTAGCTTATACAAATGTCTCCATTTATGCTCCAAATAGAGGCCAGGTATCATTTATGAATAAGATCCTAAAAAAAAAAAAAAAAATTCGCAAGGGGTATTTGTTGCTGCTTGGCGACTTCAACCCAGTTCCCGATGCCTCACTAGATTGTTCCCTCAAATCGCCCACCCACAGACCAACTCTAAAGAATTTTCTACTGACAGAATCGTTGTATGACGCATGGAGATGCCTCCACGCGGGGGGAAAGGGACTATACCTTTTTCTCAGCGCCCCATAAGTCATACTCCAGAATTGATTTAGCCCTTACAGATTTAAATACTCTCCAGTTAGTCCAATCCACCTCTATAGAGACCATCACCTGGTCAGATCATGCCCCCATAACAATCTCGTTATCGGAACATTACAGCGATAGACCCACCACATTGTGGCGCAATAATACGCGCATTTACCAGCAGGCATCACTCCGAGCTGGGGTTGCTAAACATTTGGAAGAATTTTTCATGTTCAACAAGACTACAGATGGAGAACCCAACACTTGGTGTGCACATAACGCCTTTATTAGGGGTATACTTTTAAAAGCTGCCTCAAGAGAAAAACTGAAAAAGGCACAAACTTTAAACTCTTTACTTAATCAGATTAAAAAACTAGAACTACAGAACAAACAAGTAGTATCACAAACTACTATAGATAAGCTTAGCCTTCTTAGAATAGACCTCAGGAAACTCTTAATGCAAGACCACGAGAGATGCCTCAAGTACATGAGAGCATCCTTCTACTTATATGGGAATAAGGCGGGGAAAAGACTTGCAAGGCAGATACAAATTAGACAGGCCAAAAGCAAAATAGCTAATATGAAAAACCCTGCCACGGGTCAAATGGCACAACACCCTAGGGACCTAGCAGAGATATTCCAAAGTTACTATAGCGCCCTTTACAATCTAAAATTCTGACCCCTCAACACCTCAACCTACCCAGGAGAAGATTAAATCCTTTCTAGACTCAGTCAGGCTCCCCTCTGTCACCTCGGATCAGCTAGAACATCTGAAAGCCCCCTTCACAATAAAGGAATTAAACGTGGTACTAAACCGCTTAGCTCTGAATAAGACACCTGGCCCAGATGGACTCTCGGCGGAGTACTACCGCTCTTTTCAGGAATCCCTTTCACCCATTCTGCTCGAACTCTATAATACTTTAGCCTCCTCCAAACAATTCCCTAAAGAAATGCTCAAAGCAGTAATCGTGACTCTCCCCAAACCAGGGAAGAACCCGGAAGCCTTTCAAAACTACCGGCCAATTTCCCTCCTTAACACGGATCTTAATATTTATGCCAAATGAATTGCTAATAGACTGGCCGCGATCACCCCCCTTTTAATCGACAATGACCAAGTAGGTTTTGTCCTCAATAGGCAGGCACCCGATGGAACGAGAAGAATATTAAATCTGCAAAGAATTGCGGAGAGCAGGAAAATCCTTCTTAGCCTTGGATGCCGAGAAGGCTTTTGATAGGGTGCACTGGGGATATATGGAAGCGACCCTTTTAAAATTTGGCCTTACGGGATTTATTAATTTGGCCATCCTTGCTCTATATACAAATCCGTCGGCCCAGGTTTTTCCTTCCTCAGTCTTATCAACAGAATTTTCCATCACAAATGGTACTCGTCAGGGATGCCCACTCTCCTCTATAATTTTTACCCTGATGATGCAACCCTTGGCAGCTGCTGTAAGGGAGTCCCCCAACATTTCGGGCTTAGAAATCGCAGGCAAAACCCACACGATAGGGCTCTTTGCTGATGATGTGATACTCACCCTTACTAATCTAGAACATTCTATTCCCGCGGTCAACAACCTAATAGAGATATATGGGGGTATCTCATACTAAAAATTAAATATATCCAAGTGTCAAGTACTCCCCATAAACTTAGATAAGATAATCAAAAGGAGGTTGAAAGAACTATTTCCTTGTGACTGGGAAGCTACAGAAATTCAGTACTTGGGGATTCAAGTTACTAGTAAATCGACAGCATTGTATGATGCCAACTATAAAAAGCTGCTAGGACTTATTCAATCTGAGTTATCTAGGTTAAGCAAACAACAACTCTCCTTGCTGGGCAGCATAGCAACATTTATAATGGTGACCCTTCCCAAGATCTTATACTTTTTTAGAACAGTACCTATTCCAATCCCCAGTGTATTTTTTAGTACCATTAATACATATTTGAAGCGTTTCATATGGAAAGGCAAGAAGGCCCGAATAGCCTTCTCTATCCTAACTAAACACAGGCACAAAGGGGGCATGGGAGTTCCTTTGTTAATTAACTACTACAGAGTGTCATTATTGGAACAGATTAGAGCATGGGCAGAGCCCTCCTCAGCTAAACCCTGGGTTCTAATAGAAAGGTATATGACTAACAACAGGTACCTCGAGAATCTGCTGATTGCGGCAGCAACTAGGTTACCAATCCATCTGCAAGAACATCCATCATAAAAAATAAAGATCCTTACAGATGTAGCCAAATAGGACATCTTCTTAAATCACTCCAATCACAACTTATAAATCTAGATAAAGAACTTTGGGACTTTTATCACAACCACTCTAACACAAAAGGAGGAATATCCCGCATATATGCTATGCTGCAAGAAGATTCTACCATTAAGCAGTCAATGGCCATCCAAAATTGGGAAAGAGATCTGGGGAAATCGTATACGGAGCGACAGTGTCTGAATGCATTCAGGCACAGTGTGAAGGCCTCACACTGCGTCCTTCACTGGGAGAATATCCTTAAGGTGAATTATAGGTGGTATCTAATGCCAGTACATTTGTCCCGCATGTACGAAGACTCCTCTGGCGAATGTTGGCGCAACTGCGGGCAAAAGGGACATTTACTCCACATTCTTTGGCACTGCAAGTCCCTAGGGAGTTTTTGGCAAGAAATATTTAAAATGATATCGAAAGTCATGGGTTGTTTAGTCCGGCCATCTCCTGAGCTGGCTATTCTAAACCTGACAACAGAAAGCTTCCCTCCCGGAATTAGGCAACTGATCACGCACATTGTTATAGCAGCTAGGTTAATGATAATGGGTAAATGGAAGAAAGACTTGGCTCCCAATATAAATTAGGTCATTAAAAGAACTAAATTGCATTGCTCTTACGAACATGTCTTTGCAAGAGTCCAAGCCAACACTAAAAATTTTCTATATATATGGGATAGATGGATTAAACTTTATGAGAACCAAGACGACTTCTATTGAGTAGGGCGAGAGTTAGTTAGTTATCTTGAATAAAAACATTTTATGGAGAGCTGGTATGGACACTCCGTTATACTAGTTTTTAAGTTGTTCTGTTTCCATGATTGGACTTCAAACCTCCATTTAAATCTATCAATAGTCTGCATATTTTCCAGCTAGACGATAGCATATAAGATGCCACGAGAGCCTGTCTACAGTGAGTCCCCAATAGGGTGGCAGGCCCTTCCTAGTGAGAGTGGGAGGTTATATTCTACCCCTTTAGGTTTCAAACTGCTATCAGGTTTATTATAGTGTTTTGATTGATGTAATTTCCTTGATATCTTCCTGTTTGTATTACTGTTTCTTTAGAGGAAGTACATTGGTCTATATTGTGTTCCTTGATCGACTTGGAATGGTTGTATACTGTTCTCCTGCTTTGCTTTTTGTCTTAATAAAAACTATTATTAAATAAATAAAATCATCTCCTAGTTCTATAGGGAGAGGTTCCTGCTGCTCCTGTGAGGGACAGATTATTGTTCTAAAATCATCTCCTAGTGCTATAGGGAGAGGTTCCTGCTGCTGTAAGGGACAGATTATTGTTCTATAATCATCTCCTAGTTCTATAGGGAGAGGTTCCTGCTGGTGCACTTTGTTTAGTTCACTTTGTATTTTAGGTGTAGGGATCACACCTTATTGTTGCAGCTGTGTACACAGGGATATAGTTTATACAGGGTTAGCGCAGTCTTCCTATTTATTTTACACAGATTATTGTTCTAAAATCGTCTCTTAGTGCTATAGGGAGAGGTTCCTGCTGGTGCTGTAACGGTTAGATTATTGCTCTAAAATCATCTCCTAGTTCTATAGGGAGAGGTTCCTGCTGCTCCTTTGAGGGACAGATTATTGTTCTAAAATCATCTCCTAGTGATATAGGAAGAGGTTCCTGCTGCTCCTGTAAGGGACAGATTATTGTTCTATAATCATCTCCTAGTTCTATAGGGAGAGGTTCCTGCTGGTGCTGTAAGGGACAGATTATTGTTCTACAATCGTCTCCTAGTGCTATAGGGAGAGGTTCCTGCTGGTGCTGTAAGGGACAGATTATTTTTCTAAAATCATCTCCTAGTTCTATTGGAGAGGTTCCTGCTGCTCCTGTGAGTAACAGATTATTGTTCTAAAATCATCTCCTAGTGCTATAGGGAGAGGTTCCTGCTGCTCCTGTAAGGGACAGATTATTGTTCTATAATCATCTCCTAGTTCTATAGGGAGAGGTTTCTGCTGGTGCTGTAAGGGACAGATTTTTGTTCTACAATTGTCTCCTAGTGCTATAGGGAGATATTCCTGCTGGTGCTGTAAGGGACAGATTATTGTTCTAAAATCATCTCCTAGTTCTATAGGGAGAGGTTCCTGCTGATCCTGTGAGGGACAGCTTATTGTTCTAAAATCGTCTCCTAGTGCTATAGGGAGAGGTTCCTGCTGCTCCTGTAAGGGACAGATTTTTGTTCTATAATCATCTCCTAGTTCTATAGGGAGAGGTTCCTGCTGGTGCTGTAAGGGACAGATTATTGTTCTAAAATCGTCTCCTAGTGCTATAGGGAGAGGTTCCTGCTGGTGCTGTAAGGGACAGATTATTGTTCTAAAATCATCTCCTAGTGCTATAGGGAGAGGTTCCTGCTGCTCCTGTAAGGGACAGATTATTGTTCTATAATCATCTCCTAGTTTTATAGGGAGAGGTTCCTGCTGGGGCTGTAAGGGACAGATTATTGTTCTATAATCATCTCCTAGTTCTATAGGGAGAGGTTCCTGCTGTTGGTGTGAGCGGTGCATTTCTTGCACAAAAATAAAAGTGCGTCTCCGTTGCTGTTTTCCAAAAAAAAGAAGAATTTATTCTTTTTTTTGTATTAATAAATAGTGCTACATAGTACATTTGCGGGCAGAATGAGGAGAGCGTCAAATAAGGGACCTGGTCGTGGTGCTGCTGGAGTTGGTGGTGTTGGTGAAGCTCCTGTTGCAAGGAGAGGACGTAGTGGATCTGTGCCAGCTACACGCACAAGTGAAACACCTTCCTCAGGTGCGAGTAGCCAACAGAACCTTCAACGTTATATGGTAGGCCGCTCAACGAATGGTGAGGCCAGAACAAGTACAGGCGATGGTAGATTGGGTGGCTGACAATGCCTCCACTTCCTTCACATTGTCTCCCTCCCGGTCCCTTGTTGAAAGCTCAGAGTTGGCACCTGAACCCCTTGGCCATCTGTCTTTCACCTCAGCCCCTTGTAAATTAGCCAAGCAATCTGAGCCCCAAGTCCTGCAAGAGACTCTTATGCTTTTTGATGACTCTCCTGGTGTGCTTTCTGTGGGCCATCCACATATCGCTGCCCCAGAAGTGTAAGACATTGAGTGCACCGATGCCCAACCACTTCTGTTGCAGGATGAGGACATGGAAACACCAGCGCAGCACGTCTCTGATGATGACGAAACACAGGTGCCAACTGCTGCAGCTTTCCTCAGTGTGCAGACTGACAAGTAGGGCAGTGGTGAAGGGTGGGTGGAAGATGATGTGGAGGAGGATGATGAGGTCCTAGACCACACATGGAATGAGGGTCATGCGAGTGACGTGTGCAGTTTGGAGGAAGAGGTGGTGGTCGCAAAGAGGCACCAGCACAGCGAAAGAGGAAGCAGGTTGCAAAAGCGTCCCCTAGACAGTATGGCTGCTACTACCCACCTCACCCAGGGACCTAGCACACCAAAGGAAGCTCAAAGGCGTTTCCCTGCGTGGCAGTTCTTCAGACAATGTGCTGACGACAAGACACGAGTGGTTTGCACGCTGTGCAATGATAGCCTGAAGCGAGGCATATATGTTCTAAACCTGAGCACAACCTGCATGACCAGGTTTCTAAATTCAAGGCACAAGCTGCATTGGAATAATTACCTCAAAATCCAAGAAAGGTCTCTGCCTCCTCCTGCTTCCTCTTCTGCTGCTACCTCGGCCTCTTCGTCCACCTCTACAGTGACAGTGTCACCTGCCACCCAGCAAGCAGAGCATGTGAAAGCAATGCCACCATGTCCGCCGCCGTCCCCAAGCATTTCCACACGGTCCCATGGAAGCTTACAGCTCTCCATCTCCCAAGCACTGGAGAGAAAGAGGAAGTACCCCCCTACCCACCCGCGATCCCTGGCCCTGAATGCCAGCATTTAAAAATTCCTGGCCTTTGAAATGCTGTCATTCCGTCTGGTGGACATGGACACTAACTGCACACTGGGCAAATATAGTGGCGGGTGGGCCTGAGGCGGCTAGCCATTTGGCGCATATCCTTCCACCACCGAGGATTGCAGGGCATTTCTCTTTGCCTCCTGTTGCCTCCTCCTCCTACTGCGCTTCCTTCTCCTCTACCACCTCCTCATCCGCTCAGCATAACACCTTCACCACCAACTTCAGCACATCCAGGGGGAAACGACAGCAGGCTGTTTTAAAACTGATATTTTTGGGGGATAAAGCCCACACTGCGCAGGAGCTGTGGACAGGCATTGAACACCTGGTGGTGTGCGACAATGGGCGAAATCTCGTAGCGGCTCTGGGCCTAGCTGGTTTGACACACATCCCTTGCCTGGCACATGTGCTGAATTTGGTGGTACAGAAATTTCTAAAAAACTACCCGGATATGTCAGAGCTATTGCAGAAAGTGCGGGCCATCTGTGCGCGCTTTCGGCGTTCTCACCCTGCTGCTGCTCGCCTGTCTGCGCTGCAGTGGAACTTCGGCCTTCCCACTCACTGCCTCCTATGCGATGTGCCCACAAGGTGGAACTCCACCTTGCACATGCTGGAGAGACTGTGCGAGCAGCAGCAGGCAATAGTGGAGTTTCAGCTGCAGCACGCACGGGTCAGTCGCTCTGCGGAACAGCACCACTTCACCACCAATGAGTGGGCCTCCATGCAAGACCTGTGTACTGCATTGCGGTGTTTAGAGTACTCCACCAACATGGCCAGTGCCGATGACGCTGTTCTCATCGTTACTATCCCACTTCTATGTCTCCTTGAAAAAACACTTCGGGCGATGATGGAAGAGGATGTGGCACAGGAGGATGAGGAAGAGGAGGAGGAAGAGGGGTCATTTCCACGGTTATCAGGCCAGTCATTCACAAGTGGCTCGGAGGGTGGGTTCCTGCACCAGCATAGGCCAGGTAAAAAATATTCAAACCAGGGCACAGTTCTGGAGGATGAGGAGGACGAAGAAGATAATGAAGAGGAGGAGGAACCGCAACAGGGTGGCACCCAACGCAGCTCGTGGGCATCATTGGAGCATGGCTGGGGGGATACGGAGGACACAGATCGTACAACACCTCCCACAGAGGACAGCTTGTCTTTGCCTCTGGGCAGCCTGGCACACATGAGCGACTACATGCTGCAGTGCCTGCGCAACGACAGCCGAGTTGCCCACATTGTAACTTGTGCCGATTACTGGGTGGCCACCCTGCTGGATCCCCGTTACAAGGATAACCTGCTGTCCTTAATTCCCTCACTGGAGCGTGAGAGGAAGATGCACGACTACAAGCGCACACTGGTAGACGCGCTGCTGAGGGCATTCCCAAATGACACCGGGGGCTCAGTGGAAGCACAAGGCGAAGGCAGAGGAGGAGGAGGAAGAGGCCGCCAACACAGCTGTGGCACCGCCAGCACCTCAGAAGGCAGGGTTAGCATGGCCGAAATGTGGCAAAGCTTTGTCAGCAGCCCACCACAACAAACAGCACCACCAGCTGATAGGCAAGGTCTTAGCAGGAGGCAGCATTTCAGCAATATGGTGGAACAGTATGTGTGCACACGCCTCACATACTGACTGATAGGTCTGCCCCATTCAACTTCTGGGTCTCCAAATTGGGCACATGGCCTGAGCTTGCCCTTTATGCCTTGGAGGTGCTGTCCTGCCCTGCAGCCAGTGTATTGTCTGAACGTGTGTTTAGCACGGCAGGGGGCGTTATCACAGACAAGCGCAGCCGCCTGTCCACAGCCAACGTGGACAAGCTAACGTTTATTAAAATGAACCAGGCATGGATCCCACAAGACTTGTCTGTACCTTGTGCAGAATAAACATTTAGTCCGGCCTCACACAGCCATTGGTATACGTGTTTTTTTTAATATGCCTCAATATATTGGGGGCTACCCCAATTAGAAAAAAAACCAAACAAACAAAAAACAGTGTTGACTACCTCCTCCTCCTCCTCCTCGACCACTTCCACCTACACTGCCACGGTCACAGCCTAGTCAACCTCTAGGCTCCTACTCCACATCCACCTCCTCCTCCCATTTTTATTTTTTTATTTGATTTTAAGTTATTTCCCTATCCCCATTTTTTTGTAGGGCACTTGTCTTACTCTTATCCCCATTTCACTTCCTTTTGCAGCCCTCGAGCACTTTCCAGGACTTTTTTACTGCCATTTTTGTGCCGAAAAGTTCGGGTCCCCATTGACTTCAATGGGGTTTGGGGTCCAGGGTCAAGTTCGATACCGAACCCAAACTTTTTCGCGAAGTTCGGCCGAACCCGACGAACCCGAACATCCAGGTGTCCGCTCAACTCTAGTTAACACGTTTGACTAAACATTGGCTTTAAGAAAAAAGTAAATAAAAATACAAAAACAAAGAGTTAAATAAAATCTGATAAGCAAGATTGGAGAGGGTGGGGAAGGTAGTTGAAAGGTAAATTGCCTGAAAAGTGGACTCATGGAAGTTCACTCAGCAGGAATGGTTTATTTTTCAAACATAAAGGCATGTTGAAGAAGATTTAGGCCACACAGGCTGATCTGGATGGTAGCCATAAAATATGATCTTGAGTAGGAATGAGAAAAACAGCAGCAGTCCACTTTGCCTGTGTAAACTATCCTTCACTACCAATCCTCATAGTAAGTTTACAACGGCATTCACCCTGTACATTCCAGTATTCCAGCGGGTCAATGTTGATGAATAAAGATATTTACTACTGGTTTTGTCATAACTCAGTCCTGTTGAGGGTTTGGACATTTCAAGCCCTGCTACAAACTTACTAACCTGGTGGACATGCTAGATTTGAAAACAACTATTTTTATGCTGAAGTTCTGCCAAAACACACAGGAATACATGTATGCAAATTGATGCAGTTGCCGAAAAATTGCAATTCTATTTACCTAGCCTTATGATCCAGGCATCCCTGGCAGACAGCAGATCTTGGTACTGGATCTTCCTGCAGACTACTCTTAAGTTAAACAATACAACCTGGTCCAGGACCAGTGGCCAGCCTCTGAATGGACAGTCAAAAATTAGCAGAACACTGACAAGCTTATCTCTCTGCTCTTTCCATCTAAAAGCATGTCAAATGTTAGGCTGACAGCACGGTTCAGTAGAGCCTTGATTGTCTCAGAATTTTGACCCTCCCTCTCAATCTCACAGTGCTCTGCATGGGATTACAGGAGGAAATAGGGAAAATTGTTATCATACTTACTGTAATTTTCCTTTCCTGGAGGCTCATTATGTCAGCCTACGTATGGGTCAGGTCCTCCCCTCTGACCCCCATAGGACAACCCACTAAATGAATAAAAGGAGGGCCTCCCTATACCCCTATGTTCCTAACCCTCCTCTCAACGGAACATCAGGGCGGGAAACCCTAGGCTGACATGATGAGCCTCCAGGAAAGGAAAATTACAGTAAGTATGATAACAATTTTCCCTATTCCTGGAGCTCATCATGTCAGCCTATGTATGTGATCTAACTAGCATACAATAAAACATGGCGTGAATAAATAACCACACATCACTCCAACTGAATGCCGAAAGGCAGAAAGAGTGGAGGTCAGCACCGAAGTGCCCAATGCCCGACCCGGGCCGTACATTACATCTAAGCGATAATGAGCAATGAAAGTGTTTGAATACTTGGATTACCAGGATTTGGATATGGATTACCAGGATTCTAGGTGGGGCCATGTGATCAATTTTAGGACTTACTAATAGATAACCAGTTATTTGCCAGCTTGAAATTCTGTGTTCTCTGCTGATACATTGAAAAAAATGACCTAAAAACTGCGTCCATCCTTGACCAATCTTCCTGTTCCGAAACTGCAGACAATGAAGGTTGCACCACTTCCCAACTTATATGAGAAAAGGTCCAACCTTTTCAAGAAAAGATGGATTAAGATCCACTCTGTCTTGAAACGACTCAAAATATGGAGACTTGGCTGAGAAAGTTATTTTCCGAGACACGACTGGTTGTTGATTTAGCTATAAGGTTGCTCGTGTGAAATGTGATCTTCTACACAATCAACAGTTAGAGCTGTAACGGTTGACAACTGGACCGAACTGTAGCCATGCTCTTTGTCTAGGGCTGCAGGAGTGATAAGACCCCAATACAAGAGGAAGACTCAGGATTGAATCGAATAATCACTGCCACACCAAAGATCTTTTCCACATGTAATAGTATTTAGCATTCAATGATATCTTCCAAGATTCAAGCAGCTTCCACTGGACCTCTTCTGCTATGCCCACCTGGGCTAGCCAGCTTCTTAAAAATAACCAGGCCGTCTAATTGAGCCATATTGGGATGAGGCAAGCTGTCCGAGTACCAAAGATCTCTGAAGTGCCAACAGCAGAGCCATCAACAACTGCCTCAACAGTGGAAACCATGAACGGTCATGTTCAGGATTGGGGAAGTTTGAGAAAAAAATGTATACAGGCCAGAAAATCCAGAGCTGGGACAGAGCATCCTGACCCCTGGCTCTCGGATGGAAGAACCAGGAGAAGAACACTAGCAGCTGAGCACTGACAGGAGATGCCATTAAATTCACCGGCAGGGTGCCCCACTGAGCAAACAGTTATAGGAAACATAGATTTGTTTAGATCCAGAAAGTGTGTGCTAAAAAAGTGTCTACTCACATATTCTCCACCCCGGGAAGGTAAGAGACTGACAGGGACAACAGATTGCACTCCGGCAACCAAAAGATGTGTGCCACAATCTGCCCAAGGCTGCTGTCCTCCCTGATTTTCGACACATATGCTACTGTCTGAATCCTCACGATGATCTTGAAGCAGTGGTGCAAAGATCAGTAATGCCTCCTGTGCAGCCATCAACTCTAGAACGAGGAATCGCTCCCTTCAATCTTCCTTGAGCAAACTGGTTCTGACAGTAAGCTTGACCCACTGCTGGAGTAAAGCAAGCTTAAAGTGTTTGAGATTCCATCGAGTCCAGGCCACTGTGGGGACTGTTGCATTCATCAATACCCTCATACAATGCCTTGCTGATATCAAATGGCTTGTCTTCAGAGCACGGACCATCAAGATCAAGAGGGGTATCTTCTTCTGTGGAAGGAATACTTTCCTCACTGTTGTTTGAGACACCCAGAAATGACCTATGTCAGGGAACTAGCTGGCTCTTGCTAAAGATGAGCAAACAACCAAAGCTCTATAGCATCTCCAGGGCCCTCATCCGATGATTCTGAAGCCCCTTAACATATTTCCACTGCTTTCCATCCAAAATGCATCTCATCAGCCTTAGAAAGGAGACATTAAAGAGCAGACATAGGTCATCCTCTTACATATATTCTTCTTTGGAAGAGTCTGAAGGTTGGTCGGCGTAAGAAAGCTATTGAGTCCAGTTACTGGCTTTGGAAGGAAAACTGGACCTTGCCAGAATAGATGACCCTTGCACAAGGCGAGTAGAAACAGCTCTTTTAGAGTATCTTGATCTCATGCTTAATGAATTGTGACAATTGTGTCTATCATCATCTTAATCCCCGACTGTCTGAGCAAAGCAGGATTCATAAAGTCATGTTCATGCACATCTTGGCAGAGCCTGAAGAGGGCTGCGTTTCCTGGGAAGCAGATGGGTACGGTCCCCTACCTTATTTAGTAGCGCTGGTCTTTATTTAGGGTTGGCATTTGCTTTCCTGCAGAAAGAGAAGGCAAGCAAAAACATTGAGCTTGTAAATCAGTAATAAGGAAATTGTCCACTCCAGCCATGATACATGATATTGCACTGCTTCTACATTGAGAATGATTTACACTTATATGCTGCCTCAGAGACCAGCAGAAGGGCTCCCTGACAGATGATGCATTTAGCATGTGAACACAGGGACCATATCCCGGTGGAACAGTATGGACAGCCCAAAGTTTATTCAGGCTATGTAGGAGACATGTGCAAATTTCCAGGACCCGTTCCCTTCCCTGGGCGGTTGAAAACAACTCCTTTAGAGTGCATTTACGTGTTTACTGAATGTGACAACCTGTTAGGTGTCGCCATCATGTCTTTGGCTGCTTCAACCAACAGGATTCACACAGCTCTATTCCATATGCATCTTCTCTTGGAAGAGTCTAGAAAGAGTTGATTTGCCCACAGTGTGAGTGGAAACCACTTCTTTAGAATGTATTGCTCAAATGTTTAATAAATGTCACAACCTATTCGGTGTTGATATCTTTGTCCTTGACTGCTTGAAGCAACAGGATTCATAGTCACATTCATTCGTATCTTTTCTTTGATGAGACTGAAGCTGGTCATTTGCCTGGGAAGCCCCCAAAACTGCATATTGCCAGAATAGGCAACCCCTCATTAGGCCAGTGGACACATTCTTTAGATTGACCACAGGCTTAATGAACATCACAACGTGTTAGCGGCTGTCATCTTTATCCTTGGTTGCTTGAACAAAGCAGTATTCTTGCAGTCATGTTCATCCCGTATCACTCTTAGGAAGCGCCTGAATAGGATTGGTTTGCCTGGAAAGACTTGGAGACTCGCAGAGCGATTGGAAACATGCCTCTAGAGTGTATAGAGCATGTGCTTAAACAAATGTGACAGCCTGTTAAGTGTTGCCATCCTTATCCTTGTCTGCTTGAACCAACAGGCTTCATACATCACATTCATGTGTATGCTCTCTAGGAAGAGTCTGGAGAGAGTTGATTTTCCCACAGTGTGAGTGAAAACAACTCCTTTAGGCTCCGTTTCCACTAGTGCGAATTGTCATGCAACTTTTGACACAAAGACGCATGACCAGTCACAATCCATTGATCTCAATGGCACCCATTTCCATCTATGCGCCTTTGAAAATCTGCGACTTTGAAAAGGTGCCTGCACTACTTTGATGTGACTTTGGAATCACACCAGTGGAAACATAGCCCAAGATATATAGGTGCCGTCAAGATGCATACAGTGCTTTGCCTGCCAAGGCATGTGTTAGAAGACTGTGCTGACGGTTAATAGCATTTGATTGTTGTCTCCTCTAACTCATGGAGAAGCAGCTCTATTTGAACTTCCTGCTTCCTGTAGCAAGTGCTGTTTGTTCTACAGCATGTACCCGTCCTTCCTGAGCAACTTGTGCCTGTTATCTGTTCCTGTCTCCTGTTCCTGTGACCCGGCTTGCCCGACCTTGTCTGAACTCCGCCTGAACCGACCCTTGGCTTGCCTACGACCATCCGATTGCCTGATCCTTCTGCACTTCTGCTGTCAGCCTGTTAACAAACTCTGCCTGTACCCGACCATCCGCCTGCCTGCTCCTTTTGTCCTTCCTAGCCTGCCTGTTGCCGACCCGGACTGTACGACCACTCTTCTGTCTTGCACGAGTCCCAGTGGACCTACACACACCATTAAGTGTTCCTGTCCAACCCTCGTGCCCCTCTGCGCTCCTGAACTCCCTGTTTGCTCTATTAGAGGTTCTCGAACCAGGGCCGCAAGAGAGGTTACCCCTGCAGAAGTCAGACTCATCCTCCAGGTAAGTAACAGCATGAGTGGCACAGGACCAGTTTAAGGCCATGCTTGATGCCCGCCAACTGAAGGGACTAAATGGTAAAAGCCCATAGTGCAGTGGTTCTCAACTCCTGTCCCCGGGACCCACCAACAGGCCAGATTTTAAGTATTACCTTGGGGAGATGCAGACTAGAATGCTGAAATCACTGAGCAGCAAATTCCATCACCTGTGATGTATTTCAGTTATCCTGCAAACCTGGCCTGTTAGTGGGTCCCGAGGACCGGAGTTGAGAACCACTGCCATAGTTAATTTCTCAACACCTGAAAGAAAACGTATTTGAACGGTGCCCCTTACCTCCTTAGCAATGACTGGCTATCAGAAAGAGTTGATGCTCATGGCTTAGCAAGATAAGCAAATGGCTTTGCAGCAAGCTGGTAGAAAGACAAGGTAACCATACATAGTCTTACTGCCCAAGGACCTCTTGACCTCACTTACGTCTGATAAACTGGATACTAAGCAAGAGTCATTTGGCAATTTAATCTATCAAAAGTTACTCATCTTCTTCAAATGATAGCCCTGCAGATTAATAAAGCAGTTCAAAACTAATTTTATGCAATATGAATTAGCTTGTTTGGCAATAATCCTTTAACCACTTACCAACCGGAAGGTTTTGCAGCTTTAGGACCAGAGCACTTTTTGCGATTCGGCGCTGCGTCGCTTTGACTGACAATTGCGCGGTCGTGCGACGTTGTACCCAAACAAAATTTGCGTCCTTTTTTCCCCACAAATAGAGCTTTCTTTTGGTGGTATTTGATCGCCTCTGCGTCATTTCTTATCGCCGCTATAAACAAAAGAAGAGCGACCATTTTGCAAAAAAACCCAAATTTCTTACTTTTTGCTAAAATTCAAATCCAAAAAAAAATATAAAAAAACATTTTTTTTCACCGTTTTTGGCCGAATTATATAATTCCTCATATTTGCGATAAAAAAAATTGCAATCGGCGTTTATTGATTGGTTTGCGCAAAAGTGGCCGCGTTTACGGATGGTGAGAATTCATTTCTGGGGTTTTTATTTTTTTTTATTTTTTACTAGTAATAGCGGCGATCTGCGATTTTTAGCGGTACTGCGATATTGGGGGGGACATGTCGGAACATTTTGACACTTTTTTGGGACCAATGACATTAATATCGTGACTAGCGACATATTTACGGTTACCAGGGTTTTTTCACAGTTTTACAAGGCTGTACAGG
>BLSH010270184.1:110568-125286 GCA_018402905.1 Glandirana rugosa | reverse complement strand
ACAAGTCTCTACAAAGAGATCTAACATGTCTAGGGTTATACCGTCGACCCTACAGACTCAAGGTGTCGTCGAACACCACCTTACACCCGTGTACCGACCGACGTACAACCGATAACCCCACCCTCTGACCGGAACGTGACACGTCAAGAACAAGCCGAAAGGAAATCTAATGGTTTTGGTACATCACACTCTAGTTTGTATTGGGTACATTAAACAAACATTAGTCCGTGTGGGAACGTGACGTACCACCTTTCACCTAGACCCTCTCCAACCTCTCAACACATCACATACCGGTCGGAGTGAGATGAAAACTTTTTTTTTTTTTTTAAGACATCAGCGCGCTCACAGTGCGCGTTATCGCAGCCGCCGTCGTATGACGGCGATTTGCGATAACGAACCACTTTGTCGCCGTCAACCTGCGGTTGGCGGTCGGCAAGTGGTTAAAATAAACGCAACTATGCCAGACGCAGGACAAGTATAAAAAAGCTTGTTCAAGACAGAAAGCAGGATCACAATAATATTCAGCAAAGTACATAGCTTACCTATAGCTACTACAGAATTTTTTTTTTTTTTTCAAAAGTAGAGTGAGGCTGGCCATACACTACACAACTCTCCAACCTCTCCCAGATCCACTTTCCACCATGCAGTGCAAGGGTGTGCCTGATTACAAACAAATTACATGGGTTATGTTTGATCTCACACTACATGGTTTTGGTAATCTAAAGGAAAGCCGAACAAGAACTGCACAGTGCAAGGCCAGTCTCCCACCCCAATAGCCAACATGCAGCCAGCCATGTGCCCACATTCCACCACAAGCTGCTGTGGAACTCAGACATCCCAGCTGCCATATTGGGATCTGTACAATCTAGAGAAACATCTCTGAACAAAGGAAGATGCATTACAGACAAAAAAGGTAAAATCAGGCAGAATGAGAACGCCGTGCCCTGCTAATAACGGATCTAACACACCATTTAGGCTGCATGGATTTGCCCGGGCACCCAGGCGCTCCTATATGAAAGGGTTTATCTCCGTCCAGGAGCCCTCCACCTGGCGAGGCTAAACCAGGTGAGAGAGGTAGGAATCTTCAAAACGTATCACTTCATAGTAGGATCCTAGTGGTGTTGTCTCCAGAGCGAGGACAAAAAAGAAACGAAGGGGTATAGGGAGGCCCTCCTTTTATTCATTTAGTGGGTTGTCCTATGGGGGTCAAAGAGGAGGACCTGACCCATATGTAGGCTGACATGATGAACTCCAGGAAATATAAAGACTCTGATTCTAGTCATATGTAAAAAAATAAATATAAAGCCCATCTCTGGGCAAAAAGGAACTTCCCTCCCACCCTTCTCTCACCTCTCTACCACTTATCCCTGATCCTCATACCTTGTGAAGCATGTAGGGTTGCCACATCATCCCTTTAATCCAGGACACATATGAATTACACAGGTTTTGAGGCTAATTTAATGCAGATTATTATTATTATTATCATTATACAGGATTTATATAGCACCAACAGTTTGCGCAGAGCTTTCATAGCTCTACAGGAGCAATACACGAGGAATCAGAGGGCCCTGCTCGTTAGAGTTTGCAATCTAGAAGGTAGGGTCAAGAGGGACTAAAGGTAATAACTAAGGGGGATGAGCTGATGGAGAAAATGAGACTACAGTTGTTAGGTGTGGGTAGGATAGGCTTCTCTGAAGAGAAGGGATATTAGGGATCGTCTGAAAGCTAATAGAGTAGAAGATAATCGGACAGTTTGGGGTAAGGCATTCCATAGGATTGGAGAGGCTCTGGAAAAGTCCTGGAGGTGAGCATGGGAGGAGGTGATGAGGGAGCTAGAGAGCAGGAGATCTTGAGAAGAACGAAGAAAACAAATAGGTTCTCAATCTCCATCAATGAAGCAACATTAGAGAACCAGAAAATCATCTTCAAAACACTGATTAGTCACGGACATTTCAAACGCAAGTATTTCATTCCGTTCCTTTGCTGTATATTTTGTCTCAGTATTTTGCAACCTTCTTTATTGTTTCGAAGATGATTTTCTGGTTCTCTGATGTTGCTTCCAAGGCACCAAGTGAGTTTAATTACCACCTTAATCAGCCACAGAACCAGTGTAATTAATATGTGTCTTGGATTAAAGGGATGATGTGGCAACCCTATGTACAACTCACTTAAGTCCATCATTTAAGTCCCTAACTTGGGTGTGGGGGACCAATAATCCAGTGATGCTAAAGTTTTCACATAGGTTGTTCCCTTTTCCTGACATCACTGCTGAAACTCCTTTTCTGGATCCTGAGAGAACCCTTCCTCTAGACAGTCAAAAAGAAGAACCCAATGAAGGACAATGCCTCCAGTAAACAGAAGAAGGGAGAAGACGCAGGATGTGAACATCACATGACCATGGATTTGGTTGAGTAAAAAGGTGCATTTAGATATTTTTTAAATGCCAGTAACTTTTTAGAGGGGGGAGGGTGCTGGGGGTAGTTAGAGAGAGCTCAGAAATCAGTTTTACTGACTTTGTAATGAATACATAACTGGTCTAGAACATTGTGTTTTTATATCTGTCTGGAGATATAAGATCTGTCTGAAGGTTAGCATTTAATTTTTTTAAACTAAAGCTAAACTACAAATAATGTACATTTTCCTTTTTTGTGATTTTTAGACTTCAGTGCAATATATTTACATAATGCTGGTTTGTACACAATGTTCACTGCATACAGCTCTAAATTAAAGTGATTTATTTCTCTAGACATTGCTTTAGTTCTCGTACTCTGCAGCAAATTGGTAAATGTTGTACTAGTGACTCAGCTTTGTCTTTCTTCTTTTGTGACTGTACCATTTTTGTGTGCACTTGAAGCCACTGCTACTTTTGGTGACTGAAATTATTAGCATCAAAAAGCCATTGTGGAACCTCAGGGAATGAAAACAAATGGAAAAGGGAATCATACTCTGCAAAGATGGAAATGTATGTTTTATCACACGGTGCTGTTCAATTTACAAGCATATATTCTTTATTAGCTTTTAAAGCTCAGGAGATATTTGTTTCTTTCAGTTGATGTGATGTGTTATGTCATTCTTAAGACACCCATGGCTCTTCATCTGTTATGAACTGCAACTCTCAGCATGCTCTGCCATTCTCCTGTCTGGATTAGATTAGTTTTATTTATTAGACAAATGGTACAATGCAAACTTTTCACACCTTCTGGTCTAAATGTCTTGCCTAAAAGCCTGGTAAGGCTAGCTAGGCTTTAAATTATGTTTAGATGTAAGGGTATGATCAGATTGTCAAAAAATTAAATAAAAAATATTATTGCCTGAGCATGCACATTAATCAATTTTACCCACTTAATGACCAGGCCATTTTTTTTTGCGATACGGCACTGCGTTACTGACAATGGCCCGGTCGTGCGGCGCTGTACCCAAATTAAATTGATATCCTTTTTTTCCCACCATTAGAGCTTTCTTTTGGTGGTATTAGATCACCTCTGCTGTTTTTATTTTTTGCGCTATAAACAAAAAAAGTGACAATTTTGAAAATAAAACAATATTTTTTACTTTCTGCTATAAAACATACCCAATAAAAAAATGTAAAAAATCGAATTTCTTCATCAATTTAGGTCAATATGTATTCTGCTCTATATTTTTGGTAAAAAAAATCCTAATAAATGTATATTGATTGGTTTGTGCAAAAGGTATCGTGTCTACAAACCATGGGATATTTTTATGGCATTTTTATTCTTTTTTTTTACTAGTAATGGCGGCAATCAGCTATTTTTATCAAGACTGCGACATTGCGGTGGACAAATCGAACACCTAACTGACACTTTTGACACTTTTTTGGGAACCAGTGACATTGTTACAGTGATCAGTGCTAAAAAATATGCACTGTTACTGTACTATTGACACTGACAGGGAAGGGGTTAACATCAGGGGCGATCAAAGGGTTAACTGTGTGCCTAGGTGGTGCTTGCTAACTGTGTTGGGGTTGCTCTGACTGGGTGAAGACAGAAATTGGTGTTCCTGATTAGCAGTAACACAAGATCTCCATCTTCTCCCCAGTCAGAACAGCAATCTGCCTTGTTTACATAGGCAGATTGCCGTTCTGCCTCTCCTAGGAACAGTCGTGGGTTGCCGGCGGACCACTGATTGACATCCCCATGTCCAATCAGCGCGCCAGCATTCCTCTGGCAGTCTGTGCGCGCCCCCCATGGCTATTGCGCGGAATGATTTTGCATAATAGAGCCGACCCACCGCAGTAAATATGCGGTAGGTGATCGGCAAATGGTTAATGTACTATGTAATGTAAGCAGTACTGGACTGCACCAACATGCTCATTTTTGAGGTTTATGACAAAAAAAAACAATAAATATACACATGTGGGACACTAAGGCCCCATTCACACCTGAGCATTTTGTAGCTTGAAGTCTGAAGCTACAAAACGCTGGAGAGGAAATAAAATCAATAATTCTCTATGGAGATGGTTCACATCTCCACCTCAAAACGCCTGAAGCCAAAAGCCTGAAAACACCTGAAGCTCAAACAAGTTCTGGAGGTATTTTTTCAGGCAGATTTGGGCATTTTTCTGCTTTTTACATTGGTGACCTTTTGGCCTGTACAAAAAAGCAGCAAAATTGCGGTAAAAATTGCGGCAAACTCATGGTAAGATTGCGCAACTTTCTGCTTCAGGTGTGAATGTACCCTTGGCACTTGATGAAAGTGACAAGGACAGTGGATACAGGCACCAATTATATACCTTTTGGTGAAACAAACAAAGCTATTTGGTCACATACACAACATACTTTACCTATTGGGCACTATTCTTATCCAGGGAAACAACTACACATAACCTTTGTAAATCAAAGCCAAATGTATAGTCCACACATTTACTCCAGGCCTTATTTACAATGGGGCACAGTAGGCACGTGCCTATATGTAGACATGTAGGAATTGCATGCTGTGATTTTTATGATTACTTTCGCCAAGTGTTAGCAGTTTGTTATTGCTTTTTTGTGTGAGTTAGAAACTCTCATCGCAGGAGACCAAATGACTCCACTGGGCCCCACAGTGGAAAAATAATGTCTTTTCACTTGCCAGTGAGACCTGTCCCAGCATGCCTACAGAGACATTCTGAGAGATACCTCTGTAGTGCCCTCTATGCAAGGTAGATGTATAGTGTGAGATTTTTGCTAGGTGAGGCAAATTTAGGCAGGCCTGACTTAGTGCAGGCCTGATTGTTTTGATTCTGGGCTGGGAGTGGCTCAGATAGGACTGGGTGGTTGACAGATGGTGTCATCAGAACCTCCCACTTCTTTCCAGAGGCTTCTAGAGTGTTCTGGAAAGAAAGGTGGGAGGGAAGGTGTGGCCATTTGGAGTATTCTAAGGAGCCTTGACCAATCCCCAATCTGGATTGGCAGGGGGCAGGCCCCCTTAAATACTCAGGGTCAGCCCAATCTAGGGATGAGAAGTTGTGGAAGTCTGGAGATAAAGTAGTGTGGGCTGTCGTGGCCCAGGGGAGCCCCCAGTCAGGGGGGGGGTGACCCCAGGCCTGGAGTGCTCTGGTGCAGCCAGGAGGAGTGAGATCTTGGTGGCAGGCACAAGGCAGATCAGAAAGGACTGTGGGAGAGAACACTACTCGAGAGAGATCTTCTGTGTGGAAGTACAAGTGTCAGGATGTTGGTGAGCAACATACCCTGGGATACTGTTAGAGGCATTCTGGAGTGGGATGAGGGTGAGAGACAGTCTAGGAAGGATGCAGAAGCCAGTTTGGGATTCCTATGTTGTTGTGGTTGTGGAGAAGGCCGTTGCAGCTGGAGCAGCTGACAGGGCCTGGAAGAGGATGGGCTGGGTGCAGTAGTCCATCAAGCCAGCTAGCACACAGTACTTTGCTACACTTAGGAGGCTATTAGCCTCTGTCTGTAATGGGCGGTCCGAAGGCCTTGCTTCAGCCACGGCAGGCCTCACCATGTGCTAGCTAGGCCCAAGGAAACATTTGGAGGCCTGATAAATATCCTTTCAGGTCTCGCCTGTGCTGAGCAAGTAGTGTACAGGAGTGAGGAACAAGGAGAGAAACATGCAGCTAGTGTTGTGCTGGAGTGAAGAAGGAGAAGTGTATATACAGGGCTGTATATAGTGTGCAGCAAGTGTTGTGCTGGCGGAAGATGGAGGAGTGTATATACCGAGGTGTATATAGTGGTCCCATGTACAGAACTGTTCAATTCTTGGGCATCCCATAAGCATACCTACCCCATCCATAATCAAATCCCCTAATAAAAAAAATAATACAAAGAACCAGCCTGTTCTGTGTCTCCGGATGTGCAGAAAAGTGTGATTGAGGGCATTGTGATCAGGTGAACCACAACAACCAGCCACCCCTAAGGGGGCCATTGGCTACACCTCGTTTAGCGTGCATTCCCTCCAACAGCTTTTTTTACATATGTACTTGTTTCAACCAGAAGGCATGGAGGGACGCTGCTGTCTATTTCAGGAGGCCTCACACTCCTTGCTCCAGGCCCAGTCCTCTTTAGTCCTCCTTCCCTTCACTTCCTACTCTCCATTACCTAGCAGGTTAACATGAAGCATTACACTCTGTTCCTTGTCCCCCTTTACTGTTGCACCCTCTTCTCAAGTAAATTAGACCAGACATTATTGTTCCTTTACTTGAAATAAAAAACATTAAACCAATAGTTCCATTTTAACACCACATCACAGTTTCTCAGAGCAAGGCAACGTGTCAGTAAACGTAGCAATACTCCTTCTCCACTTTTTTTATACGCTTTGCTGTTACTATGCTGTGTAAACCAGAAATATGTGTGTGAGCCACTCAGGTGGTATATAGGAACAAGATCCTGTGCTTGCTGCTGTGAGTGCCGGCCGGGAGGGGAGGGAGCCTATGCTCATGGGGATAGCTTCGGGGGACAGAGCGAAACACTTTGGGGGCATGGCCTGGCGGGGGTCCAGGATGAGACTGCCACTTACCAACTTACATCTGGATTTGTTTGGATGTGCGGCTCCTGGGACACTTGTCATGTGCTGTACTTGGGCTATGCTGTGGTGCTTGTATCTAGTGTGTTATAGTTGCCAATCAGTACCAATATCCAACCCCCATGACAAACATCTCGTAGGCCCAACCCCCTATTGCTATGCATATCCCCACCATTAGAAGCACCACAAACGAAAAAGGGGCGACACACAACAGCACATTTACCCATGTACTACCAGGCATAAACCCCACAAACACATAATAACATTGTAGACACCTACCTACATGTAGGCAGTTAGAGTTTAACAATGCCCCATCCCTGAAAGTTAGTGTTAATTGTGTTCCCCCCGCTCTTTTCTGGGCAGGCTTTCCTGGGTCTGACCCACTGGTTCTGTCAAATAGAAAAAGCGTTGCACAACAACAAAGTGAATCAAATATCAACAGCAGCGCTGTTCATGTGTTAAAGTGCATAAAAATGTGTGACAACTCTATAAATATGGAGAAAAAAACTAGTATCATTATTAATTTATGATGAATATATAAATAAACCATCACAACATATTGCCTACTGGTCACTTTCACCACTTATCTGCCCAGGCCGATTTTCAACTTTCAGCGGAGTCGCACTTTGAATGACAACTGCGCGATCATGCAGCACTGTACTCATATGAACTTTTTTTCATTTTTTTTCACACAAATAGAGCTTTCTTTTGGTGGTAATTATTTGCCACTGGGTTTTTATTTTGCTTAACAAACAAAAAAAGACCAACGATTTTGAAAAAAAAAAGTTTTTCATAGCTTCTGTTATAAAATTTTGCAAACAGGTAATTTTTGTTCTTCACTGATGTGCGCTGATGGGGTTGCACTGATGGGCACTGATAGGCTGCACTGATGGACACTGATAGGCTGCACTGATGACCACTCATGAGGCAGCATTGATAGGCAGCACCGATGGGCACTAATAGGCTGTACTGATGAGCACTGATGAGACTGCATTGGTGAGCACTGATGATTTGGACAATGATGAGGCTGCACTGATATGCCGCACTAATAGGTGTCACCGATGGGCACTGATTGGCAACACTGAATGGCACTGATTGGCACTGATAGGCAGAACTGGTGGGCACTGTTGGAGCTGCACTGATAATCAGGATACTGATGATCAGTGCCTTGATTATCAGTTTAGATGTCCCCTTTCACACTTGCCAGTTACCGACTCTCCTCTCCTCACACTTTGACAGCATGACTAAAGGAATGTCGGTAATTGGCAAGTATGTTTACATCGTGATCAGCTGCGAATGGACACAGCTGATCATGTGATGAAGGGCAGCTGTAATTGGCCCTTTAGCCTAATCTGTAATCAGCTGTGTCTGAAGGACACATCGATCACAGCACACGCCAGGTGCATGCCGCAGTGGGTGCACATGGGGCAGCGGTTCTGGGAGGATGTTAAACGTGTGAACAACGAGATGCTGTGCTTTGTGCAGTTTTTAAACATCCTTTATAATGAATACAGCGCAGAGGGTCCCATCACCATTTACACTCTGCTCTCACCTTACTGTTTGGACCAATTTGGTTAAAAAAAGGTCAGATAAGCATACACTTTTAGGGGGTTCACTCTAAGGCACCACTGTTCCTCAATGCTTGGATAATAACTATCCAACTCCAAAAAGAATGGCTTGGATAGTGTAATACCCTAAAACACTATGAACGTTATTAAAAGCAAATGATAATTCACACTAACAAGTATAGTGCACTCAGAAAGTAGTGCACCATCTTAAAAAAAAACATTTTGCATATATATATAAGCTGTGTCCCCTTAGAACCCTTTCACACGGATGGACCGATGAAGTCCACCTGTCAATTTCTTAGGCGGACCCGATCAGACCATCCATTGCTCTCTATGGAGCAGCAGATGTCAATGGGCATGTGCCATTCTAGAAGCTCTTAAAGTAAAGGTACTCTTTTTTTTAGGCACAAGAACTGAACCACCCTCCACTGAATTTAATATATGGACCAATAATCAAGTGATCTCATGCTCGTGCAATGGCCTCCTTTCAAGGGTGAAAAAAATAGTTCAGTTATTTTTTCCTCATAGCTAAGGTCCTCTGTGCCTATTAATAATAGTTTCTCAGCACTCTTGGTACCACAGCAGCCTCTTAGTATACTGGTGCCTAAATATGACACCCCCTCTCTGTTATTAAAGTCCACCTCCAGGGTTAGAATCTTTGTGGGGCTACCCTTGAAGCTGTGACTTAAAAAGAACAGGTGACAACTTCTCCATTACATTTTCTATATATAGCCCTTCTGGGTCCAAGATTGCTGCCAAAATCTCTCAAGAGATTTTTTCAGTCAGACACAGGCTACGCAAAGATGGCCTCCTGTAGTCTAGTGCAGATGACAAGCCCTTCCCGATGTTCCCCTTGCGCCAGAAGTAACCAGTGGTCATGGGATTGCTGTGCTTATTTCTACCAGCTAAAGAGGGAATGAATGGGTAATCTGTGGACTGTTGCCTCACTATGTGAATGGAGAGGTGAGTACCGCTGCTCCAGGTGAATGGGTTCCGACAGGGCGGACCCAATGAGGGCTAGCCACGGTGCAGTGGCAATGAATAAGCACTGTTAAGCACTGCCAGCTTCCCTCCTCTCCTTCCCACCGGAAGCTGCAAGCACACAATAGGATCCTTCAAGTTTAAGAATGGGGGAGGGTCCAGTAAATATATCATATTTACCAGCCCCTTCCTTTCCTGGATGACCACAATGAGTGATCTCTACCGATCACTCACTGTGTTCATTCATAACTGATGCATTGACTGTATGGGGCCCCATGTTAGGTTTTCTGAATGGGGCAGCATGTCAGGTTGTCTGCATGGAGCCCCGTAGTTTCTAAAAGCAGCCTTGCTCCTGCACTAGCAGTTTCCAAATGTCAGTGCTGCTGGGCTCCTGCTCTCTTAATGCTGCTTCCTTGAACTTTCAGTCTTCACAGGAAATCATTAACAGTGAACAATGCAGTTTCCAGTCACAAGAGAGGATGGAGGGGAAGGGAGGAGCAGGGAAGTGTTTTGTCATCCTATGAGGCTGTTCGTTTTAATTGCTGCACACAGCATAGGGAGTCACAACTCTGCATACAAGGCTGGCTCTACAGGACTCTACGAGAGAAAGAAGCCACCCTGAAACAGGAAATCTGGAGCAGTGATCATGACACCAGCTTAAAGTGGAACATAGACAAGGATTAAAAGATAAAGTAGTTATATACTCAGTAAGTGTTTCAATGATCTGCTGAAAATGCTTTAAAACTGAGGTTTTAGTATCAGTTGAGCGCTGCAGAATAGATGTGACCAACCTTAGCCAATGGCTACCACCAGGCCAAACACCCACACTCCACCCCATCCCATACCGTTACCTACAATTATTGGAGACCACACAATGGAAGGAGTAACAAAACGGCTGTAGCAGCCTCTTTATTAACAAATAAACTTAATTTAACATAAATGAGAAAAAACATTCCTTATAACCAAAAACATATCAGTCACTAAGCCTGTTGGTCTTTGAAGGCACCCCAAACTACCGTATGTTCCAATTATGTACTGCGGTACCTTTAAACTTAATAGGCCTCCAGCTGCAACATACTTGCTCAGAGACAACACACTAACCGCAGTGCAACCAGTACCATATTCCAGCTAAACTGACGTTAACTGGAATACACCAGAGGCACACATACCATGGTTGGGTCCTGAACCCTACCTTATCCTAGCTTTTCTTCCGCCATCAAAGATCAACAACCGCCCAGCTGCCATGACATCCTCAATCTAGATGCTCCCGATACAAAACTGACCAGAACAGGGAGGGGAGGTGGGAAGCTGTTTCCTGCATCTGTTGAGCTCCACTGGATGCCAGGGCTGAACCCCCCTACCTTAAGCTGCCCTAGACACCATCCCAGCCAAAAGCTACCCCCCAAGCAAGTAAGCCCTCCTTCACTAATTGAACAGCCTATCTGTTAACTCCTTACTGACCTGTTTCCCCCTTTCACAACGTCATACCTGCCCTACGCTATTTTTTTTTTTTCCGCTCCGGGCCTCACTTTTATATTACCATAGCATACCCCAGTTTGTGAGAGAGTATACATCTGTATACATTACTCCTATCTCTTTCACAGCTGAGCCTTCGAGATCTCCCATAATAAAAATATAATAAATTCATATATGAAAGAAAGGACCCTAATTGTACTGGATATGGCTTTATAGCATTTGAACACAGCTAATAAAGTTATTTTCTGCAATATGACCAGCACACTTTAAATTGGTTCCATACACCATATACACCATACTGTCTGTTTTGAAAAACATGACACATTATTTATTATTAATCAACAATTCCAGATATGAAAAGACAGAGGCTTGATAAAAAAGGAAACCAGCTGCCTCCTTCAATATTAATGGAATACACAGTACAGCTATTTGTGTTTAATTAGCATTGAACATTTGGATTTCATAGACAGAAATGTAATGAAAGAAGAAGGAAAATATATAATCCATGTTTCTATTCTGCATTAATGTTACCAAAGAAATGTTCATTAGTGCTAGTTTTGGGAGCAGAGGTTATAACAGTACATTGATGTATACTGAAAAAATAAATAATATGCCCAAGAGAGTCATATGTGTGCTCTTTGGCAGATGGAAATGGAAATGTTAGGAAATGGAGAATTAGTGAAAAACAGTTCCAGCAAGCATGCTAATTTGTATTAGATGTATGTTTTGTATTAGCCATATGACTGCATGTTCTGCACCGAGGATTCCTAATCACAGGGCTTATGGATGCAGCTGGGGTGATTCACTAAAAAGTAGAGAATCTTCACCCAACAGTTATCCAGTTAGTGAATGTGAAAAACATATTACTCTTCACTTTAAATACCAAATCACATGCAGGGGAAATAAATAGGAATTTGATTTTCACATGATTGTGAATATTCACACTATAGGGGCTATTTAGAAAAAAGGTTGCTGTGTGAAAGTCACAAGCATTTTCACGCACATCATTAATAATCCTGGCATTTTGTGTTTAGTTCCTCTGTTTGTGATTAAGGTAATTCAGGAAAATATTACATTATGGCCACTAGACAGATCTGATGATCATAGGAAAACCTTATCAGACAAAGAACAGGGATTATTTGTAATGTGAATGCTTGTGACATCTGTACAGCACATGCATTATAAATAGACTTCTATGTATTGTATAAAGATTCTCAACTCCTTTAGAAAATGTAACAAACACTGTCACAAATCTCCTTGGTAGGTACAACCATCATTAAGACCCCTTTCACACTGGGGCGTTTTTCAGGCGCTTTTGCGCTAAAAATAGTGCCCTTATAGTGCCTGAAAAACACCCCTCATCCACCCCAGTGTGAAAGCCCGAGTGCTTTCACACTGGGGCGGTACACTTTCAGGACGTTATAAAAGTCCTGCAAGCAGCACCTTGTTTACACCGCTCTTGTCATTGAAATCATAGGCAAGCACTTCCAAAGGGGCAGCACACCGCCTTGGAAGCACGGCGCCCTCATAGCGCGCTAGCGGAAAAGCCCCGCTGAAAGTAGCGGTGCTTTACCGCTACCGCTCAAGTGTGAAAGTGCCCTAACTTTACTGAATCTGGTGCAGCTGTGCATAGTAGCCAATCAGCTTCTAACTTCAGCTTCTTCAATTAAGCTTTGAAAAAAAAAAAACTGGAAGCTGATTGGTTTCTATGCAGAGCTTCATCAGATTTTGCAATCTTCAGTTTTAATGAATAACCCCATTGAATGCTGCGTGATGCTTTAGATCAGTGGTCCCTACCCTCTGTCTTTAACCACTTAAGGGCCGCAAGGACTTACCCACTTCCTGACCAGACCATTTTTTGTGTTACGGCACTTTGTCGCTTTAACTGACAATTGCCCTGTTGTGCGAAGCTGTACCCAAGCAAAATTTATATCCCTTTTTTTCCCACAAATAGAGCTTTCTTTTGGTGGAATTTGATCACCTCTGCGTTTTTATTTTTCGTGCTGTAAACAAAAAACAAGCGACAATTTTGGAAAAAAAAAAATTTTTACTTTTTGCTATAATAAATTTCCAAAAAAATGTAAAAAAATTAATTTGTTCATCAGTTTAGGCCAATATATATTCTTCTACATATTTTTAAAAAAAATCACAATAAGCGAATTGGGAATGTTTGACCATTCTTCCGGAAGCGTATTTGTGAGGTCAGGAACTGATGTGGACGAGAAGGCTTGGCTTGCAGTCTCCGCACTAATTTATCCCAAAGGTGTTCTGTTGGGTTGAGGTCAGGACTCTGTGCCGGCCAGTCAAGTTCCTCTACTCCAAACTTACTCATCCATGTCTTTATAGACCTTGCTTTGTGCACTCGTCCAAATCATTTGGTGGAGGGGGGATTATGGTGTGGGGTTGTTTTTCAGGGGTTGGGCTTGGCCCCTTAGTTCCAGTGAAGGAAACCTTTAAGGCGTCAGCATACCAACATATTTTGAACAATTTCATGCTCCCAACTTTGTGGGAAGAGTTTGGGGATGGCCCCTTCCTGTTCCAACATGCCTGTACACCAGTGCACAAAGCAAGGTCCATAAAGACATGAATGAGTGAGTTTGGGGTGGAGGAACTTGACCTGCCTGCACATAGTTGTGACCTCAACCCAATAGAACACCTTTGGAATGAGTTAGAGCGGAAACTGTGAGCCAGGCCTTCCTGTCCACATCAGTGCCCGACCTCACAAATGCGCTTCTGGAAGAATGGTCAAACATTCCCATAGACACACTCCTAAACCTTGTGGACAGCATTCCCAAAAGAATTGAACTTGTTATAGCTGCAAAGGGTGGGCCAACTTAATATTGAACCCGTGTAAAGGCAGGAGGCCCAATACTTGTGGTAATATGATGTATTAATGACATAGCATCAATACCTCCTAGCAGACTACACGAGGTGGACCTGATTGCATGACAGTTAATAAAATCTTACGTCGAATTACACAAAAAAAAGGGAGAAGGAGGGAAGGAAAAGGAGTATACGTGTATTGAATTAACGAAACGGGACCCGAGCACCTTCGAAACGAATGGACGGGAGAAGTAACCAACTTTTAGAGGTCACACACAAGGAGGTACGGAAGTTAAGTTTTACTTTCCCAATGTCCCTGAGGGATTATTAAGAATTTCGACCGAAATCACAAAAAACTCCTAAGAGAATTACAAATCAGACGATCCTCCATAACTACGATACAGTAATTATGTAGTATAATGGTGTTCATAACCCGGAGGACGGAAATGTGCCCAAGTTATAATTCAACCGGGTGGGAAACGTCGATATTGTTCAAGTTAAGAAAACCCTTACGACAGGTGTTCCAAATCCTCACACAGATACCCTTACAAACTGGTAAGAAGGTCTTCGCGTAAACACTCCAGCCCGTGACTACACCTGTCCTTCCGGACCGAGTGTCAAAGGCGAGATTGAGTAAGGTTTCCACAAGATAACCCAACTCCAGTGTTGATACACGTCCGTCCAGTTCAAGGAGGTGGGGTTTGAGTGAGTAAGTACAGAAATACCTGGAACGAAACACGTGACCACATGTCCGTACAACCTTGTCCTTCCCCGGTAGGGGTTTGAGAAGGGTGTTTCAACCCTCCTACTTTAACAAGTTTTATACAACCATACGACTGCGGAATTTCCAAAGGAAGTGACCTTGATTCCCCGGTTCGGGTTGGGGACTTTT
>BLSH010270184.1:50771-68557 GCA_018402905.1 Glandirana rugosa | reverse complement strand
ACCTTTATTAAAATGAATCAGGCATGGATCCCACAAGACTTGTCTGTACCTTGTGCAGAATAAACATTAAGACCGGACTCACACAGCCATTCATATACTTCTTTTTTTGAATAGGCCTCAATACAAAAAAAAAACATGTTGGCTACCTCCTCCTACTCCTCTACCACCGCCACTTCCACCTACACTGCCACGGTCACGGCCTAGTCAACCTCTAGGCTCCTACTCCACATCCACCCCTCTTCCCATTTTTTTATTTGATTTTAATTTATTTTCCCTATCCCCATTTTTTTGTAGGGCACTTGCCCTAGTTTGAAGATGATTTTAGAACAGTTATATGGCTTCTACCGTTAATTAATACTTTTCAGACACAGTTTGAAGATGATCCACATTCACCTCCATTTTTGCATTTTTTATTTTTTTTAAAATATTTAAAGTTATTTCCATGTCCCCATTTCTTTGTAGGTCACTTGTCCCACCCTTACCCCCATTTCCTTTCTTTTGCAGCCCTCTAGGGCTTTCCAGGACTTTGTTACAGCCATTTTTGTGCCTAAAAGTTCGGGTCCCCATTGATTTCAATGGGGTTCGGTGTCCGTGCGATCATTCGAGTTCCTTCCGGACCCGGACCCGGACTTTGTCCCGAAGTTCGGCCGGACCAGCAGAACCCGAACTTCCAGAGGTTCACTCAACTCTAGATATGACGGTTAATTTGTGAACCACAAATATTTATACTTCGATGTTCCAAAGTGCAAGTATCAAAGGCAGAATCAGAGAGTAAAATGCTACTATGTATCCTTTTAGAATTCCCTGTTGATTATCTCCATCCGCTCACTGCTCACAGACAAGAGAGATTCCTTTCTAGTCTCCAGGCAGGCTTGCAGCTTTCAGCGTTGTACCGATCAGCTCATGTAATGTAATGAAAGCTCACAAAGCATAATATCGTTTGGCTGATATCAAAACTATCAGTAATAAATGTAATACCACTCACGTTTGCTGGTGCCAATCGATCGGCACAGATCCACTCAGCATGTGCAGATTATCAAGCGTGCGTCTCCACAGCGTGCGTTCCACTCTCAGAGGAAATCAGAACCATCAGGCTTTCTAGGCTGGAAGTGACTTCAGACACGGGCGTTGCTTCTATGCATTTCGTGTTCTAGTATGAACACATCATCAGGAAGTGCCGAATATATATTTTTGTTTAAAATTTTTCAGCTATTCATGGCTAAGTACGCCTACATAGGATTTTTGGGTGACAGAATTGGTTCCATAATCTCCGTATGCCTTAGACAATGGTTGTTCTTTTATGCCATCATGCTATTTGACCCCTCCAATATGCTACTCTTTTGTGGTTTTTCATAGGGTTTGTTGATTCTGTTTCCGTCTATGTACCTGTTTTTGTATTTATATCCATTTTTTTCTATTGTTCTACCTCCTTTCATATATATTGATATAGAGTTATATAATGGTTCTCGATCGAGGAAATGGTCCGATGAGATTCATATATGGGTACTCTAAGTCCCGATCGATCAGTTGATTGGGGAAGAAAAAGAAAGAAGAAAACTTCTCAATTTCATATAGTTATTAGTTTTATTCAAGTGCGGACTCTCCCTTTCACTGATATTCACGGGAATAATATATCGCTATTCTCCTATCTGCCTCCTTGTCCTAAATGAGTTATTTGCTATTTGGTTGCTCTTTTGTCTTCTCTTGTCTTCTTTTTGTCTTTTGTTTCTCTCGTTTCCTGCTGTTCTAGCTTTGACAGGGTAGCATTTGTCAGTATTCTATTCTATTATATTACCATTTGACTTAATACATACATCACCCATGTATTTATCTATCTATTTATTCTTCTGCTATATCCAGGGTCTTTTTCATTGCTGAATTAGGGGGTTGGGGATTTTTGCTCTGGAAATGAGTATGTCACCTTTACACACATTTACCATACGATTCTTTTCCTCCATTGCACAATGTGCGATCAGACGACGAGATCCCTTGGTGTGTTCTGTCTATACTGGTCAGCATTAGATATACATACTTTTATATAATCTTTCTAAGGTCTCTTTTTGTAATAGTGTTTTTTTTAAAATATTGACATAGATATGTCCACACATAAGATAGGAAGAGTTTTGTACTATTCAGTAAATACATTAGCCTTCTATTCCCCAATATACGTATATGAAGTAATGTAAGCACATGTTTTACATTCTGGAATATACATATATGTGTGTGTGTTTTCCTTGGACATGTCTTTACATTGTTTTTATTAACAATCATATATGTGTTTTTACATTGTATTTGATTACATTTTTGTACATGTATGGCAAAAGGTTTTTTACACATTGTATCTGATATGCTACTTTTATGTATATATGCATATTTACACATGTATGCCTTCTTCCTCTTTTTTTCATTACATGCTTTACATTTTTCTGGGATGTATACTGGTGTGTGATCTTGGGACTATGTTAACACCCACCCCTGGACTTTGTTGTGGTATGGGTGCACAGGTGTCTCAAATCATTCCCCAAAAGATGTGTACTCAATTATGTATGATTGCTTGTATGTGCCTTCCCATTGGCTGATGTTTTGTTTGCCAGATGGGGGACATGCATTTAGCTCTCAGTTCATTTTGAGAGGACAGCTATGACTAAGCGACTGTAGGTTGTCGTGAAATGTGTCAGATGATGACCCTTTATTCCTCCGATGTTTTCCATTTGATGTCTATACAGCATGTATTTTATGAATTCCACACAATAAAGGTGAATGCAAGCAGTGCGGCCGTCCACACCTTGTTTTATCTACTATTAAGTGCATTATGGGGCGTTCAGCAGCATGTGAATTTGCCGGGAATGCCCCATAATGTTCGGATTTTGGCGAACGGGCGAACGCTCAATTTTCGAATCAAACTTACGCTCGACTCGAACATCAGGCCCATCCCTACTTGTTTTTATACTTCAGTATACCATAGTAACATCCAACAAAAAGAAGAAGGGGAGAAGGAGACAGAGGCATGTTGCAGTAGTCATAGTTATGAAGGCAAAACATACAATTTGAAAGCTAGCAATGCGTGTACTTCATAGTTGTTTTCACATGTTATGCACATAAAAGCAGCAGGATCGAAAGCATACCTAAAGGCAAAAATATTTTTTTAGTTTTGACAGAGTGGGAGGGATTAGAAAAGCTATTAGGTTTTAATTGCTGTCTGTGCCCCTATTAGGGAGATTCACCCTCTGTATTTGTCTTATTTACCATTAGCATTGAAATTGAAAGTAAAAGAAAATCCCAAATTTCGGGTTGTCCCCAGAAAAGTAATAGAGGGGAAATCTTCCAAAGGGGACACTAGTTCTGGTGACCTTGGGGTCCCCAAAGAATTTCCTTAATTTCCTCTCCCTTCCTATTTGGTTACGGGACAGGAAATTAAGGGCAATCTCAGCAATGGGACACAGATGGCAAAAAAAAAAAATCTAAAGGGTTATAACCGTCACTTACTATCCAAAATGAAAACAAAATAAAGTTCATAGTTCTACTTTAACAATGTTTCAGATATACAGAATAAAGGAAAGTGCTGAGGCAGCAACTTCATCAATACAAGTTGGCTTTTGAGATTGATAGTGACATTGCTATTTAGAGAGACGGAGATGTTAAGGAATTGTTTGTAAACTGAAAGCGGTAAGATAATTATTTTAGCTTTGTCAAGGTTTTAGGTATCTCTCAAATATCAATAAAAAAGAAACACATGGCTAACACAATTTTTTGCTAAGAAAGAAGGTGAGGATTTTGATCTCGGTGTTTGCTGCATATAGGTGGTATTGGAGAAGTAAGAGATGATTAAGCCAGCAGTTGTCCTATAGCAAGGGAGAAGTAGATGACCAATGACTGAACCCTTGAATTCTCTGACACAGAGGGAACAGAACCAATCAAGCAGACCTTGAAGGATCAGTCCGTTGGGAATGAGAATAATTGTAAGTGGGTATTAAATGATTAAACTGAATTATTTACCTTCGACTTGGCCCTCCATAGAAATATACAGTATAAAGAGATTGCTGGTCACACATCTTTCAACACATTGCACCTTGGTCAAGGGTAGAAGATAATGACCAATACTAAGCATATGGAAACAAACTGGACTTTGCCCCCCGCAATTAAAATTGCTATAATAAATACATAAAACAACCTAAGAGGTATACCAGCTTATACTGTATATTAAAATCATATGGAATGGGAGTAATTATCAGGTCTGCACAAAGATAGTAGCTTTGTTTTACAACATGGTATACTGTGTTATGCTGTTGTAATGAAAAATATACAATAAAAAATGGTCCCAATGTGCAGTTAGGCTGAAAATGATTTCTGGTTGTAAATCACCTGAATGAGCTTCTAATGAACGGTTGAAGTTCCATGCAATGCAGTCACAGAGGGATGAGATGGATTACCAGATGTCTCCCCCTTATTACAGAAGAGAATGAGCAGACGGTAGCAAACTCCTGAAGCTCAAACTTTTTAAATGGTAACCATTCCCCTGCTGTCATATAATAAATTAACTCATTGATATATTACTAGCACATTAACAACTTCTTCAGCATATAGTGCCATGCTTTTAAAAGCAATTAGCTTTAAAACCTTTGTGGAAATTTGGAGAATATGATGCAGAAAGGCCTACACTAACTGTGGACTTATATTATAATTCTTGCCATGTAATGTCAACATGTTATACCATGATATTTCTGAGAGGTTGAGGGAATATATTGTATAGCCATCAGGATGGAAAAACAAGGGTACTCCTTTCAGAAAATTGGGCATAGGTCTGACTAGATGAATGATATGATATTCAAATGTATCTTTGTTTAGTTTTGGATAAGCTGTGGAATAGGGATAATATTTGCATTTGGCTTGAACCTCGGTTTAAGGTAAACGTAGTCCATTCACCATTAGCAGCCATTCGCCTGTTTGAATTTCCAGACTGCTGCAATATAAAAACAACACAAATGATCCCCAGAGACACCATTGACCGCATAAAGTGCCTTGAATAGGAGGATACAATTGACCAAATATTACCATGCCCATACAGTGCCTTGAAAAAGTATTCATACCCCTTGAAAGTTTCAACATTTTGTCATGTTACAACCAAAAACGTAAATTAATTTTATTTGGATTTTATGTTATAGACAAACACAAAGTGGCACATAATTGTGAAGTGGAAGGAAAAGGATAAATGGATTTTCCACTTTTTTTACATGTAAATATGTGAAAAGTGTGACGTGCATTTGAATTCAGCCCCCCTTAGTCAATACTTTGTAGAACCACCTTTCTCTGCAATTACAACCCATTATTCTTTACAAAATAGCTCAAGCTCTTTCAGATTGGATGGAGAGTGGCTATGAACAGCAATTTCAAGTCTTGCCACAGATTCTCGTTTCAAATCTTTTTATTGAAACATTTTGAGTACAGCAAGAGAGGTATATATAAAGACCTAGAGTCTGATACACATATACTCTCATACAAATTACACATAGAAATATAGGCATGTGCTTATAATAAGGGATATTAGTAGAAAGAAAATATACACGTAAATAAAATAACATTGTGTGAAGATCAACTGTATATAACCTTTTCTGATTATCAGAGAAGAGCAAATAGCAATGGAAAGTGCAATACCGAAGCGATAAAAGTAGCTCCCAGGCAGGAGAGATCCCGCCATCTCCCCGGTTACCCCATCTGGGAACAAACTGTAACCGGGAGGACAGGCATTAACCCCCCCCCCCGGGAACCCTATAGCATAAGGAGCTTTAAAGGATATAGCCTCTGATAGAACATAGGGAACTGTACTAAACCAAACAATCGTAACCCCTTTTTATAAGCCTCTTAGCGAGAGTTTTTATTAACCCCCTCCAACCACATAGTTGGGAAAGGGCGGGACAGCCCATGTATCAAACTGACCCTAGCAAGCAAGTAGAGATCGAGATTAAGTCAAACTGGAAAAGAAAGAAGACATAGTAACTTGAAGAAAAGAGAAAGCTAGAGAGAAGAAAGGGGAAAGTAGACACCAGTGAAGCTAATTGAGGGAGTAGAAGAAAAAGGATCACCCCGGTAATTTTAAGTAATTCCTCCAGGGTTCCCAAACAAGACCAAATTTAGGGGAGGTATCCAGGATGTAGCTGGCCTGCTTTTCCTGAACCATGATCCAGGATATCTTCCGCATAGCCTCAGAGAAGGATACTGACGGGCGTTTCCAAGACCTAGCAATTGTGATCTTGGCCCCCAGTAAAATAAATTGGATGAGCTTAAATAATGATTTGGACAGACCTTCAGGTTTAGAATTGAGCAGGGCTATTTCTGGACATTGGGGGATTGTGAGACCTGAGACCCTATGGATCAGGTGGAAAAATTTGTTCCAAAAACCTCTCAGGTGGGGACATTCCCACCACGTGTGAAGGAAGGTGCCCACATGCTCGCAACCCCTGAAGCAGAGATTAGAGGCATTAGGGAACATAGCTGCTAATCTGGATGGTACCAAATACCACCTGATAAATACCTTTAAATTGGCTTCCTTCAATGAGATATTAGCGATCCCCTTATAGCAACGTGAAAATAACGAGGTCCATTTGTCCGCGTCCCACTCCACGTTTAGATCCCTTTCCCATTTATCCACGTGCGGTGGTCTGGATGAGTCCTCCATCAGAGCAGCGTAGATCAAAGAGATACCACCTCTCGTATCCACAGTTCCCAAACACCACTGTTCATATGGGGTAATGCCTGAATGATCCTTCCTGGAATTCCACCAGGTGGTCAGGAAGTGGTGTATTTGGAAAAAATGAAATTTTTCTGAGAGTGGCATATCTAGCTTATTTATGAAATGAGACAACGACAAAGGTCCGGTCAGCGAAAGGAAATGGCCTATACGATATAGCCCCTTGTCCATCCACCATTTAAAGGCCTTAATGTCTAAACTGGGTGGAAACTGAGGGTTATGAAAAAGGTGAGTGAGAGGACGAAGAGTTGAGATTAAGTTGGGAGACTTAAGAACCGAGTCACAGAGGGCCATAGAGTGGGACAAAGTAGGAGAGAGAATTGGGGGTCTCAATTTAAGAGGGGCACCTATCAGGAAGTCGATAGTATTGTGGGGAACTGCCTGTCTCTCTATTTTGACCCAATCTGGTGCATTCCCTCTGGAGAAGACGATTGAGAACTGGGCCAGTTGGGCCGCCTGATACTATTTAAAAAGGTGTGGGAGACCTAGGCCCCCTTGCTTACGTCTCCTATAGAGAACCTTAGCTGAGCATCTAAAACCCTTACCTGCCCAAATGAATTTCAGAATCAGGGATTGCAGTTTTTGCAGATCAGACTTCCTAAACGGAATGGGAAGAGCCCTGAAGAAATAAAGAATCCTAGGAAGGAGGATCATCTTGATCGCGTGTAACCTACCCAACCAAGATAGGCCCTCCCGATCCCAGCTAGAGAGGTCCTGTGCTAATTTCTTTAAAAGAGGTGGGTAATTGGCTTCAAATAGTTTGTTGATGTTGGCCGCCAGACTGACCCCCAAGTAGGGGATCTGGAAAGAGTTCCAGCTAAACTTATATTGGTCCTTTAGTCCAAGTAAAATTTGTTCTGGCAAAGATATATTTAAAGCTGCTGATTTAGACCAGTTTACACAGAGACCTGAGATTTCACCAAATAGTTGGAGTAGCTGAATAACCCTAGGAGTAGACGTGAAGGGGGAGGAGATGAACAGAAGCAAGTCATCTGCGAATAGCGCACATTTGTGTGAGTACAGGACACAGTCGATCCCTTGGATGTCTGGGTTATCTCTGATGGCGATGGCCAAAGACTCCATCGCAATTGCGAAAATTAAAGGGGATAAAGGGCATCCTTGTCTAGTGCCACGGAAGATAGGGAAAGGTTCAGAGTAAAAGTTATGCAATTTAACTTGGGCACTAGAGTATAGGGCTTTTAGGGTTTGGATAAATCTAGGTCCAAAACCCCATCTCTTTAAGACTTCAAAAAGATAAGACCAATCTACCGTGTCAAAGGCTTTTTGCAAGATAAAATATAACCTTCCCGAGCAGGGCTCCCATCCCAATTTGAGTTAAGTAGCGACACAATATCCACTGCTCTACGGATCTGGTCGGGGCCTTGCCTGCCCGGAATAAAACCTACTTGATCTTTATGAATGTATTGGCCTATGAATTTAGAAAGTCTATTAGCTAAAATTTTAGTCATAATTTTGAGATTGTTATTTATCAAAGAGATGGGTCTGTAGTTGCTAACATCAGAATTATCCTTTCCAGGTTTGGGGAGGACCAACACAAATGCTCTATTGGCATCGCTTTGTAGGACTGTACCAGATCTTAATGAATTGAAGAATTTTGTTAGGTAAGGAGCAATAACTGGACCAAAGGTTTTGTAATAGCCCATGGAGAAGCCATCTGGGCCAGGGGCCGAGCCTTTCTTTAGATTTTTAATCATCTCCAACACCTCCACATCATTGAAGGGCAATTCTAGAGAAGCCACGTGATCTTCCGACAGACTAGGGGGTGATGGAATTCAAAAAAGCTTAGAGAGAAGGAGGGGAAGCTGCTTGCCCCTTGTCATAAAGTTTAGCGAAAAAATTTTCAAAGGTAGACATAATCCGTTTCGGGTTCTGGGTGAGAATGCCCGAATGATCCCTGACCTTAGGAAAAGAAAAGGAGCGACATCTGGGGGATAGACTGGCAAGCAACTTGGGGCCTATATGATCTCTTTGCAAATACGAGTGAGCTCTGGACCATTGAATTTGCTTCTCAGCTTTGGTAGTGAGGGCGAAATTCAGGGCTACTCTACCCGCTTCCAGTTGAGTCCATGAGTGATGCGTCGGATTCTTTTTATGAGTTCTAGCAAGGTCTTGAAATTTCCTTTCCAGATTCTCTATCTCTATCTTCCTCTCCCTTTTTAACCTGGCTGATAGTTGGATAAGATTTCCCCTCATAACCCCTTTATGGGCAGCCCACAATATTGGGGGAGAAACTTCCCCAGTGTCATTTCTGTGGAAATAGTCTTTAAGTTCCTTTTCTAACATTACACAATGCACTGGATTATTCAGGAGGGATTCATTTAGGCGCCAGTGGGGGTTCCTCACCCCACCTGGTTCGACTTTGATATGTACTATTACTAGAGAATGATCAGACAAGGGAGAGTCCTTAATGGAGGATTTAAAGACTAAGGGAGATAAAGAGGCTGGGACAAAAATGTGGTCTATTCTTGCCGTACTCTTATGTGGAGCTGAATAGTGGGGGTAGTCCCTCACTTTAGGGTTTAATTCCCTACAGAGATATCTATAAAACCTATGGAGAAAAGGAGTCTGGCGAGCTTAAGGCTATGTTTCGGGGGCCGGATTAGGCGGGGTGTTCCAGGGTCCGACTTGTCAAGCATGGGATCAAGGGCCAGATTCGAGTCCCCACCCAATATTACCTTCCCCTCGAGAAGGGGTAGGATACGATTAAATAGCCCATGGAAGAATTTAGCCTGGCCGGAATTTGGAGCGTAATAGGACACGAGAGAATACGTCACTCCCCCTATAGACCCTTTCAGAAGAATAAATCTCCCCTCTGAATACTTAATTTCTTTCATGAGGGTAAAAGCTAGGTGCTTAGCGAAATATATTCCCACACCTCTTTTCTTATCTTACGTGTTTGCCAGAAAGAACTGTGGATAACTTGAATGTATATATTTGGGAACATATTGCTTAGAGAAGTGGGTTTCTTGTAGCATGAGTATGTCTAGATGATGGGAACGAGCTAAATTGAAATATTGTTTTCCATTTTACAGGGGAATTAAGGCCCTGAACGTTATGCGATGCCACTCAAAAAAGAAGGCGAATTAACAGACATGGGAACTGTGTAAATATTGATCCACAAACCACATTAGGCAATGACTCATCCTAACCTGAGCAGGCATAAGGAAGGACCTGTCCAACTAAGTAAAAATGGAGCTGATCCGTGGGGGTCCTCTACGAGGTAGACTTTCCTGGCGTCTGAAAGAAGAAGATAAGAGCAGAAAGGCAACAATAGGATAGAACAAATGAAATTGAAGAGAGACTGAAGCAACCAACAGAAGGGGGAAGCGGCAAAAACTAGCCACGTATCCCCCCAAATTCCTGGGAGTGAGGAGACTAGGGGATCCCCTCACTAGCAGAAAAAGGACAAAAGTGTCTGCCCAGACAGCAGAGCTACATCTGACCTAGGGAGTACCATTGAGAATATCCCGAAGTCAGAGGGAGGAGCATGGTCTCCTTCCCGGTCACTTCTCTGGAGCCAAAACAAAAGTTGAACTGATGGCTTACCCAGAAATAACACAATTATCTGGAGCTAAAAATGTAGTCAAAACGCCCCGACTGGATAAGTCGGGGTCAACAGGATGGACCCATCGGGACCCGTAAACAGGTCTTCTCCGGTTCCATAACTTAAGGATCAGTCAAATCAAGGGGGAATAGACGGAACCATTAAAGCTCAACAAAATAGTCCTGTAGCATGTTATGCGAAACCAGCAATAAGAAAAAAAACAAACACTGGGGACAGCCTGCAGCCGGCTCCCATCCTGCCCCCGCATAAAGGGCCGAGCCCAGGATAGGGCAAGGATGTAAGCCAACCCCAGACCACCCAATGAAAAAGTATAAAGGAAAATACATCTTTAAACAGTATTAAACAAATGAACATTAGCCACCCTCAGTGAGGAGTGTTAGGATTCAGAGGTCTTTGAAAAATAGAAATCAAACAAGACCAAATTGGGGATCAAAGACAGGGATAGCAGGTCAAAAATCAAGGAGGGAGGGAGTCCTTTGCCCTCTTCTGTTGCTGTTTCCGCCACATTGGAAGAACGGGACTCTAGGGTGATGAGAAGTTGAAGTAGAGTCTAGAGATATGAAGTTGAGCTTGATCAGCAGCTGTTCTCCTTCTTGGAATGAGGAAAAGCCAAATTTCTTGCCTTTGAAAATGAAAGTCAGACGGAAGGGGAAGGACCACCAGTATTTGATGGATGATTTATTGAGAATTTCTAGAAGAGGCTTAAGAGATCTTCTTTTCTGTATAGTAGTCGGAGATAGGTCAGCAAAAACCTGAACAGAGTGCCCTTGAATAGAAAGGTTGGAGTTAGATCTAGAGACCTTCATGACCTCCTCTTTAATTCCATAAAAGTGAGGTTTTATCACAATGTCTCTAGAAAGGCCGTCTGACCTCGGTGGCTGAAGAGCTCTATGAGCCCTGTCTAGTTCCAGGCGGTGCTCCGGGATACCTGGGATGATTTCTTTAATAAAATCGCTCACTACCGCACGCACTTCTGTGATGGCCTCAGGAATCCCTCGGATTCAAAAGTTATAGCGTCTAGAGCGATTTTCCAAATCGTCTATTTTGGAGAGAGCCGATTCCAGTTGATCCTGAAGATCCTGAATACGTGCTGTGTTTTCATTAATTCTGGAAACTGATTGGTCCGTCTTCTGTTCTATTGCGTCTATTCTGGTTCCCAAGCTTTGAAGGCCAGCCTGGATAACAGAGGTCATTTGAGAGGCTGTTTGGGCAAGGCCCTTAGGGAGCATTTTTGAGAATACCTCCATCATCATCTGAAAGTCTGATTGAGGTATTAGGGCTTGGGGGGTAGACGGGTACATTTGTGGGTTAACCGGACTCTGCTCCTTAAAAGGTGTTGTAATGAGTTCATCTAAAGTCCACTCCAAAAGCGATATTGTAGAGGCCGGGGAAAGGAAAGGAAAGGAAGTTTATGAATTTCCATTAATCAGAGTCTGGATTATGCTGCTATAATGGGCCTGAGCTTCAGGCTCAGTTAATGAGTCTCAACCTGGTTGTTACTCCTCCAGTCCCGCCGGGTGGGGTATTTCTGATATCACTGGTGGGTTTCCCTAATGTTTAAAGTTTCATTAAAGTCCCCTTGGGTGGTCCCCCACAGCCTCCAGCGGTTCAGAACCTCTGCTGCTTAGGTGCTCCATGAGCCGCTTAATGAGTAGGCCTAAGCCGCGGCCTCAATTTAGGAAGAGCGGCCGGGTGCGGGGATCGTGTTGCAGTCCCAGTCTCCGCTTTGTCCTAGGAACGATCCTGCGGCTGTCCCCTGCTTCCCTACCTCACGAGCGGGTTAGCCGAGCTCCGCTGCATGCGGTGTAGGCTACGAAGGACCGGGAAGGAACGCAGCTCCTGGCTCAAGCTGCCGCCATGGACGCTCCACACATGCACACTCTCTTGCCACAAATTCTCAATTGGATTTAGGTCTGGACTTTGACTGGGCCACTCTGACACATGGATATGCTTTGATCTAAGGGCCCTTTCACACTGGCTTTCCATTCAGGTCCGCCTGTCCGTTTTCCTGGTGGAACTGAACTGATGTTCCATGCAGCCTTAAGGAGCTGCGGATGTCAGTAGAGATATGTCCCTGACAATTCGTCGGCTCAGCGGGGATCAGCAGAGCGCTCCCCGCTGAGCAACACGGAATGTGAAAATTAATAAGCCCATGTGAAAAGGGCCCTAAACCATTCCATTGTAGCTCCGGCTGTATGTTTAGGGTCGTTGTCCTGCTGGAAGGTGAACCTTTGCCCCAGTCTCAAGTTTTTGCAGACTATAACAGGTTTTCTTCTAAGATTGCCCTGTATTTGGCTCCATCCATCTTCCCATCAACTCTGACCAGCTTCCCTGTCCCTGCTGAAGAAAAACATCCCCACAACATTTTGCTGCCACCACCATGTTTCATGGTGGGGATGGTTTGCTCAGGGTGATGTGCAGTGTTAGTTTTCCACCACACATAGCATTTTGCTTTTAGGCCAATAAGTTCAACTTTGGTCTCATTTGTCCAGAGCACTTTCTTCCACATTTGCTGTGTCCCCCACATGGCTTCTTGCAAACTGCAAACGGGACTTCTTATGGCTTTCTTTCAACAATCGCTCTCTTCTTGCCACTCTTCCATAAAGGACAGATTTGTAGAGTGCAAGACTAATAGTTGTCCTGTGGACAGATTCTCCCACCTGAGCTGTGGATCTCTGCTTCTCCTCCAGAGTTACCATGGGCCTTTTGGATGCTTCTCTGATTAATGCTCTCCTTGCCCGGCCTGTCAGTTTAGGTGGGCGGCCATGTCTTCGTAGGTTTGCAGTTATGCCATACTTTTTCCATTTTTGGATGATGGATTGAACAGTGCTCCATGAGATGTTCAAAGCTTGGGATATTTTTTTACAACCTAACCCTGCTTTAAACTTCTCCACAACTTTATCCCTGACCTGTATGGTGTGTTTCTTGGCCTTCATGAAGCTGTTTAGAAACATAGAAACATAGAAAAGTGACAGCAGAAAAAGACTGAGTAGTCCATCGAGTCTGCCCCTTTTTATTTATTTTTAATTTTTTTTTTATTTATTTATTTATTTTTTTAATATTTTTTTTTTTTTTACATTAACCTTGTTGTCTGACTATAGATTTATGTTTATCCCAAGCATGTTTGAAGCCATTTACTGTTGACTGTCTCACAACCTCTGTTGGTAGTTTATTCCAATCATCAACCACCCTTTCAGTAAAATAATACTTTCTAAGATTAGTTTTGAACTTCCCCACAGTTAGTTTGAGGTCATGTCCCCGTGTTCTTGATTTTGGTTTCATATTGAAAAGACTGCCCTTCTGAACCTTATTCACCCTCTTGATGTATTTAAGGTTTCAATCATGTCTCCCCTCTCCCTTCTTTCCTCCAGACTGTACATATTAAGTTCCTGAAGTCACTCTAGATATGTTTTATCCCCCAGACCTTTCACCATTTTTGTTACCCGTCTCTGAACTTGTTCTATCTTATCAATATCTCTTTGTAAGTCTGGTCTCCAGAACTGGACACAGTATTCTAAGTGAGGTCTCACTAAAGATCTATATAGAGGAATCAGAACCTCTTTCCTCCTGCTGGTGATCCCTCTACTGATACATCCCAGAATTCTATTTGCTTTTCCCACTTCCTGGTCACACTGTTTGCTCATTTTGCAATCATCTGAAATAAGCACCCCCAAATCTTTTTCTTCTGTAGTGCTGGCTAACACTGTACCCCCAATCCTGTACTCTCTAAGCGGATTAACTAAGGTTCTCTAACAAACCTCTGAGGGTTTCATAGAACAGCTGTATTATACTGAGATTAAATTACACACAGGTGGACTCTATTTACTAATTAGGTGCAGTTGTTTTTTTTTACTTTCTATGCTTTTTAATGCTTTCACTTATAGCTATATGAGTTCTAAGACAGTGAAAAGGGACAAGTTAAAGAAATACAAAGAACACATGTGAACTCATCTGGACATGATAAAAAAACTGTACAAATAGAAAGCAGTACATGCTGCATTAATGTCTCTTCTAAAGCTGGAATTTATATTGAGGATGTACTTATATAAATGAATTATATTGTTCATAACAGACATTCCACCTGTGATCAATAATTGGTAGCATGTTTTCAAAAACAAAGGGTTACATATTATATTAATGGCAGTAAGGTTAAAAAACAATCTATTTTTTCCTTGTTTGGTTTTCGAGGTCTAATCTTAAGGAGGAGGGATACGTTTATTGAGTCTTGTCATGACATAGAGGTAATACAATTCACCTTGGCTTTCACTGTGACAGTAGCTGTAGCAAGTAACATCAAGGTAGCACAGTAAACTTGGAATGATGACAAAAAGTATAAGAAGAAAATTAATTTTAAGATATATACATTTGTAGCCTTTTGACTTCCATAACTGTGGTGGCCAGTGAGTTTACACCAAAATCCTTTGTTTCCAATATCAATATATATTATAACATTTTACTATATTAAAAAATAAGGCGGGAATTATTGAATATGTTATTGTGGTAGTAAACTCTCTTTTTTTATTTTTACTTACAGGTAAGGTCATAATAAAGCTTACTTGTAGGTTAAATGAATATCTCCTAAACGTTCACCTTTTAGGAGATATTCTGATGAGCATCAGCCGGTGACATAACAGGTGCATTGGCTCTGAAGAAACAGCATACCGTGCTGTTCCTTCAGAGCTCTGTGACACGTCTATGACTCCAACACACATGCGAAGGAGTGACATCATCGCGGCTCAGTCATTCAAGCGGCCACAGCCCATGAACCCGGAAGGAGAACGGGGTGAAGATGGAAGTCTCTGCAGAGGCTCTGATCATTTAAAGGCAAGTCTTTAATTAGTATGCAATGCAAATTAGCAAATTATACCTTTACTTTTCAGGGAGAGTTTTTCTTTTCCTCGACATTTGTTACCACTTTTAGGAACAAGCCAGTTAAAATGCATATCAGCTTCTTAAACACTGACAACACATTTAAAAGAACTGCTTCTTTCCAAAGAGGAACTTTCTGCACCTGCCAGAAGAAGATGTTGAAGATTTGATCGGGATCTAAAGGCTTATTTAAGTACATATAAAAGTATTATTCATCTGTGGAAAAGTAATGTATGATTGTTTTTTGCATTGCTCATTTCGCTAGTAAAAATGGTATTATTCGAAGGAGTATAAACCTTTTATTGGTACTAGACTGTACTTAGAGTAGAAACATATGCAAGCACTCATTTCCTTCTGTGGTAACTGCAGGTTGTTCAGTAAACAAATCCTAAATGATGATGTTTTGATATGCTCAAACATATAATGTATGACTTATAATTAGTGTTGAGTGAACCCAGACTGTAAAGTTCGGGTCCGTACCGAACTTTGGGGTGTCCGGGACCCGGACCCGAACCTGGACTTTTCAACAAAAAGTCCGGGTTCGGGTCCGGGGTTCTGGTAATTTTACCAAAAGTTCTGAAAATTGCTGTAAAAAAGTCCAGGAAAGTCCTAGAGGTCTGCAAAAGGAAGGAAAATGGGGGTAAGGGTGGGACAAGTGCTTGTCCGGGAGAAACCATACTACTGTTCTGCAAACATCTGGAAACTGTGTGTACAGTTTCCAGATGTTTGCAGAACAGTGATATGGGTTCGCCCCGGTTTTTCTTAAAGTGTTACACACAGTTTCCAGATGTTTGCAGAACAGTAGTTCAGTTTGTCCCGGTTTTAGTTAAAGTGACACACACAGTTTCCAGATGTTTGCAGAACAGTAGTATGGTTTCTCCCGGTTTTAGTTAAAGTGTTACACACAGTTTCCAGATGTTTGCAGAACAGTAGTATGGTTTCTCCCAGTTTTAGTTAAAGTGTTACACACAGTTTCCAGATGTTTGCAGAACAGTGATATGGGTTCTCCCGGCTTATTTATACTTTTTTGACACAGTTTAAAGATGATTTTAGAACAGTTATATGGCTTCTGCCGTTAATTAATACTTTTCAGACCCAGTTTGAAGATGGTCCACATCCACCTCCATTTTTGATTTTTTTATGAAATTATTTTTTTACCCACTTCCTTACTGGGCACTTAAACCCCCCTCCTGCCCGGACCAATTTTCAGTTTTCAGCGACGTCGCTCTTTGAATGACAATTGCGCGGTCGTGCGACATTGTACCCAAACAGACACAGAGGGGATCAAATACCACAAATAGAGCTTTCTTTTGGTGGTATTTGATCCCCTCTGTGTCATTTCTGATCGCCACTATAAACAAAAAAAGAGCAACAATTTTGAAAAAAAAACAATATTTTTTACTTTTGCTATAATAAATATCCAAAAATAAAAAATAAAAAAACTGATTTATTCATCAGTTTTGGCCGATATATATTCTTGTACATATTTTTGGTTAAAAAAATCGCAATCGGCGTTTATTGATTAGGTTGCGCAAAAGTTATAGCGCCTACAAACTATGGACATTGATTCATGGTGTTTTTATTATTTATTTTTTTTACTGGTAATGGCGGCGATCTGCGATTTTTATCGGTACTGCGATATTGGGGTGGATATGTCGGACGTTTTTGACACTTTTTTGGGACCAATGACATTTATAAAGCGATCAGAAATGTAAATATCCAATGATTACTGTATAAATGTCATTGGCCGTGAAGGGGTTAACCTGCAGGGGGCAGTGAAGGGGTTAACAATGTTTCCTGGGTGTGTTCTAACTGTGGGGGGCGGGGTTGACAGGGGCATGACCGATCTAACTGATCCCAGTGACAGGGATCAGTAGATCTGGCATGCCCCCCTCACAGAACGGGGAACCGCTGTGTTTACTTCAGCGGTTCCCCATTCCTCCTCTCTGTAAGGAGATCGCGGGTCTCCGGCGGACATCGGGTCCGCCCGACCCGCGGGCACGCTCCCGCAGCGTGCGGCGGCATGTGCCGCTCGCGCCTGTGGGAGCGTGTCCAGCACGAGCCGAATGGGAGGACGTCAATAGACGTCCTCCCGGCATTTTAGAGCCGCGCTGTAGCCGTCATCCGGCTATAGCGCGGATAGGAGGTGGTTAAAAATGCTTTTAGTTATTTCCCTGTCCCCATTTCTTTGTAGGGCACTTGTCCCACCCTTACCCCCATTTCCTTCCTTTTGCAGACCTCTAGGACTTTCCAGGACTTCGTAAAAATTGGTGGAGGATAGGCGCGATATCGGCCTACTGCCGATGTCGCGCCGAGATTTTACGGCCCTCCTGCAGATAACTGCAGGAGGGTAAGCCGAGCACGACCTGTGCGAGGGTGTCCGCGCTCGCCGTGTACGGCGGCGTGCGACGCCCTCGCACGGGCGCCCAGCCCGCCTGGGCTACAGGCGGCCTCTGGGCGCTAGAGGAATGTCTCTCCTCCTTACCCCTTGGCGACTTCATTTGTGTCGCCAAGGGGCAAGACACTCCCCCCGTACGGTCTAGATGACTAGGGACAGTGACCCTAGTCAATCTAGCCAGTACGGGG
>BLSH010270184.1:34558-50718 GCA_018402905.1 Glandirana rugosa | reverse complement strand
ACACTAACCGAGTGACTAAAAAGTTTAGAAGTGAATCTATGTTCAGTCTATAGTTCGTAAGGGACGTTGTTTTTAAATTAAAAACCTCTCTATGAAGGTTATCCTTTAGTGTAGATTTCCCTATGTCTGGGACGTTAAAAGGAGTAATATCGGGACGTCCACATCGTCGACAAACTATTAATACTTTGGTGAGGGTAATCTAAGTGAATGGTGTACCCGTGTTTGTGTGTCCCTAAAGAAGTCTTATTGTCTTCCATCCTTAAACGTTGTTTCAAACAATTTTAGAAACGTTACATGTATCTAGCGGGTCACCTCTTACAAAAAAAAAATACCTCATTGTACTATAACTGTTAACTGAATATTAGGCATGCCTGCCTACTCCTTTGTATACTTTGTACCCTTTTACTTTCTTTACAATAAAATATTTGAACAAGAACTTTGTCAGTTTTTTGTGACCCCCAGTGGAGACATTCCCTCTTCCTGTATGAATGACAGTGTTGTCACTGGGACTGGTAGTGAGTGGAAACCTCCCAAAGAGGTCCCAGACAGTACTTTAAAGAGTAACTCTACTTTTGTAGAGAAAAAAACATTCTCCACTGGGCGATCTATGTACATTGCAAAGATTTTAACAAACTTTGTTGCAAATTCCTACCTTCTGTTATTCTGAAGAAATCCCTGTGTGTTTGTGCCCATGTGGTAAGTGAATCTAATGGGAGTGGTTTCATAATTATCAAACAGCTGCTACACCTGCAGGGCTATAATGAGGAAAATTGCAGGGTCTGTATCCCTTTAGATGTGATTTCCTATTGGAAGTATCTCTCCAAAAATTAAATTTTTGTTGCAGGGAATGCTTGATATCTGACTTGTATCTAAGTGAAGATTTGAAAAATCAGTGAGCCAATCACACAAACAGAAAATGATGTTTATGGGTGGCCGTTCTGTACACATTCTGTGTACAGAACACCCCTAGGTAGCCATTGTACATTGCATTTTACAGAAAATTACAGAGCTACAGATTGAAAAGGAATGGTAATTTTTATCAACATTCAATTACAATATGACTTGAGAGGCAAAAAGGCAAACATTTTGCTTTAGTTTTGACAGAGTGGGAGGGATTAGAACAGCTATTAGGCTTTTATTGCTGTCTGTGCCCCTGTTAGGGAGATTCACCCTCCCTATTTGTCCTGTTTATACTGTACTCATAGTTAGTCAGGTTGAAAAAAGTTGATCTAGTTCAACCAATAAAAAAAAAAAAAAAAAAAACAACAACCATACAGTCCCATATACACAATCCTGTACTGACAGTTGATCCAGAGGAAAGCGAAAAACCAGAGCAAAGGATGATTCAATTTGCTACAGCAGGGGAAAAAATTCCTTCCTGATCCCCGAGAGGCAATTGGATATTCCCTGGATCAACTTTACCTAAAAATGTTAGTACCCAGTTATATTATGTACATTTAGGAAAGAATCCAGGCCTTTTTAAAGCAATCTACTGAGCTGGCTAGAACCAGCTCTGGAGGGAGTCTATTACACATTTTCACAGCTCTTACTGTGAAGAAACCTTTCCGAATTTGGGGATGAAATCTCTTTTCCTCTAGACTTGTCCTCTGTGATGACCTTAAAGTGAATAACTCAACACCTAGTTCCCTATATGGACTCCTTATGTATTTGTACATTTTAATCATATCCCCCCTCAATCTCCTCTTCTCAAGAGAGAATAAAATCAGGTCCTCTAATCTTTCCTCATAGCTGAACTCCTCCATGTCTCTTATCAGTTTGGTTGCCCTTCTCTGCACTTTCTCCAGTTCCCCAATATCCTTTTTGCAAACTGTTGCCCAAAACTGAACTGCATATTCCAAATGAGGTGTTACTAATGATTAATATTGGTTCACCATTATCACTGAATGTGAAAGTACAAGAAAATCCCACATTTTGGGTTGTCCCCGGAAAAGTAATAGAGAGGAACTCTTTCAATGGGGACACTAGTTCTGTTGACCTGGAGGCGGGGTGCCCAGGGGATTGCCTTCATTTGCAGGGATTTCCTCTCACTTCCTGTTTGGCTATGGAACAGGAGGTGAAGGTAAATCTCCCCAATGGGAAACAGATGACAAAACAAAACTGACAGAGGTTATACCCTCACTTACCCTATCCAAAATGAAAAAAAAAAAGTTTTGACTTTAGTTCCACTTTACCTGCAAGTGAGAAGTATCTGCTAATAAACCTTGTTCTACTGTCTGTAGTGCTATTTATACCTCATAACTGGATAGACAGAATTACAAATCATTTGGCTGGTAGTGTGGCTTTCACATATACTGTATATGCAATTGTGTTAGCTCTTCGCCAAGAGAGCCATTTTGAATCCCAGCTCTTACAGCTTTTTTGAGTGCTGTAACATGTGTATAACTTTAACAGCGGTTTATTGAAGATCCCACATAAACAATTTTGTGTATTAATACAGCTTTATGACAAAATGTACTTGCTTCTTCATTTATATTTGCATCCATATTGTCAAGTCTGTATCGCAAAACAGAATATTAGAAGTACCAGTTAGGAGTCAATAAAAGAAAAGCAAAGGAATAATGATAATAATTTCAGCCTTGATGCCCAGATTTGTTCTTTTTATTAGAAACAGTTCCCTGGAGCAAAAGCAAGAAAACAAACACAGCAAGAAACTAAGCAATATAAAAAAAATACACAAAGTGGATGTTTTTTTTTCCACAAAATTAATTACCTTTGATGATTTCTGTTGAACACAACTTAGATTTTCCTAAGGGAAGGGCAATGCCTGACATGAGACAGTGAGAAATAGATAAAAATGCCTTAAAGGAATCATAGAGGGGAGAAGGTTAATGTAAAATGTCCAAGGCCAGAAAAAAAAAGACCTTAAGTTTAAGCAACAGTTGAAATCGGTTTTATGGGAATCAGGGGAAATGGAAGATTTAAAAACAGAATGAGAAGTTGTTCACTCTGGCCTACAAAAGGATGCTGAATTATCTCCAATCCAGCCTAGAGGAGAAAGCTGGAATTAGAAAACACTCAGCTGTTTGGGAGAAATAATTTTGTACTGCTGAATATCTGCCTTTAGGGTGAGAAAGACATGATAACTAAACAAAGAGACTAATAGGAAAGATGAAAACTGGTGAAGAGAACACTTGTAGGAAAAAGTGCAAGTTGCAGAAAATAGCCCTGATTTTATAGTGGGAAATAAGATTAATGTGACATCCAGTAGTAAGGAGATCAAGAAAGAATTTGCACTCACTTGGGAGATTATGTGCAGAACAAAGCTGGGGGTTGTATACCACTGTGACACAAAAAAGAAGGAAATATCTGATTAGAACTTTAAGCTACAGCTTCAAGCAACTAATAATAAAAAGTGTATATTCTGTACTCCTATCTCATATTCTCAACCTATAGCTGCATTGCTATTTTTTTTTTAAAAAAACTAACATTTTAGAACTCAGTAAATTGTGTTTTTTATATATTCCCAAAAATGAATAAATGTGATTTTAAATACAATCAAAACAACAAATACATTCTCATGACTTAAAAATCCACTCCTAACAGGGGTGAAGTAGCTGACCAGGACTGGTTGAGGGGGCAGGGGAGATGGTGACGAAAACCACAGAGCAGTTACAGTGTGTTTGGCTTGCCTGCTCACATACTCTAAAGACACTTCCTGGTCTTTACTAGAGCTCCTAGAGTTAGGGATGTTACGCTGCAGACAATAGCCAGTTGCAGTCCTCTGACTCACCTAAGCAGGCCACAACTGAGAGCAGATGAAAACTCCCTTGCAGGACTGGGGCACTGGACTCACAGGGCAGCAGGGTACACAGGAAAATGGCAAAATAACACAAGAATACACTGAGAGACAAACACAGGCTGTGATTGCACAAGTGTTGATAACAAGGCTGGTTGAAAATCACAAAGGAAACACACTGAGAATCAAGTAACAAACTGAAGTGCAAGTAGAATTGCACAGAGTGACAACAGCAGAATACACATAGAGGAACACAAGGCTGGAAGCAGCCTGGAACACACTTGAAACACAAGGTTGGAAGCAACCTGGAACATACTGGAAACGCAAGGCTGGAAGCAGACGGAAATCAATGGAAATACAAGGCTAGAAGCAATCTAGGATACACTGGAAACACAAAGATGGAACACACTGGGAACACAAGTCTGGAACACACTGGGAACACAAGTCTGGAACACGCTGGCAACACAAGTCTGGAACAGAAGTCTGGAACACACTGGAAGCACAAGGGTGGGAGCAGGCTGGGACACACTGGGAACTCTAGACTGGAAGCAGGCTGAGACACTTTGAACGTACAAGGCTGGAATAGGGCTAGAGCACACTAGAGACACAAGGGTGGGAGCAGGCTGGGATACACTGGGAGCAAAAGTCTGGAACAAAGCTGGTACACACTGGGAACACAAGGCTGGCAGCAGGCTGGGATAAGTTGAAGACACAAAGGTGGACGTGGCTGGGGTACACTTAGAGCAAATGGATGGAGGCACACTGAGAATGAGAGGAAGGAAGCAGGCTGGGACACACTGGGGACACAAGGCTGGAAGCAAGTTGGGACACACTGGGAACACAAGGCTGGAAGCAGGCTGGAACACACTGAAAGCACAAGGCTGAAAGCAGACTGGATCACACTGGAAACACAAGTGTGGCAGCAGGCTGGGGCATACTGGTAACACAAGGCTGGGCAAAAGCTGGGATAAACTGGGAACTCAAGGCTGGAAGCAAGCTGGGACACACTGGGAACACAAGGCTGGAAGCAGGCCAGAACAAACTGAAAACACAAGGCTGGAATCAGCTGGTACACACTGAATTCACAAGGGTGGAAGCAGGCTGGAAAACTCCTAAAACACAAGGGTGGGAGCAGGCTGGGACACACCGGGAACTCAAGGATGGAAGCAGGCTGGGAAAAACTGAAAACACAAGGCTGGAATCAGGCTGGGACAAACTGAATGCACAAGGTTGGAAGCAGGCTGAAACACACTGGAAACACAAGGGTAGGAGCAGACTGGGATACACTGGGAGCAAAAGGCTGGAACACACTGGAAACAACAGGCTGAAAGCAGGCTGGGATACACTGGGAGCATTGTTAATGTCCTTTCTAAAACAAAACTGTGCCCCTGTTTTTGTTTTTTCTTTTATAGTCCTCTACGTTTGTACCTCCTGCAGTCCCATTATTTGGCAATAATCTGAGGTTTTCACCTATATTCAACATAGTGCCAATGACTATTTAAATAAATGTGACATTTATTCATTTGTTTTTTACTACGCAGTTTCAAGAATATCAGCGGTTGCTTCCCTCTGAAGAAGCTTAACTGTGTGAAACATGTTCAGACTGTTCAATACCTTAAACACTTTGAAATGAGGACAATAAGACCATATTGAATTCAAACATTGGTTTTATTTGGAATATTTTGTTATATGTAACTTAATACATTTTGTAACAGTTTATGCTACCTGTCAGTGTTGATGTTGTTTTAAACACTTGAAAAATCCCTGAACTATACCTTCTTTTGGGAGCAAAAGGCTGGAAACAAGCTGGGCACACTGGAAGCAAGCTGAGATACACTTAAGAAACTGAAAATTCTGGAGACCAATAGAGGCACGAGAAAACACATGAAGAGAACACAGGGGGTCCAGTTACTACCATGTGCAGCAATGGAGCATGGAACAGGTCAGCGTGACATATATAACCAGTGATTAAACTAATAATCTACCAAGTGCAAATACAAATAAAAAATGTCCAGACAGTGTCCACAAATGTTCAACAATACAAACAAATCTAGCATCAAAAGTACAGCCTGAAGCGCAAAAAAAAAAATTGCGAAGAGCTAGCATGACAAGGAGGACAGTGTTATCAGGCACGGACAGGGTTAAGTTATCTAAGTACAAGAAGGGAGGGGTTTCAGCCAGTCAGGAAGGTGGGTAAGCAGGCTTCCTCTTCCGGAAAGGAAACTCGTGGAGGAAGAACGTTCGAGGCAGCACGTTCGGCTGGTTTCCTCTGCTGCTGACTTAGAGCCTCTGAGGTGATTATAGCCATGGGTGACCTGGACCCCCTGGTCAGGCAGCTTCAATCTATAGCCACAACTATGGGCACAGACAGGCTCCAGCAGCAGGTCACTGCTCTGCTGGGAGTGGCAGACACAGCCACGAGGGATTTCACGGCTCTGCGTGCTCGAAGGGTAAGGTCCCCGGAGCGCTTCAGTCTCCCTCCCCCCACCCAAGCTCAGCATCAGACACGCCGCAGCCACGTCCTCCTGCTGGCTGCTGCTCCCACTCTGGAAGGAATCCTCACCGTGGCCAGAACTCTGCAGGCCGGGTCCCGAGCCTCGCTGTGTCTCCGGTCCCGCCCGCCCTCCGAGGGATGCCGGAACATGCGGCTGCCTCCCGCAGTGATGCTGCAGCTTGGGAGGCAGCTCCAGGTGGGGGAAGACGCATGCCGCCAGTGACCCCCTCCCTCTGAGTCAGGGGAGAGAATCAGCTGCGGGTTCCGGCCGGTCGGCTGGAGCGGCCGGAGACCCCCTATCACAGAACTGACAGGTCATGTGAAACTGTTTCCGGCTGGTCGGCAGTGGGGCCGGAGACCCTCTCTCTCTCAGGCAGGAGAGAGTGACAGCTGTGGGTTCCGGCCAGTCGGCTGGAGCGGCCGGAGACCCCCCATCCCAGAAATAGCAGGTCACATGAAGCGGTTTACGGCCAGTCGACAGTGGCAGCCGGAGACCCTCCCCCTTGCAGGCATGAGAGAGTAATAGCTTTGGAGTGGCTGGAGACCCCTTCCCTATCAGCAGTGGTATTTCCAGGGGTGCTGGCCACAGAAGCTGCTCCCCCTTCCAGTGGCATCGGGGTGAAGAGGAGAAAATCTGCTTCTACAGCCCGGCGGTCAGGTCCAGTGGTGCAGCAGCGCCACGGTGGGCACGGCGGCCTGGACCTTCTGCAATTGGCACATCCACACCGGACCAACGGCTTTCAGAAGAGCGTCAGATGCAAGAGTCCTCCAGGTCGGAAGGGGTTCCGACGATGATGGCGGCTCCCAGTGTTCTCCAGCAGTGGATTCCGGAACTGCAGCCGTGGGATCTGGCCCTAGGCAGCCTGGTAAGTGCACCTCTAACCCTTTTTCTTCAGTACAGCATGTGGTGCCAGCATTGATAGGAGTGGGGGTGGGTCAGGGCTCCACAGCAGTTTTGGCCACCCCTCCCCCATAGCAGGATCCCCCTCCTCCAATGCAACGCAGGTTCCCAGTGGGTCAGGTGATGCAGCGGGATTACAGGGTCTACTAGTGGGGTTGCATTCCCTAGTGCAGCAGTTTGACATTAGCGCGTCACCTGTGTCAGCCTGGCCGCGAGATCCACCGGCTAACGGGTCCACGGCCATTCCAGATCAAACAGGCCAGGCCGCTGTGTACAGTTTGGGTACTGCTCCAGCAGCGACTGGGGACTCGGCAGTTTCTGGGTTGATGGGTATGGCTCCTTTGGTAGCTCCAAAGGACACAGGCAAGGGTTCAGACACCATGCGCTTGGCAGATGCTGCAAGATGCGAGGTATATGTCTGTTTCAAGGGCCCTCTTGGTGCCCATCTCAAACTGAAGGTGTGGAACAAAATATGGAGGGGCGAATACATGGAGATTTTTACATCTTTGCCTTTGGAGAAATGTAACCTGGATAGGATTAAGCCTGAGGAATCCAAGAAGGAGGATGAAGAAAAGCGTAGGTACTGTTTGATTCCTTGTACGTTCGGAAACTGGCTCCAGGCCTTTGTCATTCTTGTGAGCGTCATTGGGGAGAAGTTCCCCGAGAATTTTTCCCCCCTTTTCTGCTACCTGTATGCCATTAGCGAGGCCCAGAGGGTCTATGGGGGCGTGGCTTGGCTTAGTTACGATGAACAGTTTCATCAACAAAAAGCGATTCAACCATTGATATGCTGGGATCATAGGGACATCAGTTTGTGGATGAAACGTATGACTTCGGCGCGTGCCTCCACTTTATTTTTTCCAGGAGCGGCCAGGAGTCCGACAGCCCCCGGACAGCCGACCACAGAACGTCAGGGATTTTATTGGCAATTCAATGAAGGTGCATGCAGATTCGGCACCAGCTGCCGCTATAAGCATGACTGCAGCAGCCCACCCCCTGTCTCCCTGCTTCAAATCCGGAAAGTCCCATTCCGGTGACTCTACGGGAAAGTGGCAAGGCCACGATGAGGGTGGACGGGATGGCTGCCCAGTTTTTGGAGACAGGTTTTTCTGAGGGTTTCTTGATTCCATGTTCCTTGGCCCAAGTTCCACCCATGTCCGATAATTTACAGTCCATGTATTTACACTCTGAGGTGGTTTCGGAGAAACTCGCCAAGGAAGTGTCAATGGGGCGCATGGCCGGCCCATATCTAACTCCTCCCTTGGAACATTTGGCTGTTTCACCATTGGGAGTGGTTCCAATGAAGGAGCGAAATAAGTTCCACCTTATAAACCACCTTTCTTTCCCAAAAGGTGCGTCAGTTTATGATTCCATAGACCCGGAGGCATGCGCGGTGTCCTACACCTCGTTTGGGTGCGGCGCTACGGTCGTGGTGCCTTTTTGGCTAAGACCAACATCGAATCGGCTTTTCGGTTGCTGCCAGTCCACCCACGCAGTTTTCACCTTCCGGGTTATAGATGGACTGATGCCTTCAATGTAGACTGCTGCCTACCCATGGGCTGCTCAGTCTCTTGTGCTTTTTTTTTGAGCCATTCAGGTCCTTCATCGAATGGATGGTTCGGGATGTTTCGGGGGTCAATTTGGTCATTCATTATTTGGATGACTTTCTATGCATTGGCCCTCCTTCTTTTGAGCTATGTGGTGTCTTGTTGGCCACTGTCCAGCACATAGCAGAGCGGTTCAGTTTACCTCTTGCGGCGGACAAGACGGAGGGCCCGTCTTCGCTGATTAAGTTCCTAGGGATAGTCATTGACTCGCAGGCAATGAAATGTCGTTTGCCAGAGGACAAGCTGGTTGGCAAACATAAGATTTGGCTACGTGACTTACATTCGCTGTTGGGCAAGCTCAATTTTGCTTACCAGATTATGCCTTTGGGTAGAGTTTCTTCCCGGTGGCTGTTGGCCGCCACAGCGGGGGTGCGCTCCCAAAGGCATTTTATACAATTGACTAGGGAGTACAGAGCTGATCTTCATGTGTGGCACGTTTTCCTGGAGACGTTTAATGGGCGGTCTCTCTGGATGAATGGGCCGATCAGTAATCGTGATCTGGACCTTTACATGAAGGCTGCCGGCTCTGCTGCTTACAGCGCGTGCTTTGGAGTTCAGTGAAGTGCGGAACGCTGGCCTGCTGCTTGGCAGGAGGCAGGTTTTTTGAAGAATCTAGTTCTTCTAGAAATGTTTCCAGTTGTGGTTGCCGTAGAGAGTCGTTCCGCAATCAGAAAGTTTGGCTACACTGTGACAACCTTGGCATCGTCCAGGTCATTAATCAGCTGTCAGGGTCTTCTCCGCTGGTTATTAGGCTTCTACGGCATCTAGTTTGGCATTGCCTTCAATCAAATGTTTTTTATATGCTGTCCATCTTCCCGGGATGAAAAATACTTTGGCTGATGCTTTGTCTCTCTTTCAGTTGGACAGGTCCCGGGAGTTGGCACCGGAAGCAGAGCATCATGGGGTCCCTTGTCCATGGCGGCTGCGGGAAATTGCATTGGAATAATCTCCGGATTAATTTGTAACTCCCTGAGTGAGGCGACATGGTCTTCATACTCCAAGGTCTGGCGGGATTGGGGGGAGCTTCTGAATCGAGGATACGGTCAGTCCGGAGGTTAGACACCTTTTAATCTGTTTTATTTACTTGAATTTTACAGAGGGGGTATCTTTTTCTGCCATTAATCGTAAGTTGGCCAGCTTGGCCTTCTGGTTCAAGTTATGGGGCATGCCGGATTTCACCAAGGACTTTTTGGTTAAACAGACCGTAAAAGAGTATTGCGAGGGTTCTAATAGGCCTGACGGGTGCTGGCCAGTTACTTTTGATATACTGCGGGCCTTGTTTCTACAGCTGAGTTCTGTATGCCCTTCACGTTATGAAGTGCTGCTGTTTCGGGCGGCTTTCACCGTGGCTTTTTACGGAGCCCTCAGGATCAGCGAATTGGTCAGTGCATCCAAATCTGCTCATGGGGGCTTGCCAGCAGGAGATTCCGCTGTGACGGCTCTGCGGTGGTTTTATTGGATCAGACCGGTAGATGTGCGTACTTGCACCTGCTCCGGGTGCATGACTCTCCCATTTGTCCAGTTTCCGTGTTAAAATTAGATAGCAGTGTTAGAGTATTTACAGTGTCGCCCTCCTTCCTTTTTCATCTAGATGGTTCTCCATTATCCATTTTTCAGTTTGTGGCAGTATTTCGGCATTGTTTAACGGCCGCGGGTTTAGAGGCGGGAAGTTATTCTTCTCATTCCTTCCGCATCAGGGCGGCCACGGAAACAGCCAGGTGTGGTTTGGATGATGCAGTTGTAAAACGCATCAGCAGGTGGGAATCGGACAGGTTTAAAATTTATGTCCGTCCCCACTTGGTCTAGGGCCAGAGTAGTTGCGTTTTTTATGTTTTCGTTTCATTCATGTTGCCTTTACATAAGTGTTGTCTGTTTATTGTATGTTATTTGTTATTTTATTCACAGATGGTCCCCTCTTCGTTTGGATCTTAGGTCACTCCTTAGTACACTGGGGGGCTAAGAGGGCTGATGTTAGGCCTAATGGGCGACAGTTGGGCATTTCCAGTTTTGAGGCCAGTATCAGATGGATAGGGATTCCGGGAATGTTATGGAGCAGTATAATTCCAGAGGTACATAAGTTTGCACGCTGGGATAGGGCTCCTGGCTTCTTGGTCATACACGTCGGTGGCAATGACTTGGGCGTTAGGTCCATGTGCCATCTTATTCGGGATATCAAGCTTGATGTCCCCCGGCTTCGCATTACTTTTCCGGACACAGTGGTGGTTTGGTCGGACATTGTCGGATGCACGTCCTGGCGTTTTGCCAGGTCAGTTGGCAAACTGAACAAAGCACGGGTCAAGGTGAATAAAGAAGTAGGCAAATTCATTGTGCGGAATGGGGGCTTGGTGATAAGGCACCTGGACCTGGAGGTGGATACCTGGCGGTATCTGCACAGTGACGGTGCCCATCTCAACGCAGTGGGTACTGATTTATGGGCTTTAGGCTTGCAAGATGGGGTGCTGAGAGCTCTACGTTTTTGGTGGGCACAAAGGTGTGAGGTTTCATACTTTGTGCTGTGGCGGTTGAGGTCTTTGGAGGTGTTTAAAAATTTGCTCTGATGATCATATTAATTATTTACGGGACTGTTACATCTGGTATGCCTTAGTCAAGCATAAAAAGCTGTACTCTTGAATCCATCAGTCAGTCTGCACTATAAATGTGGTTTAGCTGGCTGCAGGTTCTAAGTAATACTATACCACGCTGTTCTGTAATTATCTCCAAGCTGTATATGTTTTACTGTATTGCATTTGCCAATAACCCAGGTATACTTTACTATTTTTCAGAGAGCAGCAAGATTTGTTTGGCACCTCTAATAGGTTTTATTATTTCTGGACATATTTTGGCATTCTGTCAGTTTTAACTCAAAGTTTGAATGTTTTTGCACACGTGACACTTTTTTTGCTTTATTCTTTACTGTTTCACTGTAACCATAAATGTCCTATTATTGTTCTTCAGTTGCTATAAAGCACTGAAACTGTAAACACATTTTTTGTTGCTGCAATTCCATTGACTACCTCAGTAAACATACAGTATAACCTCCATTAGAGCAAGTTTTTTTATTTGTACATTTGTCTTTGCCCAGGTTGCCAGACTACACAGAACCAAAGCAGCAATGGTAGTGATAAGCAGATCTATTCACCCAAAAAGAGATTCAATTTAACTTGATCAAATTAGTTGTGAATATTCATAGTCATTTCGATGAACTGATTCACTTACTGAACAGGTAAAGGCAGCCTTTTGATCGATAACCAAACCTGCACCCTGGAATTGTTAGTCTTTTGACCCATTACCAAGCATGTGCCCTGACATTTTCAGCTTTTAGTCCCATTACCAAACTTGTGCTGTAAAATTATCAGCCATTGGATCCCATACCAAGACTGTGCAGTGAAAATGTCAGCCTTTGGACCCAAAAACAAGCCTGTGCCCTGAAATTTTCAGCCTTTGGACCCATTACCAATCTTGTGCCCTGAAATGTTCAGCCTTTGGACCCAAAACTAAGCATGTGCCCTGAAACCCCTTTACTAGTTCACTGCACTATGTCCTATGCTGAGGTTTTCTCATCACTGGTATATGGCATATAGAGTCAGTTTTGAAAATATGAACAGACATCCTTGGCCCCTAGTGCAAATGTAAGTATTAAAACAGTGGGTTTGTTGTCCAAGATAACTATTACATGATATTAGATGATAGAAAAAAGTCCAAGAGTATCTACATTTTTTTAATACTAAAATTAAAAAAATATAACAATATTTTCATATTATTCCCCAGTGTATTTGTTTTTACATTAATCATTGTAATGCTTTCTTTAACAGCTGTTTAGTGAGCATGGCCCTTGATATCTATGGCATCAGTTTCTAAAAAGCAGGCCAGTTATCCCTGGTAAATGCAGAGATAATGTTAATGGTGGGAAAGACATCTATTTAATTACATTTGTATTGACAAGAGTAAAAGCCTTTCTAAAGCTGGAACTTTAATTATTTCAGAGGAATTGGCATGTGCAGTATAATCTATCTATCTATCTATCTATCTATCTATCTATCTATCTATCTATCTATCTATCTATCTATCTGTCTGTCTGTCTGTCTGTCTGTCTGTCTGTCTGTCTGTCTGTCTGTCTGTCTGTCTGTCTGTCTGTCTGTCTATCTATCTATCTATCTATCTATCTATCTGTCATCAATTATTTGCTATTCTCTATACATTTACATGCATATGTGCACATGCATATATTTTATAGAACGTAGGTAATATTTTAATCACATATCAAGGGTTGATGTGACAGCCAGCCAGATGACTTACTCTGGACAGTCAGGCTGATGTATATTCTGTTTATAATGCTTCAAAGAGCTGGCATGTTCACTGTGATCTCAACAGCTCACACAAGACATCAAGATATCCCTCTCTTTCTTGTTCCTGTCAGACCTTGGCCCCATCATGTGATCTTTTACCCTCTCCCTGAATGATGGACATGTCACATATAAACTGTTTTAGTCCAGAGAGCAGAAAGAAAATAGATCTATTAAACTTGCCAACAAAGAATGGAATTGCAACATTATCTCTCCTGTCTGTGTCACATTCTTTAAATTGTTCTTTCCAGCACTCTGCTTTAGCAACGCAAAATTCTATTTTTTGTGATATAATATTCAACAGCAAAAAGAAGATAAATAAAAATGTAAGAGTGGCTGGAAATGGCGCGGAACCCATAGCAGTAACCAATATGGTTTTGCTATAGATTAAATTATTTTATACCCTGCATGCAGATTGGTTCTATACCTTCTTATTAAAGGAGATGTAAACCCTAGCTGATTGACATTTACTTTACTATTGCACCATAAACAACTGCCATTTTTTAAATAAACTTGGTTTCACCTTTTTCATCTTTTGTTGCAACTCTGTTCTGCTGATTTCCTGCAGCATCTTTGTATACACTAACTGTCTATATGCATGCACTCCAGTGATAGCTACATGGCAAGATGGAGACAACAGTGGATCATGATTGTGCAATGTGTGTTGGGATGGCCAATTGTAGCATCAATCAGAAACCCGTGTGACAGGATCACATCACAGGAAAAGGAAGTCCGTGAAGCCGTAGATTACAGCAAAACTCTGTGAGGAACTGTATGACAGCCTCAGCTCGAGCTCCAACCAGGCCATGCTCCCAACACATTTCACTCTGCCCCCAGAGCCTAACCTTGGGGAGTCCTATGATTAAGCTCCAAGGGAGAGTGAAATACATAGGGGACATGGCCTAGTTGGAGCCTGGGCTGAGGCTGTAATACACCTCCTCACAGGGTTTTGCTGTGATGTGCGATTTTTAGGATTTCCTTTCCCTACTGGATGTTTTGAGCTGGGTCAAGCTCTGTCCTTGTTGGCATTACTAGCCATTTGTCATGCAAGAGGACCTGGTGGAGCCTTGAGCGGGACCTGTAATTTTTGTTGAGCATCACAACACAGAAGTACAACTAGGAAACAGAAACAGAGCATTTTCACTCTATAGGAAGTACCTTCATGATAAGATTGCCATTATTATTATTATTTTTTTTTACTATTGTTGTTTTTTTATTTTAAAGAAAGCTGCAAGTTAAAAAGATTGAAAATTATTTTTGAAAGTATGTTTACATGTTATCACCTATATGAGATCTTAGTATTTAGGTATACATAGGCTTTAAAATATAAACGTTTCTTCACAATGAAGAATGTACATACAGTACTAACTACCAACCAGCTAAGCTCTGGGCAGTGTCTGCATTTATTGTGTATGGTGTTAGGTGGGCAGCTCAGTTATAACAGTATCTCTGCTGCATCTATTCCAAAAGCTTTATCAGCTGAAATCCCTCACTGATCATTGCCATCCCTCCCACACAAGAAATAAAACAGAATTGTGAGTCACTGTCGGTTATTTTAAAGCTTTTGGAGTGGACTTATTGCCAGTGATGGAGTAAAAGGAGATAAAGCTGTTGAGCAATACAAATGGGCCACTGGCTAATTTTATACACTATCATCATTGAAATAAGTAGTTACCTTTAGAATGTACTTTAATATATGTATATTTTACAAATATTTAATTTTGGCACATTTGTATTGCTTGAAAACAGCATGATATAAGTTGGAATTTACCTTCAATGTAGAACTCCGGCCAAAGCTGTTTCATTTTTAGTTTGGGATAGCATGGGAAGAAAGAATGTGTCAGTGTTGTTTCTTGCTTTCTGTGTCGCTATTGGTCTGAGAGGCACTGATAGGTGGCACTGGTGGGCATTGATAGGTGGCACTGGTAGGTGGCACTGGTGGGCACTGCTTAGCAGTACTGATATGCATTGGTAGGTGGCACTGGTGGGCACTGATAGGTGGCACTGGTGGGCACTGCTTAGCAGCAGTGGGTGTCCTTGTGCGGGACCGATGTCTCATTTACACAAGTCGGTAATCTGCTTTTTTTCTTCTCCTCGTGCTGTCATTGGCTGATAGCTGATCACGTGGTAAAGGGCCGGGATCGCAGGGGGCGTGCTGGCAGCACATGCACGTGGGGATGTACCTGGAGGCCCTCCCTGCAATTTAGGCCCACGCTGTAGCCGTCTTTCAGCTTTAGCGTGGGCTGGAAGAGGTTAATAACAAGAATATAGGTATAGTACATCAATTCATGCAGCTGATATGGGACGTGATGATGCTGACATGCAGCAGCAGCTGGTGTGTGAGGGGCGCTTGGGCGCCGCCTCCCTGCCAGCTAAAGAAAAAAAAAGTCAGCCCCGCCTCCCTACAGGAGGCGCCGGTACATTAACTTTCTTTTTTTTTTTCAGCTCCTTGGCTGTCACCTGACAGCCAAGTAGTGAGCCTATTGGTTGGCCATTAAAGCCTATGCAGGTGCGCTTGATCCAGACATGTATAGGCTGATTGGCTGCCCTAAGCTGCGGCTCAGTGTGATTGGTTGTGGTGGCAGGGGGCGGGTCACTGTGGGAGCGGACACGACTTCCGCTCCACAGAGACCATGAAAGCCCAGTCATCGACGAGGGGGGAGGGGGACAGCGTGCTATCCGCATGCCGAACTCTGCAACAATCCTGCTATTGGATGGGGTAAGTGTGGGGCGGGGGGAGGTCTCTGCAATGTACCCCACCTGTGTCACTGCCTGCAAGCTGCCCCACCTGTGTCACTGCCTGCAAACTGCCCCACCTGTGTCACTGGCTGCAAACTGCCCCTCCTGTATCACTGCCTGCAAACTGCCCCCACCTCTGTCACTGGCTGCAAACTGCCCCTCCTGTGTCACTGCCTGCAAACTGCCCCTCCTGTGTCACTGCCTGCAAACTGCCCCACCTGTGTCACTGGCTGCATAACTGCCCGTCAAACGTCCGTCACTGTGTCCACCCCGTCGAACGTCCGTCACTGTGTCCACCCCATGTAACGTCTCTGGAGGG
>BLSH010270181.1:9085-21205 GCA_018402905.1 Glandirana rugosa | reverse complement strand
GGGATAGCGGATGGCAAAACCTTTTGACAGCGAAAAAGAATGCTGCGGACGCTGCCATTCACGATAGATCAGATGATCAAAAAATTGATCATAGGGGTAAGCCCTAGGGGCCTGGTGGACCCACACACATACGCAGATGTCTGCGATTCGCCATCCTGGCTCAGTCGCAGCGTAGTGCGAATTTCAATGATAATGGCGGATACCAGAGCTTTTTCACGCGCAGCTGCTGCCCCCTGGTCCTCATCTCCGTCCGAGGGGGCCAGTTCACCATCAGAAAGGTCCACTGGGGTCCCTGTGACCCCAGAAGCTATTTCTGGATCAGAGTCCTCCCCTGATGAACAAGGGGGCGGAGGACGCTTCCTAGGGACCTGGTGGGCGACATCCGCCCAGGGAAGAAACTCACTAAAGACCGCCCGCAGCTGGTCCAAAAAAGCCGCTTGCGCAGATTGCGCTGTCACTGAGTCCTCTTCAGCAGGCACGGCAGGTTAGTCTGCCATCGTTTTTCCCCTAAAATCGCTTTCAGCAAAATGCAGGTGAACACTTTGTTTGAGGCACCTCCACACAGCCGCACACCACCGCCCCACAGAACACCAGGGATACCCAGGAGGCCTGCACCCGCCGCTGCCAGCACCCACAGGAGAGCCCAGCTATACTTGCTGTTTGCTGCCTGTAACTGAGGACCGTCAGAAGAGCTGCGCAGTCAGAAGCATACACCGTTCCAAAGAGAAAGCAAAAAACGTCTGCAGCACATTTTTTACAGCCAGCAGGGGACTCCAATATGGCCGCCGAGTGTACTATAGAGGCCGAAACCACCTGCAGGGGAACGTGTACTACTGTAAATGGTCGCTCTGAGCACTAGAAGGAAAGCTCCATAGGCTCAGAATGTCCGTGACCATGGGAAAATGGCGGCGGTCTACCGAAAAATGGCGGCGGATCGCCACATGGTGGCGAAAATTCCCAAAACGTGGCGGCAACGATCGGATGTGGAGCGGGTGGGAGGGGGTGGAAGGGGCCCCAAGGAGTCCGCAACCAGTGGCTACTCAAGAAAATCAACAGGACACCCGTCGGTCCCCCCTCCACCTCTAAAAGGGGGGGGGGGAGGAACTCACTCACCACTCCTGTCGGGCGTAGCGGGTAACCACCCGTTTGCAGACCTTCTGCCCCTGCCTGGACGGGATGCTGCCGGCCGAAAAATGCCCAAACCAAACCGCAATCCAGGACCTGGGTGCAGGTGGGGTACACCCCCAGGCCGCCCGCACGGAACAGGCACGATGCGGCGGGTCCCCATACCGCGAGACTGGCTCACATTGGTCGGCAAAGTTTTGCCTTTACCACTTGCCGACAAAGTGGCTCGATATCGCAAACCGCCGTCATATGACGGCGGCTGCGAGATCGTGCACTGTGAGCATGCGCGCGCCGCCGGGGCGCGCCCGCGTGCTCACTGTGTTGGGGGGGGCCTGTGAGAGGGGGAAGGGCTGTGAGCACAGCCTTCCTCTACATGGAAGCTGTTATCACTTCCCTTCCCCAGCCAGGGCAGCCCACGCACAGCTAGAACATGCCCAGGGAACAGTTAACCCTTAGAGCGCCCCCTGCAGGTTAACCCCTTCACTGCCAATGGCATTTACACAGTAATCAGTGCATTTTTATAGCACTGATCGCTGTATAAATGCCAATGGTCCCAAAAAAGTGTCAAAATGGTCTGACATGTCCGCCCCAATATCGCAGTACCGCTAAAAATCGCAGATCGCCGCCGTTACTAGTAAAATAAAAAAAAATAACCCCAGAAATGAATCATCCGTAAACGCGGCCACTTTTGCGCAAACCAATCAATAAACGCCAATTGCGATTTTTTTTATCACAAATATGAGGAAGAATATAAATCGGCCAAAACCGATAAAAAAAAAATGTTTTTTTGTATTTTTTTTTTTTGTATTTGTATTTTAGCAAAAAGTAAGAAATTTGTTTTTTTTTTTTGCAAAATTGTCGCTCTTCTTTGGTTTATAGCGGCGATCAGAAATGATGCAGCGATGATCAAATACCACCAAAAGAAAGCTCTATTTGTGGGAAAAAAAGGACGCAAATTTTGTTTGGGTACAACGTCGCACGATCGTGCAATTGTAATTTAAAGCGACGCAGTGCCGAATCGCATAAAGTGCTCTGGTCCTAAAGTGTGAAATCCTTCCGGGGCTGAAGTAGTTAATTCTACCTTACATTGTTAACGATGAAAGCTTTCAGATATAGATCCCTTCTTCAGGCTTTATACATTTCTCAAAATGGTGCTGAAACCACCATATATAGTATCTCAAAGTTCACCCCTTACATTTTTGTAAATATTTTATTCTATCTTTTCATGTGACAACACTGAGGAAATTACACTTTGCTACAATGTAAAGTAGTGAGTGTACAGCTTGTATAACAGTGTAAATTTGCTGTCCCCTCAAAACTCAACACACAGCCATTGATGTCTAAACCACTGGCAACAAAAGTGAGTACACCTTTAAGTGAACATGTCAAAATTGGGCCCAAAAGTGTCAATATTTTTGGTGGCCACCATTATTTTCCAGCATTTCCTTAACCCTCTTTGGCATGGAGTTCACCAGAACTTCACAGGCTGCCACTGGAGTCCTCTTCCACTCCTCCATGATGACATCACAGAGCTGGTGGATATTAAAGACCTTCTGCTCCTCCACCTTACGTTTAAAAAATGCCCCACAGATGCTCAATAGGGTTTAGGTCTGGAGACATGCTTGGCCAGTCCATCACCTTACCCTCTGCTTCTTTAGCAAGGCAGTGGTCACCTTGGAGGTGTATTTGGGATCATTATCATGTTGGAATACTGCCCTGCGGCCCAGTCTCTGAAGGGAGGGGATCATGCTCTGCTTCAGTATGTCACAATACATGTTGACATTCATGGTTCCCTCAATGAACTGTAGCTCCCCAGTGCCGGCAGCACTCATGCAGCCCCAGACCATGACACTCCCACCACCGTGCTTGACTGTAGGCAAGACACACTTGTCTTTGTACTCCTCACCTGGTTCCCGCCACACACGCCTGACACCATCTGAACCAAATAAGTTTATCTTGGTCTCATCAGACCACAGGACATGGTTCCAATAATCCATGTCCTTAGTCTGCTTGTCTTCAGCAAACTGTGGGCTCTCTTGTTCATCATCTTTAGAAGAGGCTTCCTTCTGGGATGACAGCCATGCAGACAAATTTGATGCAGTGTGCGGTGTATGGTCTGAGCACTGACAAGCTGACCTTCCCACCCCTTCAACCTCTGCAGCAATGCTGGCAGCACTCATATGTCTATTTCCCAAAGACAATCTCTGGATATGACACTGAGCACGTGCACTCAACTTCTTTGTTTGACCATGGCGAGGCCTGTTCTGAGTGGAACCTGTCCTGTTAAGCCGCTGTATGGTCTTGGGCACTGTGCTGCAGCTCAGTTTCAGGGTCTTGGCAATCTTCTTATAGCCTAGGCCATCTTCATGTAGAGCAACAATTCTTTTCTTCAGATCCTCAGAGAGTTCTTTGCCATGAGGTGCCATGTTGAACTTCCAGTGACCAGTATGAGAGAGTGAGAGCGATAACACCAAATTTAACACACCTGCTCCCCATTCACACCTGAGACCTTGTGACACTAATGAGTCACATGATACCGGGGAGGGTAAATAGCTAATTGGGCCCAATTTGGACATTTTCACTTAGGGGTGTACTCACTTTTGTTGGCAGAGGTTGAGTTGAGTTATTTTGAGTGGACAGCAAATGAAATTGACACTGTTATACAAGCTGTACACTCACTACTTTACATTGTAGCAAAGTGTAATTTTGCAAAAATACTCTATACACATCCTTCACTTAATTTGTGAAAATGGTGTCAATGAGGGAACCGGATGGGGGACTCAGGTGAGTATAAGTGACTTCACCAGGTAAGAAAATATAAATGCCTGGCAGGATGGGTTAGAGAGGGATGGTGGGAAGAGGTTTTGCCCAGAGCTGGGCTTTAACCCTTCGACTGCCACAGACGTTGGGCATACAGCAACACAGAGCTGCTTCCCGATGGCCAGGTCAGTATGTCTTATGTCGGCTACATTGCCCCTTCTGCTATAAACTCCCATTCACTTCAGTTACTATGACCTTATAGCAGAACTGTTCCCCGGACACTGCTGAATAAATGAATGGCTGTAGCTAGGCTCCTTTCACACCTGGGCGATTTTAATAGTGGGCAGAATCGCTACTATTTAGAATCGTGGTCATACGCGGGACACATTTGCGATGCCATTACTTCTCAATGGCACCCCAAATGCGGTACGATTTCAGAGCAATCGTCACGCAACAAATCACTGCAAATTCATGCAAACAAAATCATGGGGAGTGTGTAGCAACATGCAGCTCACAATTTTGTTTGTGTCGTGTGACAATCGCAGAAAGATTGCACCATGTTTCAGGTGCTATGGAGAAATAATGACATTGCAAATGCGTCCCACGTTTTGCTGCAATTCTGAAACAGGAAAAACAATATTTTTGCAAAAAAGTACCGGTATATTAATAAAGGGCAGGTCTGAGCATGGTATTATGTCATTAATAGGGGCAGACCATAGTGACAAAAATCTGTCTAAATAAAAAGACTGAAAAATTTGGGGGAAAAAAGGGGGACAAAAGAAAAAGAGAGGAAACAGGACTTATATATTCTCTATCAAGGTATATCATTTTATGATAGAATTAAGTCCACATCAAATCTATAATTCATACCGTCAGGTATCCTTGTTTTCATATTAAAAATCCACCAAATTTCACGTTTGAGGACTATATGATGTATATCTCCTCCTCTTGGTGGAGTTCTTATCCTCTGTAGTCCATAAAATTTAAACAAAGAAAGGTCCCCCTTATGTGCATGTTTAACCACTGAAGGACCGAAAGGATTTCCCATGTTAGGACCAGAGCACTTTTTGCAATTTGGTAATGCGTCGATTTAACTGACAATTGCGCGGTCGTGCGACGTTGTACCCAAACGAAATTGACACCCTTTTTTTCCCCCACAAATAGAGCTTTCTTTTGGTGGTATTTGATCCCCTCTGCATCATTTCTGATCACCGCTATTAACAAAAAATGAGCGACAATTTAGAAAAAAAAAAACGATTTTTTCTTTTGCTAAAATCCAAATCCAAAAAAAATATAAAACAAACAAAATGTATTCATCAGTTTTTAAAATTACAATAGGCGTTTATTGATTGATTTGCACAAAAGTTGCCCCATTTACAAACCATGAAAATTAATTTATTAATTTACTATTACTTTTTTTTACTAGTAGTGACGGTGATCTGTGATTTTTATCGGGACTGTGATATTGGGGCGGACATGTCGAACATTTTTGAAACTTTTTTGGGACCGATGACATTTATAGAGCGATCAGAAATTTAAATAACCACTGATTACTGTATAAATGTCATTGGCAGTAAGGGGGTTAACCTGCAGGGGGTGATCTAGGGGTTAACTGTGTTCCCTAGGCATGCTAACTGTGAGGGAGCTGGGCTGCAGGGGCATAAGAGATCTAACTGATCCCAGTGACAGGGATCAGTAGATCTCTCACATGCCGCCTGTCAGAACGGGCAACCACCGTGTTTACATAGGCGGTTCTCTGTTTTTCTTCTGTGCCTGGCGAACACGGCTCGCCGGCGGACATCGAGTCTACCCAAGCTGCTGCCACACTGCTGGAGAATGCAGCCTGCTAACCTCGCAAACTTTCCTTTGAGTTTGGCTCTGATGAGTTCGCTGGTCGGAATTGATCGGACCGTATATGTCAGATGACAAGGTTGGGCTCGGGCTTGTTCAGAACCGAACGTGCCTGACCCCGCCAGGAAGTGAACCTTGCACTGCACTAATCACAGGCAGTGAGACATTCCCCGATCGCTGCAGCCGCACATCAGGGAAATGTTTCACTGCCTGTGATTAGCACAGCGCAGGGTTCACTTCCTGGCGGGCTCGGGCACGTTCGATTCCGAACACGCCCGAGCCCATCCTTATCGGATGACAGCTCGTCGCAAGTAGTACCGAATTTCCGGCACATTCTTTGCGGTATGTAGATGAACGTACCCTAGGAGGCTGTCAATTTTATGGCAATGAGCTGTGTGGGTAAATTCCAAATTTAACGGATTGTTATTAACATAATCCATAAAATCTGTAACTCCTTCCATCCATCCTTTCCATATTAAAGAGGAAGTAAATCCTGATGGGGGTGTTACTTCCTCTATATTCCCCTGCAAAGTAGATGCATAATGTCCCCTGTGCTGGCGGTGTCCATCTTCAGCCCCTCTTCCTTCCGGGGCCGCGATTCCGGCTCTGTGACTGGCCAGAGTCGTGTGACCTCACTCCCGCACATGTGCGCGGGAGCCGCCAGTCATGGCGCGATCTCAGTGAAGAAACGGCACGGAGGCCGTTTCTTCACTGCGCATGTGCCAAAATGACAACGGCACATCCAGAACACTGCATATATCCTGAACCGTGCAGGTTTGGGAGATATGCAGGGCACCTACAGGTAAGGCTTATTATAGGCTTACCAGTAGGTTAAAGTGGTTGTCACGGGTTGACAACCACTTGCCGACCGCAGGTTGACGGCGACAAGGTGGCTCGATATAGCAAGCCTGCGATATCGTGCACTGTGAGCGCGCCGCCGGAGGCGCGCTCACTGTGTTTGGGGGGGAGGGGCCAGGGAGCGGGTGCGGCGGACTCTATCTCTGCCGACTACCGGCGATGCCCCCCCCTCCCCGCAGTGAAAGAACAGAGGTCCGTGTAAGTAAACTTCCTGTAAATGGAAGCTGTGATCACGCCCCTTCCCCTGCCAGTCAAACACTGTCACAGTTAGAACACGCACAGGGAACACAGTTAACCCTTACAGCGCCCCCCAGGTTAACCCCTTCACTGCCAATGGCATTTACACAGTAATCAGTGCATTTTTATAGCACTGACCGCTGTATAAATGCCAATGGTCCCAAAAAAGTGTCAAAATGGTCCGACATGTCTGCTGAAATATCGCAGTACCCTTAAAAATCGCAGATCGCCGCCATTACTAATAAAAAATTTTTAGAAAATAAAAACCGCAGAAATTAATTCTCATCATCCGTAAACGGAGCCACTTTTGCACAAACCAAACGCCGGTTGAGATTTTTTTTATCACAAATATGAGGAAGAATATAAATCGGCCAAAACCGATGAAAAAAAAAGTTTTTTTTATATTTTTTTTTTGGATTTGTATTTTAGCAAAAAGTAAGAAATTTGTGTTTTTTTGCAAAATTGTCACTGTTCTTTTGTTTATAGCGGCGATCAGAAATGACGCAGCAGTGATCAAATACCACCAAAAGAAAGCTCTATTTGTGGGGAAAAAAAAGGACGCAAATTTCATTTGGGTACAACGTCGCACAAAGGTGGTATTTGATCCCCTCTGTGTCATTTCTGATCACTGATATAAACAAAAAAAGCGACAATTTTGCAAAAGAAACAGTTTTTCTTACTTTTTGCTAAAATACAAATCCAAAAAAAAAATATAAAAAAAACAAATGTATTCATTGGCTTTGGACGATTTATATTCTTCCTAATATTTTTGGTAAAAAAAAAAAAAAATCAAAAGTTGCTGTGTTTACGAATGGTGAGAATTAATTTCTGGGGTTTTTATTTATTTTTTACTATTAATGGTGGTGATCTGCGATTTTTAGCAGTACTGCGATATTGCAGTGGACATGTTGGACCATTTTGACACTTTTTTGGGACTATTGGCATTTATACAGCGATCAGTGCTATAAAAATGCACTGATTACTGTGTAAATGCCATTGGCAGTGAAGGGGTTAACCTGGAGGGGGCGCTCTAAGAGTTAAATGTGTTCTCTAGGCGTGTTCTAACTGTATGGGGGCTGGGCTGGCAGGGGGAGGGGAGTGATCACGGCTTTCATATACAGGAATCCCTTCCCCCTCTATGAGAACGGAGGTCCGCGTTTACATACACGGACCTCCGTTCTCTCACTGCGTGGGGGCCATCATGGGTAGCCGGCGGAGATCGAGTCTGCCCTACCCGCTCCCTGGCCCCTCCCTGGAACGCGCGCGCTCACAATGCTAGTTATTGCATCTGCCGTCAGGTGGCGGCGGTTTGTGATAACGAGCCACTTTGTCACGATGCGACGGGTGGTCGGCAAGTGGTTAAGTTCATCTGTATAATTGCTATATTTCATTGGATGGTATCTCTGAGCCTCTAATGCTAAAGTATGGAGTATGCTAGAATACAGGGATTTGACATCCAAAGTCAACCAAATATAATTTTCTTTCCATTCAAATTCCTGTAAATGTGCTAGTATGGCAGTTGTATCTTTTATGTAACCTGGCAATCTGTGTACAAGTGGTTGAAGGTATTGGTCTACCCAGTGGCCCAATCTTTCTAATAAGGATCCTATGCCCGCTACTATAGGTCTTCCCTGTACAGGAAAAGCAGGCTTATGTAGTTTGGGCAAATGACGAAAGATTGGGACCACTGGGTTTTTCACATGTAAATAGTATAAAATTATATACCTTGATAGAGAATATATAAGTCCTCTTTTTTCTCTTTTTCTTTTGCCCCCCTTTGTTCCCCCAAATTTTTCAATCTTTTTATTTAGACAAATTTTTGTCACCATGGTCTGCCCCTATTAATGACATAATACCATGCTCAGACCTGCCCTTTATTAATATACGTAAAAAATATAGTTTTTTTTACGATATTATGCTTTAGTCTCTGGAATAGCACTGCCCCATTTAGATGACATCAATACATATCAAGAATAATACATTCAGGTTTACATAGAATTTAAAAAGGTATGGTGCAGGTATATATACAGATTTATTTTTATATGATTAGGTGTCATCCAAGTTTCCTTTTAGTACATTACTGGTGTTTTTATATATAGGATGTGGCTTTAATATATATTTAAAAGAATATATTTTTCTAGACATGAAAATTTTCTGTTTATTTTACAGACAGGAATTGCTTGAATATCTATCAAGTAGTCACTCCTTTGCCAGGTGAGCAACAGCTGCTCCCGATCCATCAGCAATTAAGGCTTAATTACTATCAATTGTTTTTTTCTAGGTCTTAACAGCATACAACTTACATACATGTGATGTGATAAGTTGCTGTGAACAAGGCTCTATATACACGTTAAGCCTCGTACACACGAGTCGACGATCGTATACAACGGTCGTGTTGTATTGTGCAAAACACGCATTTCTGGTGTTTTTTTACAAAGTATTTATTTTGTATTTTTTTTACTGGTAATAGCTGCGATCTGCGATATTGGGGCAGGCATGTCGGACACTTTTTTTTGGGACCAATGACATTTATACAGCGATCAGAAATTTAAATGTCCACTGATTACTGTATAAATGTCATCGTCAGTGAAGGGGTTAACTGTGTTCCCTCAGCGTGTTCTAACTGTAGTGTGTATATAGAATGTAGTGTGTATATAGTGCATATAGGGTGTAGTGTGTATACAGTGTATATAGGGTGTAGTGTGTATATAGCATGTAGTGTGTAGACAGTGTATATAGGATGTAGTGTGTGTATACAGTGTATATAGGGTATACTGTGTAAACAATGTATATAGGGTGTTGTGTGTATACAGTGTATATAGGGTGTAGTGTATATAGAGTGTAGTGTGTATAGGATGTAGTGTGTGTATACAGTGTATATAGGGTGTAGTGTGTAAACAATGTATATATGATGTAGAGTGTATACAATGTATATAGGGTGTAGTGTGTATACAGTGTATATAGGGTGTAGTGTGTATATAGGGTGTAGTGTGTATACAGTGTATATAGGGTGTAGTGTGTATACAGTGTATATAGGGTGTAGTGTGTAAACAATGTATATATGATGTAGAGTGTATACAATGTATATAGGGTGTAGTGTGTATACAGTGTATATAGGGTGTAGTGTGTATACAGAGTATATAGGGTGTAGTGTGTATAGGGTGTAGTGTGTGTATACAGTGTATATAGGGTGTAGTGTGTAAACAATGTATATATGATGTAGAGTGTATACAATGTATATAGGGTGTAGTGTGTATACAGTGTATATAGGGTGTAGTGTGTATACAGAGTATATAGGGTGTAGTGTGTATACAGTGTATATGGGGTGTAGTGTGTATAGGGTGTATTGTGTGTATACAGTGTATATAGGGTATACTGTGTAAACAATGTATATAGGGTATACTGTGTAAACAATGTATATAGGGTGTTGTGTGTATACAGTGTATATAGGGTGTAGTGTGTATACAGTGTATATAGGGTGTTGTGTGTATACAGTGTATATAGGGTGTTGTGTGTATACAGTGTATATAGGGTGTAGTGTGTATACAATGTATATAGAGTGTAGTGTGTATAGGATGTAGTGTGTGTATACAGTATATATAGGGTGTAGTGTGTAAACAATGTATATATGATGTAGAGTGTATACAATGTATATAGGATGTAGTGTGTATACAGTGCATATAGGGTGTAGTGTGTATTATGGAAAATTGTTATCAAATACTTACCGTAATTTTCCTTTCCTGGCCTATCCTCTCGCACGCAATGGGTTAACGCCTCTTGCAGGCACTCACATGACCACCTATAACTAGCTCAATAAAAGACCTCCCCTCCCCCACCAAGGTGTTCGATATCTTAGCCTGCGACAGGCCACTAGGGAGGGAGTCCTGTGCTGACGTGAGGATAGGCCAGGAAAGGAAAATGATGGTAAGTATTTGATAGAAATTTTCTGTATTCCTGGCCATACCTCACGTCAGCACACAATGGGATTTAACTAGCTGAATAAATGGGCGGGAGAGAACACATGAAAAGGAACATTGACAATCAAGGAAACACTGCCAAAAACAAGAAATATTTATTGGTCTCATCCCAAACCTTTCAGAACTTTGACTGCATGCCCATAAAGTTGAGTGAAAGGCTAGCTGTCTCACATACATCTTCCACTGAATCCTGGCACAACTACTCCAAAGCTGCCACCCCTCGGGTCAAAGGAGCTAGCACCTGTTCCTGGTCAGAAAGGTCTTATTCCTGAATGCCAATCTATTCACTCTGGTAAACCAACAGAAGAGGACTCAAGAACCTGACGGTGAAATGAAGATTATCCACTTTCCTTCGTCTTTTGACCTTTACATGTACACTGGTAGCAAGTTGTGTAAGGACCTGAAGTCCTCCTGCTGTACTCAGTGACTCTGTGTGAATGACTGGAGGGACTGTTCCCAGGTTTTCCTGAAAACTGCACATCACTTTAGAATTGAGCTTTGGAGATGAACGTAGGATCACGACACAAAAGAGATCTTTGCTGTAATCTCCAGCCTCCTTCTGTCTGAAGCAATCGCTGTCAGAGGAAATAGTCTTACCACAAGGTTACCGCACTGGAAATAAAGCTATTGGAGTACGGGATGCCTGGTGCTTTCAGAGCCAAGCCCAAGTCCCATGAAATGGAACAAGGATTTCCCTGGTGGTTGTATATGGATTATGGCTTGCATGAAGCATTTGTTTGATGGCTCTTCCACCAGCCTGAAAAAGAGGATAAAGGCAGAGACCTGTACTATAAATGGAGTTGTATGTCAGACCCACCTCAAGCGCCAATTGTAAAAAAAGTCCAGAATATTGGCTAGAGCTGGGGACACCCGAGAGAAAACTTTGCTAAGCAAACCAAACAAACTTCCTTCATATCCTCTTCTATATAGCGCTCATGGCCCTATGGTCTTCAAAGTCTGAACCACCTTGGATGAGAATCCCTGCACCACTAGTCTGGCCGATTCAATAGCCAGGCTATTAAGAGTCTCACTGGATTTGGGTGCTGCCATTGACGTTGACATAAAAGATCTTGTTTGACCAGGAATGAGATTGGTGGTGCTGATGACATCTGGGGAAGCAATGAAAATCAAGGTCTCCCCGACAGGTGAAAGCACCTGTATGGCATAAACGTGTTCTGTCCAAATCTTCAGAAGAATCTTCATAATCAACAAAGGTAACCACAGACAGAAGGAGGTCACAAGAACTAATACTTCTAAGAAGACTTCTAAACCTGTCTTGTGCAAATACGGTATGTCCACGAAAGTGGACAGC
>BLSH010270179.1:206737-247338 GCA_018402905.1 Glandirana rugosa | reverse complement strand
CCCCCCCCCCCCCCCCCCCCCCCCCCCCCCCCCCCCCCCCCCCCCCCCCCCCCCCCCCCCCCCCCCCCCCCCCCCCCCCCCCCCCCCCCCCCCCCCCCCTGCTGTTGCTGGTGGGTCTACTGTTGCTTACTGCAGGGGATCTATTTTACTGCTTTTCTTGTTATTATTAACCCATTTAATGCAGATTACTTTGCACAAATGGTACTTGGTTCTGTATTCTTGAAAAGAGGTGGTACTAGGAGGTGGAAAGGGGGTGGAGATAAGGGGTGACCCAGAAGGGGGAGTGCCTGCATCTGATCCAATCTGATGTTGCAGGGGAGATCTCTTGTTGTTGGGGGAATCTGATGTGGCACTGAGCTGTCTGTTGTTACTGGATGGATCTATTGCTGCTGGAGGGTCTGTTGTTGCAGTGGGGATCTAGTGATGCTGTTGAAGTTGCTGCAAAAGGTTGTTGATGGGGATCTGATGTTGCCAGAGAGGTCTATAAATACTGGGGGACATATTGTTGCTGGGTATATCTAGTGTTGCTGGGGGGAATCTAGTGTTGCTGGGGGGGGGGTCCATTCTTGCTGGGGCAATCAGATCTATTGTTGCAAAGGGGATCTTTTATTACTGGGGGATCTATCGTTGCTAGGGGAATCTAGTGTTGCTGGGGGATCTACAGTTGCTGGGGGGAATCCAGCATTGCTGGGGGATCTAGTGTTTCTGGGGGCATCTGTTACTGCTGTGGATGATCTAGTGTTGCTGGGGGGGGACTGGTGTTGCTGGTGGGTCTATTGTTGCTGACTGCAGGGTAATCTAGTGTTACTGGGGGAATCTAGTGTTGCTGGGGGGAATCTAGTGTTGCTGGGGTGAATCTAGTGTTGCTGGGGAGGAATCTAGTGTTGCTGGGGGATTTATTCTTGCTGGGGCAATCAGTTGTTGAAGGTAGATCTATAGATGCAAAGGGGATCTTTTGTTGTTTGGGGATCTGATGTTGGCGGAGGGGGTCTATTGTTGATGGGGGAATCTAGTGTTGCTGGGGGGAATCTCGAGTTGCCGGGGCCTGGGGGGGGGGGGGGGGGTTGGGGTTGGGTATATAGAGCTGCTGGGGGAATCTAGTGTTGCTGGGAGGAATCTAGAGTTGCTGGGGGGGGGGGGTATTTAGAGCTGCTGGGGGAATCTAGTGATGCTGGTAGCATCTGTTACTGCTGTGGGTGATCTTGTGTTGCTGGGGGAATCTAGTGTTGTTGGTAGGTTCTAGTGTTACTGGGGGGGGGTATAGTGTTGCTGGGGGAATCTAGCGTTGCTGGGGGGAATCTTGCATTTCTGTGGGTGATCTAGTGTTGTTGGGGGGAAGATAGTGTTGCTGGGGGAAATCTAGTGTTGCTGGGGGAATCTAGTGTTGCTGTGGGTGATCTAGTGTTGCTGGGGGGGGGGATTTGCTGTTGCTGGTGGGTCTATTGTTGCTGACTGCAGGTGATCTAATTTACTGCTTTTCTTGTTATTTTAATGCAAATTACTTAGCGCCACAAAATGGTACTTGCAGAGGCGTAGCTTGAAGCTTGTGGGCCCCAATGCAAATGTTGACCTGGGGCCCCCTGCTACTATCTGCTGCTTCCACCGCACGCAAAGATATTCCAAGTGGCTAAAGAGTTATTTCAGAGCTTCATTTACATATTGAGAGGGTAATTCAAAATATTTTGGAAAAAAAAGGCACTTACCCCATACACATCAATCAGAAAATATATTTCTAAAAAATTCCTTGTGCACATATATAATCAATTGGTAAAAATATAAGGCAGCGTGACCCCCCCCCCCCAGAGCATGGGAGGGGTCTCAATTATGACCCCTGAAACCCCTATTGCTACTCCCTTGGAAACTTGGTTCTGTATTCTCTAAAAGTGGTGGTACTAGGAGGTGGGTAGGGGCTGGAACCAAGGGACTGTGCTCGGAGGTGGGTAAGGGGTGGAACTAAGGGACTGTGCTTGGTGGTGGGTAAGAGGTGAAACCAAGAGACTGTGCTCGGAGGTGGGTAAGAGGTGGAACCAAGGGATTGTGCTTGGAGGTGGATAACGGGTGGAACCAAGGGACTGTGCTTGGAGGTGGGTAAGGGGTGGAACCAAGGGACTGTGCTTGGAGGTGGGTAAGGGGTGGAACCAAGGGACTGTGCTCGGGAGTGGATAAGGGGTGGAACCAAGGGACTGTGCTTGGAGGTGGGTAAGGGGTGGAACCAAGGGACTGTCCTCGAAGAAGAGTAAGGGGTAGAACCAAGGAACGGTGCTCGGAGATGGGTAACGGGTGGAACCAAGGGACTGTGCTTGGAGGTGATTAAGGGGTGGAACCAAGGGACTGTGCTCGGAGGCGGGTAAGGGGTGGAACCAAGGGACTGTGCTCAGAGGCGGGTAAGGGGTGGAACCAAGAGACTGTGCTCGGAGGTGAGAAAGGGGTGGAACCAAGGGACTGTGCTTGGAGGTGAGTAAGGGGTGGAACCAAGGGACTGTGCTCGGAGGTGGGTAAGGGGTGGAACTAAGGGACTGTGCTTGGTGGTGGGTAAGGGGTGAAATAAATGGACTGTGTTCGGAGGTGGGTAAGAGGTGGAACCAAGGGACTGTGCTTGGAGGTGGGTAAGGGGTGGAACCAAGGGACAGTTCTAGGAGGTGGGTAAGAGGTGGAACCAAGGGATTGTGCTTGGAGGTGGATAACGGGTGGAACCAAGGGACTGTGCTTGGAGGTGGGTAAGGGGTGGAACCAAGGGACTGTGCTTGGTGGTGGGTAAGGGGTGAAATAAATGGACTGTGTTCGGAGGTGGGTAAGAGGTGGAACCAAGGGACTGTGCTTGGAGGTGGGTAAGGGGTGGAACCAAGGGACAGTTCTAGGAGGTGGGTAAGAGGTGGAACCAAGGGATTGTGCTTGGAGGTGGATAACGGGTGGAACCAAGGGACTGTGCTTGGAGGTGGGTAAGGGGTGGAACCAAGGGACTGTGCCCGGGAGTGGATAAGGGGTGGAACCAAGGGACTGTGCTTGGAGGTGGGTAAGGGGTGGAACCAAGGGACTGTCCTCGAAGAAGAGTAAGGGGTAGAACCAAGAAACGGTGCTCGGAGATGGGTAACGGGTGGAACCAAGGGACTGTGCTTGGAGGTGATTAAGGGGTGGAACCAAGGGACTGTGCTCGGAGGCGGGTAAGGGGTGGAACCAAGGGACTGTGCTCAGAGGCGGGTAAGGGGTGGAACCAAGAGACTGTGCTCGGAGGTGAGAAAGGGGTGGAACCAAGGGACTGTGCTTGGAGGTGAGTAAGGGGTGGAACCAAGGGACTGTGCTCGGAGGTGGGTAAGGGGTGGAACTAAGGGACTGTGCTTGGTGGTGGGTAAGAGGTGAAACCAAGAGACTGTGCTCGGAGGTGGGTAAGAGGTGGAACCAAGGGACTGTGCTTGGAGGTGGGTAAGGGGTGGAACTAAGGGACTGTGCTCAGTGGTGGGTAAGAGGTGGAACCAAGGGACTGTTTTCGGAGGTGGGTAAGAGGTGAAACCAAGGGACTGTGCTTGGAGGTGGGTAAGGGGTGGAACCAAGGGACTGTGGTCGGAGGCGGGTAAGGGGTGGAATCAAAAGACTGTGCTCGGAGGTGAGAAAGGGGTGGAACCAATGACTGTGCTTGGAGGTGGATAAGGGGTGGAACTAAGAGACTGTGCTCGGAGGTGGGTAAGGATTGGAACCAAGGTACGGTGCTCAGAGGTGGGTAGGGGGTGGAGACAAGGGGTGACCCAGAAGGGGGGAGTACCTGCATCTATTCTCTAGGGAAAAAACAGAACCCTGCTCATAATGAAACAGAAAAGGGCCTTCCCCAGGCTGTTACCACAAGGTTGGAAGACCACAATTGTTGAAAATGTTTCTGTATTCTGTACTTTCCTTGGGAAACACCTAAACTCAACTATTTGGATTGGGGTTCTCATACTTTTTCCATACAGTGCAAATGTAAAGTTTCATTATCAACACTCCATACAAACTCCGTATGAAACGAATGAGGTTTGCGAGTTCTTGATGCAGTGAAAAGTATATATTATATTTAAAAAGGAAATGTGCCAAACATTGCATATTAAGGTGCAAAATGAACACAATACAAAACATACAAATGGTATCATTTGGTCATTTTAGTACTTTCAAAAAATTTCAAAAATTGTATTGAAAGCTGTAACATTTATAAAACACAGTTCATTACGGTTTTTTAATTAAAACAATGTTCACATCAAAATGATATATTGCAATTATATATATATATATGCATTTTCTTTGGCATTATAGATCGAAAAGAATGTTTTCTACATTGACTTACTCTTCATAGAAGAGAAAAATACACCCTGCTAAGTACTATATACATCTAAACTGATAACATCTTGTAATCTCTTTGGGAAACAACCGTCTTTTTTGGCGTAGAAAAAAAGTCTATTTTAGACACCTTGGGTTGATTTACTAGAACGGGAGAGTGCAAAAGCTGGTACAGCTCTGCACAGAAACCAATAAACTTCTAGCTTAATCTTAAATCCCCCTATCCCCCTCCTTATCTACACCCCTGAAGTTTGGAACAATAAAAAATGGAATGGAAGGCTTTTCCTGGTGGGGCTCAGCAACTACAGGAAATTAATTTGGCAGCGTGCTGCAGGTGTCAGAGAGAACTGGAGTGCCATGGATGCTCTGGGTGGGGTGGGGAGGGGGTCTGGACACCCCTATCCCCCTCCTTATCTACACCCCTGAAGTTTGGAACAATAAAACATTTAATGGAAGGCTTTTGCTGGTGGGGCTCAGCCTCAGCAACTACAGGAAATTAATTTGGCAGCGTGCTGCAGCTGTCAGAGAGAGTTGGGGTGTCATGGATGCTCTGGGTGGGGAGGGGGTCTGGACACCCCTATCCCCCTCCTTATCTACACCCCTGAAGTTTGGAACAATAAAAAATTTAATGGAAGGCTTTTCCTGGTGGGGCTCAGCCTCAGCAACTACAGGAAATTAATTTGGCAGCGTGCTGCAGCTGTCAGAGAGAGTTGGGGTGTCATGGATGCTCTGGGTGGGGTGGGGGGGGGGTGTCTGGACACCCCATCTCCCTCCTTATCTACACCCCTGAAGTTTGGAACAATAAAAAAATACAATGGAAGGCTTTTCCTGGGGGGGCGCAGCCTCAGAAACTACAGAAAATTAATAAGGCAGCATGCTGGGACTGTCAGAGGGAGCTGGAGTGTCATGGATGCTCTGGGTGAGGGGGGGTTCGACCCCCCTTTATCCCTCCTTATCTACACCCCTGAAATTTGGAACAATAAAAAATAGAGAGGAAGACTTTTTCGGGGGGCGGGGGTGGGGGGGGGGGGCTCAGCATGCTGCGGCTGCCAGAGAGCTGGAGTGCCATGGATGCTTTGGGGAGTAGGGGGGTGGGAATGATTTGGACCCCCTATCCCCCTCCTTATCTAAACCTCTGAACTGTGAAACAATAGAATATAGAAGGCTTTTCATGGGGGGGGGCTCAGCCTCAGCAACTACAGGAAATGGATTAGGCAGCGTTCAGAGAAAGCAGGAGTGCCATGGATGCTCTGTTTGGGGGGGGGGGGCATTTGGACCCCCTATCCCCCTCCTTATCTACACCCCTGAAGTGTGAAACAATAAAGAATAGAATAGAGGCTTTTCCTGTGGGGATTAAATAAGACTACATTTCACCAAAGGCCCAAAGTGGCACCCCAATAAATGCATGTATTTAGTAATGTCTCTTCAGTTGGGTTTACATATCCAGTTACAGCATATCCATAAAGAAGTATCCCTTTCAAAAACATTTCTTCCCGCACAGTTATCTTCGTATGTTTGCTAGCAGAGGTCCACCCCATCATATGATCTGAGTCAGCACTACTGATATCCACGTGTGTGCCCCTATTGATTCCATTGGCTTGAGGACAGCGATATAGGACCTCAATCATTATAACCTTTCTTGCTCTGTCCACTAGAGAAGGAGGCAGCTGAGGAACAGTCTCATTCATCAAAACTTCTAGGAATGTTAAATCTGACAATTACGGTGCATCATAACAGAACCAGTCCGGTCGTCATTAGTCCTCTACAAGAATCCCTTAGATTACTTTACGGCAGACACAAATAATTGCCTCCTAGTTTGGCAGGCATGGCCTACTCCTGACCTGACCAGAAAATGCCAACCCAACCAAACTACAGGGGAAGAATGGATCAACTGGGATGGGTTATTGTTTCCTTGAGATGAGGTTAATGATGTAGATCCGTGGTTCCCAACCTCAGTCCTCAAGTGCCACCAACAGGTTATGTTTTCTGGATTTCCTTCACCTTGCAAAGATGCTTTAAAAACCACCTGTGCTTATACTGGGCCCATGACTGTAGCTTGCTGTCCAATAACATAGGCGTACATCATTGGGTTTGAGTGGTTATACTGGCCCCATGGCTGTAGCTTGCCTCCCAATGACGTACCCATATGTCATGGGTTTGAGTGGTTATACCCCGGCCATGGCTGCAGATGCAGTCATGATCCTGGTATCTTTATTTTCAGACATCGATGCTGAATAAAGTAAAAGCGATCCAAGCAGCTTATTAACCGCTAACTTGCTTTTACATGCAGTGGAATAGGGCCCGCCACCTTCCACCGACTTTCCGTTCCAACGGGGAGCCAGGGACTGAAGCCGGTGGTTTCACTGGCTAACCATAGAGACAACCAAGGACCATGACATCCCTGATCATCTCTATGGTCTAAGACAGGGGTCTCAAACTGGTGGCCCTCCAGCTGTTGCGTAACTACAAGTCCCATGAGGCATAGCAAAGCTGACCGTTACAAGCATGACTCCCACAGGCAGAGGCATGATAAGACTTGTAGTTTTACAACAGCTGGAGGGCTACCTGTTTGAGACCCCTGGTCTTTGAAGACGGAAGCAACAAGTATTTTGCTCAGACAAAAACAGGCCATTACTGTGAAAGCATCTTACAAAACCAATGTCAGTTTGAACAGATTCTTTTAAGGTCAGAAGAGGGAGCTGGGGTCTAACAGACCCCAGATCGCTTCACAAAGGGGACCTGTCATTGCTACAGCTATCATAAGGGATTATGGGCTGGTGCAAGAATTTTTGACACCCTAGGCCAGGGGTAGGCAACCTCGGCACTCCAGCTGTGGTTAAACTACAAATCCCATCATGCCTCTGCCTCTAGGAGTCATTCCTGTGATTGTCAGGGTCTTGCAATGTCTTATGGGACTTGTAGTTTCACCACAGCTGGAAGGCCGAGGTTGCCTACCCTTGCCCTAGACGAAACCTAATTTTTCCGACCCTTTGCCTCCACCCCTTCGCCCTGCCCATGTGACAGGAGGTGGTGCTATACAGGAAGCATCGGCTCTGCTCCCTCTAGCGCTGGCTCCAGTGCTGCGCCTCTAATTACACCACCGGTTGGACAGAGCAGCTGCCTGAGACTGAGTTAGTTACATGCTGCAGACTGCAGAGCATGCAGACATGGAGAGGAACCAGCAGACGGGAGCCCCTAGGCAGAACTGCGCCCTAGGCGGCTGCCTAGTTTGCCTAGTGGTAGGACCAGCCCTGCAAGGGATGTTGTTCCTATGTGATAGCCATAAAATTGATAGAAAACAAAGAGAGTGTAAAAAAAAAAATAAATAAATAATAAAAGTAAAAAAAAAAAAGTAAAGCGTCCCATCCTCGTGTGCAAAGGCGAATGCATATGTAGGTCACGCATGCATATGTATACTGCGGTCGCACCACACATGTGAGGTATCACCGCAAACGTTATAGTAAGACCAATAATTCTAGCACCTGCACTGCTGTGTAACTATAAACTGGTAACCAGTAAAGACTTTTAAAGCATAGCCTATGGAGATTTTTAAGCACCACAGTTTGTTGCCATTCCACTATTCCTGTGCACCCTTCTAAAGCATGACATGTTAGGTATCTAAGTACTCAGCGTAACATCTTCTTTTATATTTTACCAAACAATTGGGTATTATATTGTGTTTGTGTACATTAAAATTCATTAAAGTGTATTTTTTTCCACAAAAATTGCGTTTGAGAAAGCACACAAATGCACAAATACCGCGTGACATAAAAAATTGCAACACCCACCTTCTTATCTTCTAGGACCTCTGTTTAAAAAAATGTATATAGAGTTTGGGGGTTTTAAGTAATTTTCTAGCTAAATTTTACATGTAGGAGAGGAATTTCAGAATTGGCCTGGGGGGTCAAAGGGCTAAGTCAATATCAACGGCTTGATTTTTACAACGACTATTTTCTCTATTTCCCAAAACTTGACCTGTTGGAGGTGCTTAAGGACTGAGGTCGGGAACTACAGATGAAGGGAACTGCAAAGAACATAAATATGTATGCTTGACAAATATATGGTATCTGTGCTTTGAAGGAATAAAGCATTTGAAAGAATAAAGTTTTTTTTTTTCTCACCTATAATGAATTTGCATTCAATGTCAAGGACAGAAGAAGCAATAAATAATTATTTTACATTTTAAGCAAGGTGACTTATAAATTAACATCAGAGTTTATATAGAAGGCTTGAAGATGAACTGTTCACATCAACGACTAGTGAAATCCATAACCCAGAAGGCACCAAAAAATGTTTTGTGTTCCAAAGAGATATCTACTTGATCAACTAAAGACACATTAACCTTCAGCCGATCACCCCATGTTAGATCAAGAAGGCCCGCCAAGTAGATGGTTTGCTGTCCGCGTTTGAGTGCTTTTCCACTGAAAAGAACCTCCGGAACACCGTAGTTGTCATTCACCTTTATGATCTCTGATTCAAAGTGGTCTCCAAAGCTGGGGGGAATCTTCAAGGACACTTGAGCATAGACAAAATAATATCCGCGTTTTGGAATGTGGATTGACTTGTTTTCATACTTCATTCCATCCTTTACGAAGGCCAACCCGTGATTCGATTCCCATTGTAGAAAAGTATCCTTTGGCTTTGCATTGTGTTGGCTTGTGCCTAAGGAAGGAAACACAAGTTCTAATGGATCAAGCATGATATTTTATTTACAATGTACAGAGACAAATTCAGTGTCGTTTCAAGAGGTTAGTTAAAGCTTAACTCCTGGCATTAAATAAAGCTTATTAAGAATTTAACTCTTGGAGGATACAGAAATTAAAACATACCTTCCATGGTCCTGTGGGCAGACAAGTGGCAAACGAGATTTAACGTTGAAAAATGTAAGATAATGCATTTGGGTGCCTAGAACAAAAAAGCAAACTACTCACTAGGGGGAGAGCCTCTGGGGGAATCTAGGATGGAAAAAGACCTAGGGGTCCTGGTGGAGAACAGGCTCAGCAGTGGCATGCAATGCCAAGCTGCTGCAAACAAAGCTAACAAAGTGTTGGCATGCATCAAGAAAGGGATCAACTCCAGGGATAAATCAATAATTCTCCCACTATATAAGTCCCTGGTGAGGCCGCACCTGGAGTATCCAGTTCTAGGCACCAGTCCTCAGGAAGGATGTCCTGGTATTGGAAAGGGTTCAGAGAAGGGCCACAAAGCTTATTAAGGGATTGGAGGACCTTAGTTATGAGGAAATATTACAAGCACTGAACTTATTCTCTCTGGAGAAGACATGTGGCCACTCACTAAAAATGGAAGAAACGCGGTTTAGACTTAAAAAGCGTAGAGGGTTCTTTACGGTGAGAGCAGTGAGGATGTGGAATTCTCTTCCACAAGCAGTAGTCTCTGCTGGGAGTCTAGATAATTTCAAAAAACTATTAGATGCACACCTAAGGGACCATAGCATTGCAGGGTATACATTTTAATACTGATATTAAAAACACACACATAGGTTGGACTTGATGGACTTGTGTCTTTTTTCAGCCTTGCTTACTATGTAACTATGAGCAAGCTGGCTCTCTGGTCCTCCTTGTTCCTGCTCTAGAATGTGGGCAGGCAGACCAATGTCATCAATCACGATGCAGGATCAGTGGTCTTGCCTTTTACTTAAAGCGGTAGTAAACCCATCCATTTAACAGTTTAAAAACCAGTTACATTTCCGACACGTGCCGGAAATGTAACACTCCCATTGGTTACGCTCTAAACCAAACTGTCAAACCATCCAATAGCTGGTGTCAAAGCTGATCACATGTGCAGCATCATGGCAGTTGGAGATTAAACAGAGGCCAAGATGGCAGCTTCCTTGGCTGTAAATGATAGGAGGGTTTACTACCACTTTAATGCCGGCAAAAAGACCATTGACATGGCTGGTTGGAGACCAGCAAGATGAGGAGCTTCATGGAACCGGTCAAGAATACCAGATCGGGTGTTCAGGATGGCAAAGTAAGCTAAGCTTTACTCGGTATTACATCATCTTTTTTTAAATAAATGAGTGTTATATTGTCCATTAGCTGGGGAGAGGGACGTTATCATTTTTTATTTCCCGTAAGGTTAATGCTTTGAATAGCATCTGGAATGGCTAAACCAGGCATCCTCAAACTATGGCCCTCCAGCTGTTGGGGGACTACACATCCCATGAGGCATTGTAAAACTCTGACATTCACAGATATGACTAGGCATGATGGGAATTGTAGTTCCTGAACAACTGGAGGGCCCTAGTTTGAGGACCCCTGGGCTAAACCCTCATTAGGATTACCCTTCACTTCTTGTCCCAGAGACACAAAATGAGTGAATGTCCCCTCTGAGACCTCCATAACTGGAATAGGTGAACCCATTGGAAGGTTTCCCCTCTATTCCTGTAAAAATGTTTGGGCTTCTGGTCACCTTATGTCTCAGTGACATTGGTCATCGGGGCAAGTAGAGAGGGTGACTAAATCCAATAGAGACACAGACAGCAATAAAAACCTAAAAGACATTCTTAACATTCTCTACCAAATCATAAACTACAATAAAGTTTTGACTTTACTTACACATTAACCAGTTTCGCTCTTTGGATGTACTACTTACGTCCGAAGAGAGAACTGTTAATCACAAGCTGATTTTTATATTAGTGGTACTCAAGTTTTTATATATCTAATGAAAGCCTAATAAGTAGAGTTTTTGGTCAATAGATCCAATAAGTGACCAAGCCAACAATGCCAGGATCTAGCTAGAAAGTTAGATCCAGAAATTTTTTAATAACTCTCTTCCTGCTCCCATCCTAAGATAATGGCAATTGTTGTCTTATATTAGTCTCTATAAGCAGAGGTGCTGTTAGAAGGCCCCCCTTGACCAAGCCCTCAACCATGCTGTGACCCTGGCAGTTATTGAGGTATCCATTAAGCAGCTACAAATTTCGCCCTGGTTATTGACAGGAAAATTCTAAAAAAAGGCATTTCAACACAGGGCTGGTGCAAGGATTTTTGTCTAAATAGGCCAAAGTGAATTTTGGCACCCCCCCCCCCAAGGCTTCCAGCTACCCCACCCTGGTACTGCTAGTGCAACCCCATTCTCCAGCTACTCCACCCTGGTATTGCTGTATCCCCCTGTCCTCCAGCCACCCCACCCCGGTACTGCTAGTTCAACCTCATCCTCCAGCTACTCCACCCTGGTATTGCTGCATCCCCCTGTCCTCCAGCCACCCCATCCTGGTACTGCTAGCCTAAACTCATCCTCCAGCTACTCCACCCTGGTATTGCTGCATCCCCCTGTCCTCCAGCCACCCCACCCCGGTACTGCTAGCCCAACCCCATCCTCCAGCTACTCCACCCTGGTATTGCTGTATCCCCCTGTCCTGCAGCCACCCCATCCTGGTACTGCTAGCCTAAACTCATCCTCCAGCTACTCCACCCTGGTATTGCTGCATCCCCCTGTCCTCCAGCCACCCCACCCCGGTACTGCTAGTTCAACCTCATCCTCCAGCTACTCCACCCTGGTATTGCTGCATCCCCCTGTCCTCCAGCCACCCCATCCTGGTACTGCTAGCCTAAACTCATCCTCCAGCTACTCCACCCTGGTATTGCTGCATCCCCCTGTCCTCCAGCCACCTCACCCCGGTACTGCTAGCCCAACCCCATCCTCCAGCTACTCCACCCTGGTATTGCTGTATCCCCCTGTCCTCCAGCCACCCCACCCCGGTACTGCTAGCCCAACCTCATCCTCCAGCTACTCCACCCTGGTATTGCTGTATCCCCCTGCCCTCCAGCCACCCCACCCTGGTACTGCTAGCTCAACCTCATCCTCCAGCTACTCCACCCTGGTATTGCTGCATCCCCCTGTCCTCCAGCCACCCCATCCTGGTACTGCTAGCCCAACCTCATCCTCCAGTTACTCCACCCTGGTATTGCTGTATCCCCCTGTCCTCCAGCCACCCCACCCTGGTACTGCTAGCCCAACACACATCCTCCAGCCACCCCATGCTGGTACTGCTACACCCCCACACCACAGTTCTCCTGCCACCCCATGCTGGTATTGCTAGTCCAAACACTCCCCCTCACTCCAGCCACCCCACCCTGGTACTGCTAGCCCAACCTCATCCTCCAGTTACTCCACCCTGGTATTGCTGTATCCCCCTGTCCTCCAGCCACCCCACCCTGGTACTGCTAGCCCAACCTCATCCTCCAGTTACTCCACCCTGGTATTGCTGTATCCCCCTGTCCTCCAGCCACCCCACCCTGGTACTGCTAGCCCAACCCACATCCTCCAGCCACCCCATGCTGGTACTGCTACACCCCCACACCACAGTTCTCCTGCCACCCCACGCTGGTATTGCTAGTCCAAACACTCCCCCTCACTCCAGCCACCCCACATTGGTACTGCTGAAAATGGACTCCAAAGCTGCCCGGGCCCCCCTGTTGAGCTGATGGGGCCTTGGCCCAGTACAATAGAACCGGTTGTACTGCCTTATCAGCAGCCCTGTCTATAAGCCTCAACTTTTAGGTTGCTACCAAAAAGGACTCTGTCTCTGTGTCGTTGAACAGAGAACGGTAAAATATGACCCAAGGATTAGTCCTTTGCAGTTGCGCAAGAATCATATTTACACCAAGGCCTCTGAGATATATTCGATGAGCTAGCTGATATCCATGCCTCACTTTCACATGTAGACAATGAAACCGAAGTGATCACTTCCAGTTTCAAAACCACCACTTCCTTGCCAGTACAGGCAGTGGACGCATCTAACCAAGCCAATCTGTCACCTGCCCAATGCTATAATATAGGGGTTTATTAACCCTTTGTAATAGTAATCAAGTAAAAAGAAATAAATAATTAAAAGAAAAAAGTAAAAAAAAAAACAATAATTTACAATAAAATGTTTTTAAATTTCTTTTTAAAAAGAGTGCCGTAATCCTTGTTGTCCCGCACACATGCACAAACCTAAACACATGCCCAAGGTGCGCATGTGTATGTAAACTGCGCAACCTGCACCATACATGTGACACATTGCTGCGAATGCCAGAGTGAGAACAATAATTCTAGCACAAGAGCTCCTATTTAACTCTAAACTACTGAGCTGTCAAAGCTTTTAAAGTGCCACCTATGGAGATTTTTGGGTACTGTAGTTTTTTTTTGTGATATCACAGGCACATGCAATTTTAAGACTTGGCACGCTTGGTATCTATTTACTCGGTGCAAACTTATCTTTTATATAAGAGTAAAAAAAATGGGTAGTATATTGTGTTTGCTTGCACCAAAATTCATTTTAACATATTTTTTTCCTGAAAATGTGCATTTAACCACTTCAATACCAGGCACTTAGAACACTTCCCTACCAGACCAATTTTCAGCTTTCAGTGCTGTTGCGCTTTGAATGAGAATTGCGCGGTCGTGCGACGTTGTACCTAAACAAGATTTTTATCATTTTGTTCCCACAAATAGAGATTTCTTTTGGTGGTATTTGATCACCCCTGCAGTTTTTATTTTTTTTTTCGCTACAATTAAAAAAGACCGAGCATTTCTGTTTCTGTCACAAAACCTTGAAAATAACTACATTTTCTCCATCACTGATGGGCACTGATGAGGTTACACTGACGGGCACTGATGAGGCAGTATTGATAGGCACTAATGAGGCGGCACTGATGATAAGGCACATATATGCAGCACTGATGGGCACTGATATGCAGCACTGACGGGCACTGATATGCAGCACTGACGGGCACTGATATGCAGCACTGACGGGCACTGATACGTGGCACTGATGGGCACTGATACGTGGCACTGATGGGCACTCATAGGTGGCACTGATGGGCACTGATAGTTGGCACTGATAGGCACTGATAGGTGGCACTGGTGGGCACTGATAGGTGGCACTGGTGTGTACTGATAGTGGGCATTGGTGGGCAGCAGATGGCAGATGCACTAATAGGGGCTCATTCCCTGGTGGTCTTGAGTGGCATCTGAAGTTGGCACTGAGTGCCATCCATGTTGGCCACTGTGCTCCTTACCTGGTGGTCTAGGGTAGGCTCCTTGGTGGTCTAGGATCAGCTCCCTGGTGGTCCTGGGTGGGCACATCCCTGGTGTTCCCTGGGCAGAATTCCTGGTGATCTAGGGTGGCGATCCTAGGGGGGCTGCACTGATAAGCACACCCCCCCCCAGACTTTTACATGGGTGGAACTTCGCTTTAAGTGATTTTATTGCCAAAAAGGAAGATTTTTACATGTGTGCAAAAAAATGCAAACATTTACTCTAGCACCGACTTGGTTAAAAGTCTAAGGTTCAACTCACATTCTTTTCATGACTTTAGAATGCTGAAAACTAGGTAAAGGACCAAGGGTATGAAGATAATGGACACTCGCGCTGGGAGGTGATTGTATTATGGGAGCCGCTGCCGTAGAAGTGATTCCCAAAGGTGGGACAGATAAAAAATAAATGTGAAAACAGCGTTTGCCAAACCCAGACTTCCTATTGATATACACTTATCGATATTAGTTGTGGTCGTCCTAGTGATGTACAATTATTATAAAAACAAATGCAGATTAAATAAATGTTGTTACAAAGTGCTTCCAGTGCTCAAAAAAGTGCTTTTGTGACAATTGTGCAAAATATACATAATGTGCAAAAAGTCTCTTTCTATATGAAGTGCTACGGTGCTTCTATATAAAGTGACTTCTGTGCATCCGCTCCGTATGGAACCCAGAGAATTCCGCACTCACCAGAGGTGATGGACCCACCTGCCTTGTAGCAGAGTAAGTCAAACTGGCCTGTAGGTCTCTTAGGGGGACCTATCCCACTCCAATGGGAGATAGCGGATGCTGGAGGCTGTCTCTGGCGTGCGTTCCAATCTCCAGGCCTCTGGTGACGTGTAGGAAGCGTAGTTCTACGCGTTTCATCATACAGATGACCTACTCTTATAGCAGAGTAAGTCAAACTGGCCTGTAGGTCTCTTAGGGGGACCTATCCCACTCCAATGGGAGATAGCGGATGCTGGAGGCTGTCTCTGGTGTGCGTTCCAATCTCCAGGCCTCTGGTGACGTGCAGGAAGCGTGGTTCGACGCGTTTCATCATACAGATGACTTACTCTTATAGCAGAGTAAGCCAAACTGGCCTGTAGGTCTCTTAGGGGGGCCTATTCCACTGCGATATCCTCTGCTGGCTCCTTCCGGTTTGGATAGCCTCCAGGTGCGGGTTCCAAAAGCAGGAGTTGCAGATAGATGTTCAATGGAGAAAGAAACTCCACATAGTGTAAGATCATTTTATGCTAGTTTATTCAGTACTTTTTAAGCAATAAAAACCATTAAAATAAGATAAAAGCCTTTGTTAGGCTAATAGTGAGCGGCTACCACGCCCCATAAATGTACAAAAATGGCCCCGCCAATGGGAGATAGTGGGTGCTGGAGGCTGTCTCTGGCATGCGTTCCATTCTCCAGGCCTCTGGTGACGTGTAGGAAGCGTAGTTCTACGCGTTTCATCATACAGATGACCTACTCTTATAGCAGAGTAAGTCAAACTGGCCTGTAGGTCTCGTAACCACTTGCCGACCGTCAATCGGCAATTGACGGCGGCAAAGTGGCGCTGTAAGGCAAATCGCCGTCATATGACGGCGGCCGCCAGATCACGCACAGTGAGCGCGCGCGCGCCGCCGGAGGCGCGCCCGCGTGCTCACTGTGTCCGGGGAGGGCCAGGGAGCGGGTGCGGCGGCTTCGATTGCCCGCGATGCCCCCCCCCCGGAGTGAAGGAGCGGAGGTCCATGTAAGTAAACACGGACCTCCGCTCTGTTGAGGGGGAAGGGCTGTGATCACTTCCCTTCCCCAGATAGTGCAGTCCCCATACAGTTAGAACACGCCCAGGGAACACAGTTAACCCTTAGAGCGCCCCCTGTAGGTTAACCCCTTCACTGCCAATGGCATTTACACAGTAATCAGTGCATTTTTATAGCACTGATCGCTGTATAAATGCCAATGGTCCCAAAAAAGTGTCAAAATGTTCCGACATGTCCGCCCCAATATCGCAGTACCGCTAAAAATCGCAGATCGCCGCCATTATTAGTAAAAAATAAAAAAAAAATAAAAACCCCAAAAATGAATTCTCATCATCCGTAAACGCGACCACTTTTGCGCAAACCAATCAATAAACGCCGATTGCGATTTTGTTTATCACAAATATGAGGAAGAATATAAATCGGCCAAAAACGGTGAAAAAAAATTTTTTTTATATTTTTTTTTTGGATTTGTATTTTAGCAAAAAGTAAGAAATTTGTTTTTTTTTTGCAAAATTGTCGCTCTTCTTTTGTTTATAGCGGCGATCAGAAATGACGCAGAGGGGATCAAATACCACCAAAAGAAAGCTCTATTTGTGGGGAAAAAAGGACGCAAATTTCGTTTGGGTACAACGCTGCACGACCGCGCAATTGTCAGTTAAAGCGACGCAGCGCCGAATCGCAAAAAGGGCTCCGGTCCTAAAGCTGGAAATCCTTCCGGTCCTTAAGTGGTTAAGGGGACCTATCCCACGTCAATGTCCTCTACTGCTTCCTTCTGGTATGGATAACCTCCAGGTGCGGGTTCCAAAAGCAGGAGTTGCAGATAGATTTTCAATGGAGAAAGAAACTCCACATAGTGTTAGATGGTTTTAAGCTGGTTTATTCAGTACTCACACGTTTTAAGCAATAAAAACCATTAAAATAAGATAAAAGCCTTTGTTAGGCTAATAGTGACCGGCTACCACGTCCCATAAATGTACAAAAACGGCCCCACCAATGGGAGATAGCAGATGCTGGATGCTGTCTCTGGCGTGCGTTCCACTCTCCAGGTGACGCGTAGGAAGCGTAGTTCGACGCGTTACGTCAAAAAGCCATAAAGTCGCATCTGTACGATGAAACGCGTCAAGCTACACTTCCTACACGTCACCAGAGGCCTGGAGAGTGGAGCGCACGCCAGCATCCAGCACTCACTATCTCCCATTGGCGGGGCCATTTCTGTACATTTATGGGACGTGGTAGCTGGTCACTATTAGCCTAACAAAGGCTTTTATCTTATTTTAATGCCTTTTATTGCTTAAAATGTTTAAGTACTGAATAAACCAGCTTAAAACGATCTTACACTATGTGGAGTTTCTTTCTCCATTGAACATCTATCTGCAATTCCTGCTTTTGGAACCCGCACCTGGAGGCTATCCATACCGGAAGGAGCCAGCAGAGGACATCACAGTGGGATAGGCCCCCCTAAGAGACCTACAGGCCAGTTTGACTTACTCTGCTACAAGGCAGGTGGGGAATACTCTGGGTTCCATATGGAGCGGATGCACAGAATTCAGTTTATAAAGAAGCACCATAGCACTTTATATAGAAAAAAGGGACTTTTTCTGCACATTATGTTTATTTTGCACAATTGTCACAAAAGCACTTTTTTGAGCACTGGAAGCACTTTGTAACAACATTTATTTAATCTGTATTTGTTTATATAATAATTATACAGCACTAGGACGACCACAACTAATATTGATAAGCGTATATCAATTGGAAGTCTGGGTTTGGCAAGCACTGTTTTCACATTTATTTTTAAAGGACCAAGGGGGTAACTACAGATCACGGGCGTCACAATGCCTAGGGTCAGGTGAGAGGTGCGCACCACTGGAGTGCGAATCGCACCGAGGGTTGCAAAGCGCACCACTAAGGTTGGGGACCTATAGCTGACTGCTGCTAATGAGTTCAGGCTGATACGGGAAGAGGGGCCCCTGGAGCATGGACACTGAAACACAGGGAGCTAGTGCATTGGTTTCCCCAGGGCGCGGAGTCTAAGAGCCATTGGGTGTTCACCAGAGCCTCTAGTGGTGAGGATGGATTTTGGCTGCAACTGCATCCAGGTCACGTCTGGCTACAGGTGGAAGAGAGGAAGCAGCAGCGCAGGAACAGCAAGAATAGTCAGAGGTAATAGCAAAGGGTCAGGGTCACAAGCAGACAGGAGAAACAGAGAACAAGCCAAAGATCGGGGTATCAGGCAGGCAGGGATAGTCAGACAAGCCAAAGATCGGTATACAGAATAAGACTCAGAGCAAAAGATAGGAACCCCCACACACAAAGCCAAACACGGACAACCGTTGATCAGCGATGCAGGCTTGCACTGCCAGGTGTTATATCCTGTTTCCAATAAGGGCCTGGGGTGGAGACCAGCTGAGGAGGGCCTACTAAAGCACACAGATGAGGGAGGCCTGGCCTTTAACTGGACACATGCAGCAAAGGTAGGCAACAGATAAGACATGAATGTTTGCTGTGGTTTCAAGACAATGGTGCCTCATTGCAAAATTATGATGCTCCCCACACCCCAACTCTCCCTACTGTCATCGATCTTAGGATAAAGTATGTCTATCGGAGAAGTAGCAGGAGAGCCACCATGGTCAGTATATTACAAGGGACCAGGTGTGGACAAAGATTGTCAGGGAAGAGGGGTTCATGAAATCAACTGTTAACCTTCATTTCCAGCAAACTGCTCTTCAATCTTCAGTAGCTCATCAGTCATCTCAGAGTCCTTGGTGTAAATACGTTAGGGCAATTGTTGCACAACTGCAAAGGACTAATTCCTGGGTCATCTTTTCCCATTATGTGTTCAATAACACAGTGTCCTTTTTGGTAGTAACCTAAAAGTTGAAGTGTATAGACAGGGCTGCTGATAAGGCAGTACAACCGGTTCTGTTGTACCAAGGCCGGGCACCATCAGCTCAATGGGGGGGGGGGGGGGCTGGGCAGCTTTAGAGTCCATTTTCAGCAGTACCAGTGTGGGGTGTCTGGAGTAGGGGAATGGGGAGTTGGGTTGGCAGTACCAGTGTGGGATGGCAGGAGAACTGTGGTGTGTGTGTGTGTGTGGGGGGGCTAGCAGTACCAGCATTGGGCAGCTGGAGGACAGGGGGTACAGCAGTGCAAGCGTGGGGTAGCTGCAGGATGGGAGTGGGCTAGCAGTACCAGGGTGGGGTGAAGCTGGAGAAAGGGTGGGGGGATTGGGTCGCACCAAAATGCACTTTTACCTATATAGACAAAAATCCTTGCACCGGCCCCAGAGTGGAGATGGCTTATTATCCTGCCAATAACCAGGGTGCAATTCATAGCTGCCTAATAGATACCTCAATAATCTGGGTCATGGGTGTGGTCAAGGTCAAGGGGAGCCCTGCCAAGGAGGCTGTACGGGGCCCCATGATTTCCAACAGTGGCCCTGCATATAGAGAATAATGTGAGACAACGATATCCATTATCTTAGGAAGAGAGCTATACAAAAGAATTGCTGGATCTAACTTTCTAGCTAGATCCTAGCATCGTTGGCTTGGGTACTTGGTCAACTGTTGGCTCTATTATCCGAAAACTCTATGTATGAGGTTTTCATGATAAATAGAAACTTAAGTGCTACTAATTTAAAAAAATAAGCATATAAAATATGGATTGCCTCAATTCCTTATACTGCTATACCATATGGTTCAAAACCTTACGTAAATCACTCTACAAACACATCAACCGACATGAGACCATGTTATGTCTACACCATATAAACCTGGTTAAACACTGATATTCCATGTTCTTCAGGAACTAATTTGAGGAATTTACAAGCTGTTGTAAACTAATGATGTCATCTCTAACACTAAAAAAACAAAACAGGTGTGTAGAATGTTCAATAAAACTTTACTATTAAAATACTCCAAGAGATTGTCATATTGCAGTAACCAATTGAAGAACATTCAAAACGGTCACATCATAAAGTACCTGTTAAATGAGCCTTGGGTTTCATGTCCTTTGAATCCTGGGACAGTCCTTTAAAAAAAAAAAAGAAGAAAATAAATCAATCATTCACGAAATGTATACCAGTAAAACACTAAATCAGCCTTTCTCAACCTCTTCAACACAGAGGAACCCTTGAAAAAAACGTCCCGGTCTCAAGCAACTCCTGCTAAATATTACTATATACACATCGTACGTTAATGTAATGGTCAGTGGAAAGAATTTTCCTTACACTTGTGGTCATTGGGAAGAATTACCCCCTTACAGATGGCTAAAAGGTCAGTGATTTTAGTGGGAATTTATTTGACCGGCAGTAATTGTCCATCGCTCAAGGAGCCCCTAGCAACCTCTGGAGGAACCTTTGGGTTCCATCAAACCCATAGTAACCTCTGGAGGAACCGTAGGGTTCAATGGAACACAAAGTAACCTCTGGAGGAACCCTAGGGTTCCATGGAACCCATAGCAACCTCTGGTGGAACCCCTAGCAACATCTGGAGGAACCCTAGGGTTCCATGGAACCCCTAGCAACGTCTGTAGGAACCCTAGGGTTCCATGGAACCCATAGCAACCTCTGTAGGAACCCCTAGCAACATCTGGAGGAACCCTAGTGTTCCATGGAACCCCTAGCAACCTCTGGAGGAACCCTAGGGTTCCACAGAACCACTAAGTAACCTCTGGAGGAACCCTAGGGTTCCATGGAACCCATAGCAACCTCTGGAAGAACCCCTAGCAACATCTGAAGGAATCCTAGGGTTCCATGGAACCCCTCCCAACCTCTGTAGGAACCCTAGGGTTCCATGGAACCCATAGCAACCTCTGTAGGAACCCCTAGCAACATTTGGAGGAACCATAGGGTTCCATGGAACATCTAGCAACTTCTGGAGGAACCCTAGGGTTCCACAGAACTGCTAGAAACCTCTGGAGGAACTCTAGAGTTCCACAGACCCGCTAGAAACCTCTGAAAGAACTTTTGAGTCCCATGGAACCCCTGGCAACCTCTGGAGGTACCCTAGGGTTCCACGGGACTGCAAGCAACCTTTGGAGGAACCCCTGGGTTCCAGGAAACCCATGGTAACCTCTGGAGGAACCCTAGGGTTCCATGGAACTGCCAGCAACCTCTGGAGGAAACGTTAGTTTCCAGGGAACCCATAGCAATCTCTGGAGGAACCCTAGGGTGCCACGGAACTGCTAGCAACCTCTGGAGGAACCCTTGGGCTCCATTAAACCCATAGCAACCTCTGGGGGAGCCCTGGTTGAGAAACTCTGCAGTAAATGATACAACAGTAAATGATACAACCCTTCATGTAAATGTCTTAAAAATTAGGGACCACTAAAAACAACAGACCAGAACAAGACATGACTTATCAGCTGGTTTACGTGATATATTGGGGGACATCCTTCCTGGATGAATATGTGATATGAATCTTTCAGAGTAGGAAGCTTTAGAAATAACGAATGGAGCAATATATCCAAACATACCAGGGACCTCTTGTCCAAAAACCACTGATAGGTGCCATTTTACTGATACTTTTTGCCTAACATGGCAGTTACCGTATACCAGGGATCTCCAAACTTCATAAACAAAGGGCCAGATGACTGTCCTTCAGACTTAAGGGGGCCGGACTGTGGGAATAGAAAATGTCCTGGCATCCAGTGGGAGTAAATAATGCCTTATCGTTGGTATCAGTGGGAAGGACTATTGCCTCATCATTGATGATAGTAGAAAGAATTCTGCCCCATCGTTGGCATCAGTGGAAGGAATTGTGCCGCTTTAATTGCTGCAATAATCACCGTTGTATTAATTTATATCCAGGTGAATTGATTTAACAACATCCAGGGGTATTTTTAACCATATAAAACGCATTCATTAGTTACTCTGCCAACTATAGTAAAAAAAAAAAAGTCCCTTATTATGATGTACATTTTAAAATAGTTCATTTTGGAAAATCCTTTGGCATAAAAAATAAAGCCCAACCTAGATACAAATCTTCAATGAGCTCAGGTCTCTGGCTTCATTTTGGTATCCTTTATCTCTGCCAATTCCTTCCTTTTCTACATTGAGGAATAATCTAGGAGGGGCATTTCAGCCAAGAGGTTTTGGAGGGTAAAATGGTGTTAAACCCAAAAACAATAAAAAAAAATAATATAGTATAATGCAGTTTACCAATCCTTAAATGTGTTGGCTACATTAGTTTTCTTTTTTAGGCTTTTCTTCCAGGCGATCCAGACAGTAGCACAGTTCCTGTATTAGAGTTCCTACACTCTGGATGGAGGAACAATGGAGACACCCTTGGGCAGCAGCATTGTCAATCTCGGGGAAGGGCTATATAAACAAATTGTATGGCGCGAATACTATTGTGTATTTAACTAACTCCTTCTTCTGGGATAAAAAAAAAGGATAAAAAAAAAGAAAAGACGTAGAAAAACAAATAAAATGATAAAAAGCTAGGGCCTCCTGGGAATGTTAAATCATCAGGATTAGACCGGTGGGGAGTACAGGTGCATTATCGAGAAATTAAAACTGTGGATTAAGATAAAATTAGTCCACAATGAGTCCACAGAAATCCACGGGTGTCAGCAGGGTATGCACTCTCCTCTGGAGACAGAAAAAAAATCTCTACAGCAGCAAAAAGGAATACAAGGGGGCGCCAACTAAGTGTAGGATTAATAGACACTTTAATTCAAGGTAAAAGACAGCCAAATACAAACTTGCATGTAATAAAATAAATGCGCTTATCTGTACACGAGTGGAAGGGGTACCAAGACCAACCAACCCGGGGAGAGCTTGCCAGCCGTGTTCAGCAGATCCGGGAAGTGGAAGGTCAGCTTCCACACTGCTGGCTGCAGTTGGTGAGCTCTACCTGTGTTGATTGCGCTTGATACCCCTTCCACTCGTGGAATTATTTTATTATATGTGAGTTTGAATTTAGCTGTCCTTTACCTAAATTTAAAGTGTTTAATAAGGGTACACACTTAGTTGGCGCCCCTCTTCTGTTTCTTTCATTCTGGGGGTAGGGGAGCATTAGATGTACCAGCAGATTTAGATGTCCTTGAGAGCTGCTGGGCAGCTCCCTATCTGATTCCTTAGACAACCTTGCCTTGAGTCTTGTTTCTCTCGAACCTTGAACCCTTTTTTCCTCCCATGAATTTTCTATTTAAGCCATTCCTTTGCACTTCCTGTTTGCCAGCCAATATCTTGCTCTTTTCACTCCTGCTGCTATTTATATCTCCCATGCCACTTGTTAGTGACCTTTGCCTTGTTCCTTAACTGCGCTTCTGCTTGATTACAACCTGCAACCACTTGCTACCGACCTTTGGCTTGTTTCTTGAATAAGCATTTACTTGATCCCAACCTGCAACCACTTGTTATTGACCTTTGGCTTGTTCCTTGACCATGCTTCCGATTGTTTCCAACCTGCAACCACTTGTTACTGACCTTTGGCCTGTTCCTTGGCTGTGTTTCCGCTTCATTCCAACCTGCAACCACTTGCTCCTGACCTTTGGCTTGTTCCTCGACTACGCTTCTGCTTAATTCCAACCTGCAACCAATTGTTACTGACCTTTGGCTTGTTCCTCAACTATGTTTCCACTTGATTCCAACCTGCAGCCGCTTGTTACCAACCTTTGGCTTGTTTACTGACTACGCTTCTGCTTAATTCCAACCTGCAACCAATTGTTACTGACCTTTGGCTTGTTTACTGACTATGCTTCTACTTAATCCCTACGTTCTATATCCGCTTCTGGACCCCGTCTTGCTCATCTCCTAGTGGGGGTGATCCTGAGGACCGCAACCTGGTACTAACACACAGCAAAACCCATCTCCTCCATCAGGAGCTCCGATGAATACCAGTTAGTGCTTAGACCCCGCATCTCGGGTAAGCCCACGTCATCCTCCAGGGTGACCTGCTTGTATACCTATCCTGCTAGTCGGTGGGAGCCTCTCTACTGCTATAGCTCCTGGTCTCTAAGCCTGTCCCCTGACCGTAACAACCTGACAATACCAACAAACATTCATACTGGGCTTTTTTTTAAGATGGGAAGGGGCTTCTTTTTTTCTTGTTGGGTTGCTATGATTGTACAAATGGTGTTCATAGCCTTAGATGTCAAATTACACAACATATACTGTGCATGAAAAGTCCTATTTATCCAGGCCATGGTATAGCTAGCTGTAGTTGGTCACATTCAATTGTAAATCTTCTATAATGTTGAAGACGTTTTCCCACTCATTCAGTACTTCAGCTCTATTGAATGATGGGAATAAACCCCAACATCTACAGCCACATGGGTAACTTGGTCAACTTGATCCAAATTCCATGTTATGTGTCAAGGCAGATGCTGGTTGACCAAAACCACAACATTCTTTCCAGAAAGCTTGAAATCAGGATGGCGGCACTCCAGGCGTAGATGCAATTAAAAATGTATTGATCCAAGAAGATTATAATCCATATACAAAACAGAGCTGGAATGCAGGCAAAGGTAACGCGTTTCACACGTCTGGCGTGCTTCGTCAAAACCATTCTTTCCAGAAAAGTGGGATGGACATTTTGGACAGAGAAGACAGTTGGTTCACATGATAGATGCCATCTACACCAAACTAGAACAACCATTCCTATAAATAAGGCAGAGCCTTCAATACCATCCTTCCCCCTCATACGGTATAATGATATAATGTAATATCTTTATTTGGACGATTTGGCAGTACTAACATCAGCCCATGTGACTCACACAATTAACATCTGAGTCAGACACCATGGCACCATGAGGTTGGGTTATGTAATTAGAACAGGACAGCTTCACACCTTCTCACACCTCCCGTTTTTGGAAAACCTGCATCTACCTTGCCACATTCTTTGGTCATTGCTTCAAGGCAGGCATATCAAGAATAAAATATTGGGCTGAATTATGTTCCATTTTTTTAAAATTTAGGTTGGGAATCAACCGCTAAGTCAAGTTATAAAGCAGACTTATAAAAAATGCTTTGCAAATACAGTTTATGCTCCCCTTTAGGTCTTGCTTACGTGACCTTCTTGCTGCTTCTCTCATCTGAAGGGCCTAGGTTGGGACTGGTTTTAGGTTCACCTATAAATTCATACCAGACCCTTAATCTAAGAATGCAGCCTAGTTGGTCAGGAAAGGGGGGGTACCAACGTGTGCCCCCCCCATCCCTTCTGAAGCATACCAGGCAACATGCCCTCAACGTGAGGGGGAAGGGGTATCTTGGTAGGAGGGACTTTCCCTAGCAAAGCACCTTGCCACTATGTTGATGAGGCCAAGGACCTGTTCCCCACAACCCTAGCCTGGTGGCTGTGGGGGTCTGCTGGTGGGGGGTTTATCTGAATCTATGATGGTTGCTAGGAATGTTCTTATTTTGTATATAGTTTTACTTTAAATTACAATCAGGGGTAGGCAAAGTTGTCTCTCCAGCTTTTGAAGAACTCTACGTGCCCTAAGACATTGCAAGATTCTGGTCAAACACAGGCATGAGTACCAGATGAAGAAGCATAATGGCATTTGTAGTTTTACTACAGCTAATGTGCAGAGGTTGCCTAACATGAGGGGGAAGGGGTGCCTTGCCAGGGGGGACTTTGCCTAGAAAAGCACCTTGTCACTATGTTGATGAGGACAAGGGCCTCTTCCCCACAACGCTGGGGGCTCTGGGGGGGTTGCTGCACTTGAAAGGTTTTTCACTTTAATGCATAGAATGCATTAAGGTGCAAAACCGGGAGACTTTCCAACCACTTTAAGGCAATGATGTAACCCATTCCATTCTCCGCCCATTTGCTTACATAGCCGGGGATTCCCAGTCATGTAAGTGAATGGGCCAGGTGATGTCAGTGGTTGGTAAGGGCGCGGTGAGTGCAAGCACCCACTGCTTTCTTAGCAACCATTGACAGCCACAGGCTGTCATGTTTGTCCACGCCGAAAGCCCTAAACGGCTAGTATTTGGACAATTGTCCCAACAGCCAGTGTTCGGTCTGAACCTAAGTTCGGATTGAGCAATGAGCTCATCCCTACATATCGTCATCCCTGCTGCAAACAACAAAGCCCTTCCCCTGCAAAATGGCGGCTCTATTGTTGTGCATTTGTGCCTCAGTCCCATTCATTCCTAAGGGAAATCTGTACTCATGGTGGCATCAGAGGGAATGGGAGGGCTGCATGTGGCCCATAAAGCTCCAGGTCGATATTGCTTGATTAATGTCATTGAGCTATGTGTGCATTACCATAAATGCTGGGGAACGTTCCCAACAATGATCAGAATTTAAGAAATTCATTGGATTGGATTCATCTTCAACATCACAGAACAAGACCAGTCAAATGAGACCCACTACTACTAGCTACAATATGTTCAAAATGCAGAAATAAATCTTAAAGGATATAGTATTAAACCTTCTCTCAGTGCTGCTTCCCTGAACTTCTGGTCTCTCTCTGTCAGGAAGGACATTCCAGCAAAACAGCGTGGCTTTTCTAGAAAGTAGCCTGTACACAGGCTAATTCATGTTTCTGTCCGTGCTTATAGAAATTGGTCATGTGCTCATGCACGCACACGCGTATATTCCTGCGCACACCTGTTGCTCACGTGCATTCATCTGTTGCTTGCATTGGCACCAAGCGGGCTGTTTAAACTGAGCCTGTGCTATGCTTCAGTGCCGTCTTGTCAACAGCGTTCCCGTGCATACCTGCAACCTGTTACTCTGCATCTGACTACTCTTTCCGACCCAACTCGTCCTGACTACTCCTGAACTCTGCCTGCATTGACCCCAGCTTGCCACTGACCACTCTCCTGTCTGTTCCCCTTGCTGCTGCTCCATGGATCTGTTACTGACTCAGCCTGCATCCTGACATTGCTCCTGCCTACGCATCTGCACCTGATCTGCCTTGTGTATGACCCAGTTCTTCTGACTCTGCTGCTTCTGTTCCCATCGCTGCTTGTGGACTGCCTGCTGCAAGTCTCTGCCTATATTCCACTGGTGCTGCCCACCGCCTGACTGCTACCAGCCTGTGCCTGTCCGCTATCTCAAGTGCCAGCCTAATCCTGCTCACTGGTGTCCATCCTGCACTCCTACTCCACTGCCGTCTCCTGACGATCTTCCCCTGCTTGATCCTGAGAGTCCATCCAGCCCTGCTGCTAGCAAGACCAATAGGGACTCGTGCCACTCTGTACTCCTGCGCTACATGTCTGCTCTATCAGGGGCCCCGAGTCAGAGGTGTAAGGGAGGCCTTCCTCATCATGTGCACCAGTAACGTGAAACCCTCAGTGCTACTTCCCTGTGTAGCACCCTGGTCTTGAAGAGGGTTGCTGTCAAATTTAGTTTGCTGGGTGGTAATTTGCCTGGCCGATTGTTAGGTGATCGAGTCTGACTTATGCGGGGGACAACCTCTCTTATGGCCCTGGTTTGAGAACCCCTGGTAGTGTAGACAGGGAGCTCTGGAGCACAGGGAGGCCTTGGTCACTGATGGCCGGTAAATGTCCACTGAAGGCTCGTGCAAAGCAGAAGAATGGTGGTGCAGGCTGGGTCGGCAACAGGCTGGCGGTGCGGTACAGATGGGTCAGGCAGGCGGATAGTCGGGTACAAGCAGGGTCGGCAACGTGCGGGCAGCAGAGGTACAAGGGAGCAGGCAGAGGAGTAGTCATAGGCAGGCATCAAAGTCCAAGGAAAGCCGAGGTCACAGTATACAGAAAATCTTACAAAAGTAAATGCTGGGGTCACAGGATAGAACACTGTAGAATGGACAGCACTGTTTGCAGGGTGCTGTCTGCTTGAATGGGCCGTTTTGGCGCCAATGCTGGTGCACAGGCGCGCACACACCTTACGTGCGCCCGTGCACAGGCTTCCAGACCCGAATTCCAGGGGCAGCGGTTGTTTCCTGACAGGATCTCCTGATTCTTTTCCTAACTCTGAGTTTGATACACCTCTCTCCTCTGCCATTGGTTGGCACTGCTGCTGATGGCATTGGAATGGTAAGGTATATATGAACTTGGAATATGAATAGATAGGCTGCTCTAGCCAATGGGCAGGGGTTTCTTGGGCCCCATGGCCTGCTGGGAGAGCCTATATATTTGGGAGGAGTCAGGTGATTGTTGTTCTGTGCCACCATAACGGCAGTCTGGGTGGACATGTGTTCAAAAGCTCTTGGCTCCTAGGCCAGAAGCCTGAGGCCTATCGGGAGTTCCTTAAAGCAAAATTTCCCTCATGCTCTTAGGGATGAGGCCTTAGTATACATACTAGTTCTCTAATCTTTTCTCTATCCGGAAGTTCCTGGCAGTTAGGCAGTCTGAGGCCTACCCAGGACAGGAAGGAGTTGCAGAGGTTGGGGCTTAGTGCAAGGAAGCCTAACTGAGCTTGTGGGTTCTGCTAGCCGGAGAACCCCTCTTTGCCAGAGGTGAAAGGACACAGTTGCCAGTCGGGGGACTACTACTCCTGTCGCCAGAGGCAAATCGTGAGCCAGGGTCAGAGGTAAAGGGGAACTTTCGCCATCTGAAGGGACAATACTCCTGTTATCAGAAACCAGAGGGCAAAGTCTGAGAGAGTACTAGAGCAGCCTTTTTGGCCAGCCGGGGACGGTGCAGAAGTGGGAAAGTCTCAGTGGAAGTCAAGCTAAGGACCCAGTATGATAAAAGGGGAGATGCTTGCAAGAAGGTTCAGCGGGTGAGCTGAAGTGTTGAGGAAAACGCCCAACAGGTTAGCGAGGGTGAAGTTCGGAAGACACAGTGGTTGGCTGTGTGGAGCTCTAGGAACGCATTGGCAGTGGGGCATTTAAGCTGCAGAGGCTGTGAGATGGAAGTCAGTTCTACACAACGGGGATACCAAGTTTGGTGTGTGTCAGATCTGAGTTGAAGTCAAAGTACCAGTTCAAGTAACTAAGGAGACCTCTCCAATTTTGCTCTTTAACTGCATGGCTTTGGAACTGTGTAATTATTGTACTGTTCTGTTTTGAAGTCTCAGAGTCTACAAAGTGCTGTTGCACCAGGGTGTCCTGGCCCTAACCCTCTCTCCCCAGTTGATCAAATAAATAACTTTCAGCATTCTCAAAGTGTCTGGTGCGCAACTTACTCTACACTGCATCACACTCACCATGCCTAGTGACCCACAATGTGAGGATGGACGTCAGCTCTCCCTGACTCTAAAGGCCACCATCAGAGGTCGGGGCCCTGGCTACACCTGAACTTTTGGTCTCCCTCAGTGTTGCTTCCCTGAACATCTGGTTTTCCTCAGAGCTCCTGGCCTGAACTTCCAGAAAAGGCAGTCTCCAGCCAGCTGTTAGGTTGGACATGGGAAGAGGAAGAAGGCGGATGGAGAAAGGGAGTGTTTGCCACTCTGGGCTATGGGGCAGTGAGCTTCTATTGATGCGCACAGCGTAGGGAGACACAAGTCTAGTCCCACAGGGGCGGCTCCATAGGATTCTACAAGAAAAAGAAGCCAGCCTGAAACAAGAAACCTGGGGCAGAGGTCATGGCACCGGCTTAAACTGGGACATAGGCAAGGATTAAAAGGTATAGAAGCGGCATACTCAGTAATGCATTAAATCAGCCAATTAAAGTGCTTAAAAAACTGAGGGTTTAATATCACTTTAAAGAAAGTTTAAATGTAACATACCGCTTATTTGGGGGGACATTTCAGTCTGAAAAAAAAAAAGAAAAGAAGAGAATTAGAAACATATTTTATGCAATAATATCAATGCATAGAACAAGCAATTGCAATCTCTCAATTCTTAAAGATGAATTGTAGGCAGATATAAGTGGACGAAAAATGAAAATCATTAAAACACCATTAAATACATTCTTTAAATGTAAGCAGTGTAAGAAGCTGAAGTTTATCTGGTTCTGTCTCTTCAGCCTCTTGCAGTTACAGCACTTACAGCAGGGCTGGGATATGAGAAGAAGAAGCAGCATAAGCAGCCATTCAGTTCATGGCATGGCATGGCATGGCGAGCATGCTTGTTAGCAGGGTTTGGTACTTCTTTTAGGGAAACCCCTCCCCTGGGTGGATATGATGGGTGGGGGTAGCTGGGGTGGGATGCAAGAGGAAGAGCCTGGGGCAGATAGTGATGGGAAAAGGCTATCCCTAGCATATTGCCAAGTATGCCTCTACCCATTCTGGGTAGGCCCAGTACAGGCTCCATTGGAGAACCTACCCCTAGTATACTGCCAAGTATGCCTCTACCCTTAGGAAATGAACCCATTCTGGGTAGGCCCAGTACAGGCTCCATTGGAGAACCTACCCCTAGTATACTGCCAAGTATGCCTCTACCCGTAGGAAATGAACCCATTCTGGGTAGGCCCAGTACAGGCTCCATTGGAGAACCTATCTCTAGTACACTGCCAAGTGTGCCTCTGCCCTTAGGAAATGAACCCATTCTGGGTAGGCCCAGTACAGGCTTCATTGGAGAACCTACCCCTAGTATACTGCCAAGTATGCCTCTACCCGTAGGAAATGAACCCATTCTGGGTAGGCCCAGTACAGGCTCGATTGGAGAACCTACCCCTAGTATACTGCCAAGTTTGCATCTACCCTTAGGAAATGAACCCATTCTGGGTAGGCCCAGTACAGGCTCCATTGAAAAACCTATCTCTAGTACACTGCCAAGTGTGCCTCTGCCCATAGGAAATGAACCCATTCTGGGTAGGCCCAGTACAGGCTCCATTGGAGAACCTGTCTCTAGTATACTGCCAAGTATGCCTCTGCCCGTAGGAAATGAACCCATTCTGGGTAGGCCCAGTACAGGCTCCATTGGAGAACCTATCTATGAGGACCTACAGTGAGGGCACTAGAACAGTTGAGCAGCCATCCTATGTTCAGGTTGAACTTGCACTGTGTTGAGTTGTTGATGACGGGACTAAAGAGGTGGAGGTGAAGGGTGCTTTGGCCAAGAACTGTACATTATGTTTCTTCTACAGTAAAAGTGTTGAAAAGGCTGAACATGTGGACATTCCTTATTTCCAGAGGTGGACCTCAGGCCAGGAAAATGTGAGTGACCAATGATGGTGGAGTTCCTCCACGTTACAGTTCCTACCTCGTTCCTGTGCAGGAGGACTTAAAAGGACCCTTGGCCAGCATGGTCGTTGCTGGCAGCGAATTAAGGTCCTGCTTATATGCTGATAGGAGGAGAGAGCAGAGTGACAGAGAGATGAGCTAATGCTCATCATCAAGCTTGAACATGTGCACATTCCTTATGTGAGTGACCAAAGATGGTGAAGGTCCTACACATGTGTGTGTTCCCTACCTCATTCCTGTGCGGGAGGACTTAAAAGGGCCCTTGGCCAGCACGGTCGTTGCTGGCAGCAAATTGAGGTCCTGTTTATATGCTGATGGGAGGAGAGAGCAGAGTGACAGAGAGATGAGTTCATCATGCTCATCACCAAGATTCTCTAAGCCCTTGGAAGCCATTTGATTGACTCTAATGCATTTTTTAAAAATGGAGAAGTTAAGCGAAGCTAAGGGTTGTTATAGGCAACACAGGTAGTTCTTCTTTTTCACTCTAGATGGTAAGGTCTAGGTCTTCTGGCCTACTTTGAGGTCTAGAGGGAATGATGTGTGGCCCTTAGGTTTCTTCTTCCACTGCCTTGGGGTGTCTCTCTTCGGGAGAGCCCCTCATCTAATTCTTGTTGGTCGGCTTCGGCTGATTATGAGAAGTGGGCTTTGTTGTACCTAAGTGCGTTCTGTTTCTTCTACACTAAAAGTGTTGAAAAGGTTGAACATCTGGACATTCCTTATGTGAGTGACCAAAGATGGTGGAGGTCCTCCACGATGCAGGTGTATGTACATTACCTAGTTCCTGTGCAGGAGGACTTAAAAGGGCCCTTGGCCAGCATGGTCGTTGCTGGCAGTGAATTGAGGTCCTGCTTATATGCTGATGGGAGGAGAGAGCAGCTTGACTGAGAGATGAGCTGATCATGCACATCACCAAGCCTCTCTAAACCCTTGGAAGCCATTTGATTGACTCTAATGCATTTTTTCAAAATGGAGAAGTTAAGGGAAGCTAAGGGTTGTTATAGGCAACACAAGCGGTTCTTCTTTTTCACTCACGATGGTAAGGTCTAGGTCTTCTGGCCTACTTTGAGGTCTAGAGGGAATGATGTGTTGTTCTTAGGTTTCATCTTCCATTGCCTTGGGGTGTCTCTCTTTGGGAGAGCCCCTCTCCTAATTCTTGTTGGTCGGCTTCGGCTGATTATGAGAAGTGGGCTTTGTTGTACCTAAGTGCGTTCTGTTTCTTCTACATTAAAAGTGTTGAAAAGGTTGAACATCTGGACATTCCTTATGTGACTGACCAATGATGGTGAAGGTCCTCCACGATAGAGGCGTATGTACATTACTTTGTTCCTGTGCAGGAGAACTTAAAAGGACCCTTGGCCAGCATGGACCTTGCTGGAAGCAAACTGTGGCCCTGCTTACATGCTGATGGGAGGAGAGAGCAGAGTGACAGAGCTCATCATGCTCATCACTAAGCTTCTCTAAACCTCAGAAGCCATTTGATTGACTCTAGTTAAGAGAAGGTCCCCCACGTTACAGGTGTGTGTACCCTACCTCATTCCTGTGCAGAATCCATTTGATTGACTCTAATGCATTTCTTCAAAATGGAAAAAGTTAAGGGAAGCTAAGGGCTGCTATAGGCAACACAGGCAGCTTTTGTTTTTCACTCAGGATGGTAGGGAGTAGGTCTTCTGGCAGGATGACTTAAAAGGGCTCTTGTCCAGCATGGTCCTTGGTAGTGAGTAGGTCTTCTGGCAGGAGGACATAAAAGGGCTCTTGGCCAGCATGGTCCTTGGTAGGGAGTAGGTCTTCTGGCAGGATGACTTAAAAGGGCTCTTGGTCAGCATGGTCCTTGTTAGGGAGTAGGTCTTCTGTCAGGAGGACTTAAAAGGGCTCTTGGCCAGCATGGTCCTTGTTAGGGAGTAGGTCTTCTGGCAGGAGGACTTAAAAGGGCTCTTGGCCAGCATGGTCCTTGGTAAGGAGTAGGTCTTGTGGCAGGAGGACTTAAAAGGGCTCTCGGTCAACATGGTCCTTGGAAGGGAGTAGGTCTTCTGGCAGGAGGACTTAAAAGGGCTCTTGGCCAGCATGGTCCTTGGTAGGGAGTAGGTCTTCTGGCAGGAGGATTTAAAAGAGTTCTTGGCCAGCATGGTCCTTGGTAGGGAGTAGGTCTTCTGGCAGGAGGACTTAAAAGGGCTCTTGGCCAGCATGGTCCTTGGTAGGGTGCAGGTCTTCTGACCTACCCTGAGGTCTAGGGGAAGGATGTGTGACCTTTAGATTCCTTCTTCCACTGCCTTGGGTTGTCTCTCTTCGTGAGAGCCTCTCACCTAATTCTCGTTGGTGGCTTCGGCTGATTATAAGGAGTGGGGTCTGTTGGACCTAAACATGCCTTCTCCCTGATTAGTAGTCTTGCATCCTGGGGGGCTGGCAGCAAATTGGGGACCTGCTTACCTGCCATAGAAGGAGAGAGCAGAATGACAGAGAGATGAACTCATCATGCTCATCACCAAGCTTCTCTTAATCCTCAGTAGCCATTTGATTGACTAGGGAAGCTAAGGCCTGTTATGGACAACTTGTAGACGTCTCCAACTATTTTTATGGCCATAAATATCCTGAACATTAGACGTGACCATGAACCAAATGAAAGAATTCAATTACTAGAGTTTCAAAGAAAAACAAGCCGATATCTCTAGCTCTGGTTGCAAAATAAAAACTTTGAAAATTATTTAGCCCAAGGTCATCAGCCAGTGGCGGTAGGCAATAAAACACGATTCTTGATTGGTTACTATATGTTACTGATTAGTTAATTTTACTTTGCATGTTCTCATGGTATTATGTAAGCTCAAAATCATTTTCTTTAATCTACAACAGCTCCTGACATGGATATTGTTTTAAAATACGGTGTAACCACGTGGGAGTCCACAAGGCCTTGTGGATAAGATAGGTTTCTGTGTACCAAACCACATCATGACTATATTATACTGCCATTGCCGATTACTGTAATCTGTAGCCGCGGACAAAAAAGATATAAAAACCACCTAACACAAATATAGTTATAAAAAGTAAACGCAAGATAGATCCAACTGTGAGCAGAATTTGGAATTTGTTTTACTATATAGAATAGGCCAATTTGTGGTTAACCACTTGAAGACCAGGCTTGTTCTGGCACTTTTTGTTCACAAGTTGAAATCAGTATTTTTTGCTAGAAAATTACTTTGAACCCTTCAAATATTATACATTTTTTTTTAAACAGAGTGCCTAGGGAATAAAATGCTGATTGTTACAATTTTGTTTACATCACGCGGTATTTGCGCAATTTATGTGGCAAAAATACCAGTTTAGAGTTACAGAGCAGGTCTAGTGCTAGAATTATTGCTCTCACTCTAAGGTTCGTGGAGATACCTCACATGTATGGTGCAAACTCCGGTTTCATATGCGCGTGCGTTCACTTCTGCGCATGAGGGATAGGTGGCGCTTTAATTTGTTTTTTATTATTATTTTATTTTTACACTGTCCCTTAATTAATTAATTTTTTTATCACTTTTATTCCTATTACAAGGAATGAAAAGAAATCTCTTCTTTACCTTTAAAACCAAAACATGCAAAAAAAAAAATCCAACTTGGACACCAAGCTGCGTTTCCAGCCTGTGTCTGAATTAGTGTTGCATCACAAGTCTGAGACTTATGCGTGGAATATGTAGTAGACCTTTGGACAAGGTCAAGCAGCGGGACCGGGGCGCAACATGCCAGACTTTGTTGTTTGAGTCCCTGCTGAGACGTAAAAACCATAGGGGATGTCTGGAGTGGTCAGCAGGAGCAGAGCTCCTGGTGGTGCAAGCGTTTGGAGGTGGTGGTTCCCGGAGGCTGGAGGTTAAGATCGCTCCACTAGCCCTTTCCCCAGGTGATTGTGGCAGAGAGCGTGGAGGGAGATTACTTGGCTGCTCCCCCCAGTGAGTCAGGGGTCAAGGCTGGCCTGGCAGAGCCAACTACAGTGGAGGAACAGGCGTTAGGTGACCTGGGCTCCCAGTATATCACAGGCCCCAGGTGCTCTGTGGAACTCCCCGAGCCCTAACCTGGACCACAAGGAATCTCAGGGCCTTGGGTAAGATGTGCTCTGGGAGATAAGGGGTTACTGAAGTGAGGACCGGGAGGATGTGCAAAGAGGTCCAGGACCGGCATCCATGCATGTGAACAGGTTCAGGGTGTGGGCGAAGAATGCCAACAGCATTCTCAAAACCCTATGTGTAGGTGTGGCCCATCGGCATGTGTCAGCCATGTGTATGGAATATGGGCAGTCTGCTTACAATAATAAACTTTCAACCTTCACTTTCCAACAAACGCCTCAATTATTACTCAATAGTTCTCCTATTATTTTTTGTTTGGCATATCAGATCTCAATGACTTAATCTTAAGTCATACCGGCTTGCTGGTTGAATGAAAGAAATCTAACAGATTTCTTCATCTATGCTGAACAGCGCAGATGGACAAATTCCTTGCTGGGCTATTGTATTCCAAGAGCTGCTGCTGTTTGATCCAAGATCTCTCAACCGGCTCCTCCAACAAAGTCGATCTTTTGAAAGACGTGGGGCCAGCAAGGCCATCTACTGAGCAATTCATGAGGAACCAGCTGAGATTTGCACAATGTATGGCCAGCTTTAGGCTTCCTTGACATGGCAGGCTGAAGAGCAGTAAAAAAAAGGGGGTTCAGGTGTGGTTTTACCACATCTTGACCACCAAGCCACAAGGTAACATGAACCGGACGCTATATTAGTGAACATCGCCACGATTGTGGTGCATCGCCTGTTGTTGGCTGGTGGAACTGCCACCAGATAGGACCTATCAATATGTATGGGACTGCAACACCAGCCCTCCTACCCCCAAAGCAAACATAATAAATTCATTCAATCTCTGGCTACAAAACTCTACAGCCTGAGATTTTTTTACAGCCTCGGGATCACTGCATCAGGTGTACAGGGTTAAATTCTGAGTGTTTAGCTTGAGTAGAAGTTCTAAGAACCATAAATCTACCAAACGCCCCACCACTGTGGAAGTGTTGGAGAAATTGATTCACAATAAGGCTTAGTGGGACGTTCCAGGCTATCGTTTCTGAGAGGAGAAAGCTGTGCTTTAAGTCTTTTTTGGATTCTGTAGTCCCAGATCGGGACCTGGAGCTTGAAGGTTCCAATGTGTCTTGGGTGGGATCTGGGATGGAACCTTCAATCCAGCATCTGGATTTTATTGCATGCCTGCAGTTTGTGTGATTACGCAGGTGTGCAGGATCATTATATACTCAAGCCTGAGGACAGATCAGAGCTTACAGTTTGGAGACAGAAGGTCTCACCCAGAGGTCAGAGGAACCCAAGCCAGGAGTTGGGGAACAGAAGGTGTCAACCAGTGGTCAGAGGAGCCTCAGCCAGGATTTGGGGTAAAGAAAGTCTCTACCAGGGGTCAGAGGAATCCCAGCCAGGATTCGGGGGACAGAAGGTCTCACCCAGGAGTCAGAGGAGCCCCAGTCAGGAGTTGAGGGAAATAAAGTCTCAACCAGGGGTCAGAGGAATCCCAGCCAGGAGTCAGGGGGCGGAAGGTCTCAACCAGGGGTGAAAGGAGCCCCAGCCAAGACTTGGGGGATAGAAGGTCTCACCGAGGGGTCAGAGGAGCCCCAGCCAAGGGTTGGGGGACAGAAAGTCTCACTCGGGCGTAAGAAGAGCCCCAGCCAGGAGTCAGAGGGTAGAAAGTCTCAACCAGGGGTCAGAGGAGCCAAGCCAGGAGTCAGAGGAAAGAAGGTCTCAACCAGGGGTTAAAGGAGCCCGAGCGAGGAGGTCTCACCCAGGGTTCAGAGGAGCCCCAGCCAGGAGTCAGAGGAAAGAAGGTCTCAACCAGGGGTTAAAGGAGCCCGAGCGAGGAGGTCTCACCCAGGGTTCAGAGGAGCCCCAGCCAGGAGTCAGGAGACAGAAGGTCTCAACCCGGGGTCAGAGGAGCCGAGCCAGGAGTCAGAGGACAGAAGGTCTCAACCAGGGGTTAAAGGAGCCCGAGGCAGGAGGTCTCACCCAGGGTTCAGAGGAGCCCCAACCAGGAGTCAGAGGACAGAAGGTCTCAACCAGGGGTCAGAGGAGCCGAGCCAGGAGTCAGAGGACAGAAGGTCTCAACCAGGGGTTAAAGGAGCCCGAGCCAGGAGGTCTCACCCAGGGTTCAGAGGAGACCGAGCCAGGAGTCAGGGGACAGAAGGTCTCACATAGGGGTCAAGGTACAAGATCAGCTTACCAGTCCTTAGGCATGGTTGTTTCATTAGTTTTATTTTTCAGACTTTTTTTGAGCAAGTACAGAATACATATGAATCCTGCCAGAAATGCTGTTTCTTTGTCACTTCCTGTGAGCCATAAAAACAAAACAAACATCCTTATCTTTTTTTTAATGTATCCTGCAGGATCGGGTGACAACGCTCTTCTGTCATTGGTCGCTTTTAATTGCTGATTCTTCTTTTCTTTTATCATCAGAAAGGTGCAATTGCAGAAGTTACCAGCTCCATAAAACTTTTCCATCCACTGCCTGCGGTCATCGACCCCTACCATCCGGATTGTAGAATGTGAGCAAAGTTTACGCAGCCGCTCTTCCCTCTAACTGAACGCATACATCTAGGAAATAGTTTCTAGTATTCCCTGGCCTCTGCCTTTCTAAGATATGTTCATTTAAGAATGTATCTATGGCCAAACTTGAGCTTCTCACAGTGTGCATGAGAAGCTGCAGACAGGGCCCGCCTCATTTCCTGGCTGGAGGATGACCAGCATCATCTAGCCCAGTGGTCTCCAAACTGCAGTCCGGGGGGCCAGATGTGGCCCTTTGCTTGCCTTTATCTGGCCCATGGGACATTATTCCACCAACTGACACTAATGATGGAGCACCATTAAGCCTATTGACACATCAATAGGGCACTATTCTTCTCATTGATATCACCAATAGGGCTCTATACCTCCAATTACAACCAATGACAGGGGCACTGATGCCGGGACATTTTCTACTCCCAGTGGCCACAGTCTGGCCCCCTTAAAGCCTGAAGGACAGTAAACTGGCCCTTTGCTTAGAACGTTTGGAGACCCCTGATCTAGCCCTTTCCCACCCAGCTTGACTGCCCCTGGCCCTCCCCTTCCATTCACTGGGTTTAATGCTTTTAATTATGGAGACCCAGCATCCCAGGAATGCCCACCCCTCCAAGCTGACACGCCCATCAAGGCGTACCCATCATTTGCATGACTCCTCCCAAGAGCCGGCCATCTGCCTGCATCAGGACTGAGGGCTCTTGAGAGGAGTACTAAGGCAGGGTGCTGTGATGTTTTCGGGAAGCTATGCACAGCACCCTTTTAGGCTTGAGAAAGGAGAATAGGCGGATCTGAAACGTGTAGCCACATGCCTTTTGCACTCTGGCAATGTCTAACAATGCTCCTGGTCCAGCCCTGAGCTTGCTTCTTGTTTTTTTCCACCTGGCCAATGGCAGTGAGATTGCTTCCTGGAATAAAGCCCTTTCCTCCCCAGCTTGACTGTCTCCGATAGGCTTGAGAAAGTCTGAGTAGCAAAGAAATGCGTAGCTGTGCCTCTTTTGCCCTCCGCCAAGATCCATGGCTTCCTGGTCCTGAGCTTGCTTCCTGATTTCTTCCACTTAGCCAGCAGCGGTGAGGCTGTTTTCTGGAATGAAGCCCTTTCCTCCCCAGCCTCAAGAAAGGAGCCTGGGAGTTTCTGAAACACATAGCCATGCCTCTTTTGTCCTCAAACAACATCTGGTCCAGCCCTGCGCTTTACCAACATCCCTGGCTTCCTGGCCACTGGTTGGGAGCTTGCTTTCTGGTTTCTTGTACCTGGCCAACGGCAGTGAGGCTGTTTTCTGGAATAAAGCCCTTTCCTCCCCAGCCTGACAATCTTGAGAAAGGAGCCTGGGGGTTTCTGAAACGCATATCCATGCCCCTTTTGTTCTCAAACAACATCTGGTCCAGCCCTGCACTCCACCAACATCCCTGGCTTCCTGGCCACTGGTTGGGAGTTTGCTTCCTGGTTTCTTCCACCTGACCAACGGCGGTGAGGCTGTTTTCTGAAATTGAGCCCTTTCCTCCCCAGCTTGATTGTCCCTGATAGGCTTGAGAAAGGAGCTTGGGGGATTCTGAAACGTGTAGCCATGCACCTTTTGTCCCCCAGCAATGTCCAGTCCAGCCCTGCACTCCACCAACATCCCTGGCTTCCTGGCCACTGGTTGGGAGCTTGCTTCCTGGTTTCTTCTTCCTGGCCAACGGCGGTGAGGCTGTGTTCTGGAATGGAGCCCTTCCTCCATGCCCTGATTGTCCTTGATAGGCTCAAGAAAGGAGCCTGGGAGTTTCTGAAACACATAGCCATGCCCCTTTTGTCCTCAAACAATATCTGCTCCAGCCCTGCACTCCACCAACATCCCTGGCTTCCTGGCCACTGGTTGGGAGCTTGCTTCCTGGTTTCTTCTACCTGGCCAACGGCGGTGAGGCTGTTTTCTGGAATAAATTTCTTTCCTCCCCAGCCTGACTGTCCCTGACAGGCTTGAGAAAGGAGCCTGGGGGTTTCTGAAACGCGTAGCCATGTCCTTTTTGTCCTCCAGCAACATCTGGTCCAGCCCTGCACTCCGCCAACATCCCTGGCTTCCTGGCCACTGGTTGGGAGCTTGCTTTTTGGTTTCTTCCACCTGGCCAGTGTTGGGGAGGCTTTTTTTCTGAAATGGAGCCCTTTCCTCCCCAGCCTGACTGTCCCTGATAGGCTTGAGAAAGGAGCCTGGGGGATTCTGAAACGTATAGCCATGCACCTTTTGTCCTCCAGCAATGTCCAGCCCAACCCTGTGCTCCACCAACATCCCTGGCTTCCTGGCCACTGGTGGGGAGCTTGCTTCCTGGTTTCTTCTACCTGGCCAACGGCGGTGAGGCTGTTCTCTGGAATGGAGCCCTTTCCTCCCCAGCCTGACTGTCCCTGATAGGCTTGAGAAAGAAGCCTGGGGGATTCGGAAACGTGGAGCCATGCACCTTTTGTCCTCCAGCAATGTCCAGCCCAACCCTGTGCTCCACAACATCGCTGGCGCCCGTATTTTATTTATTTTAGGTGCTTATATAGTGCCGTCAATTTACGCAGCGCTTTACATATACATTTTACATTCACATCGGTCCCTACCCTCAAGGAGCTTACAATCTAAGGTCCCTAACTCACATTCACTAGGGCCAATTTTAGACAGCATCCAATTAACTTACCAGCATATCTTTGGAGTGTGGGAGGAAACCGGAGTACCCGGAGGAAACCCACACAGACACAGGGAGAACATGCAAACTCCAGGCAGGTAGTGTCGTGGTTGGGATTCGAACCAGCGACCCTTTTGCTGCCAGGCGAAAGTGCTCTCCACTGTAGGGAGCTTGCTTCCTGGTTTCTTCAACCTGACCAATGATGGTGAGGCTGTTTCCTGGAGTAAAGCCCTTTCCTCCCCAGCCTGACTGTCCCTGATAGGCTTCAGAATCCATTCTGGATTCTGCCTGGGGGGGGGGGGGGGGGCTCCGAAATTGCCC
>BLSH010270179.1:188337-206727 GCA_018402905.1 Glandirana rugosa | reverse complement strand
GGCTCCGAAATTGCCCTATCATTTAAGATTGTCTAATGCTACACTTAGGTGGGTGCCCTCTGGTGTTCTTTTAATGTACAACACCATGCCAGCCCCACCCCTCCATTGCATAGAGAAGCGCAGAGGCCCAGTGATGACATCGCTGGCTCTACAATAAGCTATGTAATGAACAGACACGTGCGATTCGCTTAGCTGCGAACCGAAAATTCGGACGGAATTTTCGTTACGTGGAGATGCAGGAGTATCTGAATCACAATAGTTACCATTTTCAACAAATCCAAAATAAAATATAACAAAATGGAATCACGAGTTTGACAAAGTTGAAAAATTTAAAAAATTCAAAACAATTCGAATTTGAAAATGAATTTGGATTCGAAATGAAAACATATTGCAGTAAATGCGGTTTGGTATAAAAGTGAAATGAGATGATGATAAACAGAAAAGAATAGAATAGAAAAGAATAGAATAGAACAAATATAGCTGTCAAATCGATTCGAGACTAACGAATATGTTAACCGAATCCAAATATACAAAATGAGTCTGAATATACGAAGCGAATTCAGAAAATGAATCATTCTAACATAACGGATTTGCTGAAATGAAATGATTAACTTAACAAACGAATCTGAAAAAGGAACAAACCAATTTTTTTCCTTCATTCACATCTCTAGTAATGAAAACAGAAAGGCTGAATTAAAAAGAGAAATAGCAGCAGGTTTTCTGACATCAGTCCTAACAGAGTCAATGGATCTCAGGCTATCCCAAAATGGCCGCCATAATTTACATCGATGGGTCGGATTCGGATATGAGAGATGTGACAGCAAAGAGAGTGCCGGACTTCAGAGGGAGAAATGTTTTGCAATGCGTTCTGGGAGGAAGTCATCAGTATTTTCTGGAAAAGGGCCAGAGAATAAGCTATTTAGCGGAATAACGCTCTTCAACTTACCAGCAGACCTCAATGTTTAATTGGGCAACTATGAGACAAATAAGGATTAATGCTGAGAAATGTAAAGTCCTGCATTTGGGAGGTAAAAATATAAATCATATATTCTAGGAGGAAGAACAGCTGGGTGTTCTGCTGGATCAATGCTCTCCAAACTCCGGCCCTTCGCCCGCCTTTATCTGGCCCTTGGGGCACTATTACCCCCCACTGATACCAATGATGGGGCACTATTCCTCCCACTGATACCAATGATGGGGTACTATTCCTCCCACTGATACCAATGATGGGGCACTATTCCTCCCGCTGATACCAATGATGGGGCACTATTCCTCCCACTGATACCAATGATGGGATACTATTCCTCCCACTGATACCAATGATGGGGAACTATTCCCCCCACTGATACCAATGATGGGGCACTATTCCTCCCACTGATACCAATGATGGGACACTATTCCTCCCACTGATACCAATGATGGGGAACTATTCCCCCCACTGATACCAATGATGGGGCACTATTCCTCCCACTGACACCAATGATGGGGCACTATTCCTCCCACTGATACCAATGATGGGGCACTATTCCTCCCACTGATACCAATGATGGGGCACTATTCCTCCCACTGATACCAATGATGGGATACTATACCTCCCACTGATACCAATGATGGGATACTATACCTCCCACTGATACCAATGATGGGATACTATACCTCCCACTGATACCAATGATGGGGCACTATTCCTCCCACTGATACCAATGATGGGGCACTATTCCTCCCACTGATACAAAAAATAAATAAATAAAAAAGCGTAAAAAAAGCAATTATATAAAATAAATAAAAATAATAAAAAACTTTTTTATTAAACACCCCCATCACTCCCATACACACCTCTAATAAAAAGCGGACCCCCAATATCTCCATTAATAGGACCTGTTTACACATAGGTGGCTGGTTAGCTTCCTTGTCATCAAAAAAGTAAAAATAAAAAAAAAGTGTGAAAAAAAAATTATATAAAATAAAAATAATAAAAAAAAAATGTTTTTAAGCTCCTCCGTCACTCCCATACACACCTCATAGATAAAGAAGACCTCCAAAGTCTCCATAAAGAGGATATTATCACGCAAGAAGCTTCTTAGCCCCTTTCTGATAGCAAAAAAAGTTTAAAAAAGTGTAAATAAGAATTATATATAATAAATAAAAATAATAATAAAAAATGTTTTTAGGCACCCCGTCACCCCCATATAAAAAGTAGACCCCCAATGTCTCTATAAAGAGGAACTGTCACCCACCCATCCTATCACATAGGAGGCTTGTTAGCTCCCTTGTGAAAGCAATAAAGATATAAAAAAAAGCACAAAAAATTATATAAAATAAATAGTAATATAAAAAAAAGCACAAAGAAAATTATATAAAATAAATAGTAATATAAAAAAAGCACAAAAAAATTATATAAAATAAATAGTAATATAAAAAAAAGCACAAAAAAATTATATAAAATAAATAGTAATATAAAAAAATGTTTTAAGCCCCCCCCCCCGTTACCCCAATACAAAAAGCAGACCCCCAATGTCTCCATAAAGAAGACCGGTTACCTGCCCATGTTATCACCTAGGAAGTTTGTTAGCCCCCTTGTGATAGCAATAAACAAAGAAAACAAATGTAAAAAAAAAAAAAAAAAAAGAGAATTCTATAAAATAAATAAAAATAATTAGAAAAAAAATGTAAGCACCTCCTCACCCCCGTGTGATCACATATAAGGTTTGGTAGCCCCCTTATGATAGCAAATAGATTAAAGGAAAGGTTGATAAAAATATTATATAAAATATAAAAAATAATTAAAATAAATGTTTTTAAGCACCCCTGTCCCCCCCCACACATCCCATATAAAAAGCAGACCCCGATGTCTCCATAAAGAGGACCTGTCACCTGTCCATGTTATCACCTAGGAAGCTTGTTAGCCCCCTTGTGATAGCAATAAACATAGAGAAAAAAAATTGTAAAAAAAAAAAAAAAAAAGAATTATATAAAATAAATAAAATTAGTAAAAAAAAAGTTTTTAAGCACCCCTCACCCCCATATTATCACATAGAAGGTTGGGTAGCCCCCTTGTAATGGCAATAAGGTTAACAAAATAATAAAAAGGTGTAAAAAATGTATATATATATATAAAATAAATAAAATTAATTTTAAAAATGTTTTTAAGCACCCCCGTCAACCCCCCCCCCCCACACCCCATATAAAAAGTAGACCCCCAATGTCTCCCTAAAGAAGACCTGTCACCTGCCCATGTTATCATCTATGAAGTTTGTTAGCCCCCTTGTGATAGCAATAAACAAATAAAAAAAAAAGTAAAAAAAAAAAGAATTATATAAAATATATAAAAAATATTTAAAAAAATGTAAGCACCTCCTCACCCCCATGTTATCACATAGAATGTTTGGTAGCCCCTTTATGATAGAAAATAGATTAAAGGAAAAGTTAATAAAAAATAATTAAAATAAATGTTTTTAAGCACCCCTGCCACCCCCACACATCCCATATAAAAAGCTGACCCCCAATGTCTCCATAAAGAAGACCTGTTACCTGCCCATGTTATCACCTAGGAAGCTTGTTAGCCCCCTTGTGATAGCAATAAAAAAAGTAAAAAAAAAAAAAAAAAAGAATTATATAAAACAAATAAAGTGAATATAAAAAAAAAGTTTTTAAGCACCCCTCACCCCCATGTTATCACATAGAAGGTTGGGTAGCCCCCTTGTAATGGCAATAAGGTTAACAAAATAATAAAAAAGGTGTAAAATATATATATATATATATATAATAAATAAAATTTAAAAAATGTTTTTAAGCACCCCCGTCACACCCCATATAAAAAGTAGACCCCCAATGTCTCCATAAAGACCTGTCACCTGCCCATGTTATCACCTAGGAAGTTTGTTAGCCCCCCTGTGATAGCAATAAACAAATAAAAAAAAAGTAAAAAAAAATAAAATAAAAAATATAAAAAATATTAAAAAAATGTAAGCACCTCCTCACCCCCATGTTATCTCATAGAAGGTTTGGTAGCCCCCTTGTAATGGCAATAAGGTTAACGAAACAATAAAAAAAGGTGTAAAATATATATATATATATATAAATAAATAAAATTAATTTAAAAAATGTTTTTAAGCACCCCCATTTCACCCCATATAAAAAGTAGACCCCCAATGTCCCAATAAAGAGGACCTGCCAGCCATGTTTGTGTTATCACACAGTAGGCTTGTTAACCACTTGTGATAGCAATTAAGTAAAAAAAAAAAAAAAAAGAGAAGTAAATAAAAAAAAGGATATGGAATCCATTTACTCAACGCAACCCCTTCTTTTATATTTTACCAAAACATTGTGTATGATATTTTGTTTGTACTAAAATTAATTTTAGTGTATTTTATATCATGAAAATATGCGTTTGATAAATACCTGCGAATTTATGGTGCAATCGCGACTGCCGCCGTTTTATTCTCCAGGGTCTCTACTTTCAGGAAATATATATATATTTTTTTTTGGGGGGGGGGGGGTTTACAGTCATTTCTAGCAAAAAAAAAAATGCAGATTTTAACGAGTGTGCGGAAAAAAAAATGTAAAAAATTACCCGGTAGACAAATGGTTAAAAGGACAGCACGCTATCGGTGTCGTTCCTTAAAGAGACGGCGCGCCATTCGCTACGAAAAAAAAAAAGGAATGAGCGCGACGGTTCAGGGCTCCAACGCAGACTCGTGAGGTCACCAAAGGACGAGTTCGGGGCTCGTTTTTATAATTTCGATCGGCAAGATAAAGATAAATGGATCAAATGAATAAAGGTGCCTTAGATACAATTTGTCTGCTTCACCGCGTTACGAGATTTTCGAGGGCGTCGACGGATTGAGTTAGGCGCTGCACCTAATTACTTATTAAAGCCGAAACTTACTTATAAATTTTTTTTATTTTTTTTTTTACTTTTTTAATATTTATTTTTAGAGTCTGCCTTTCCCTTTAAGAGCCGGAGCCTGCTGATCTCCCCGGGGTCAATGAGAGTTCAACGGCTGGTTTGTTTACAAACAATGTCACGTGATCACTGTGATGTCAGAGTGATCACATGACCCAAAGCAGCTCTGACATTTAACCCTTTGCTGACTGGACTTTTTTTTTTTACAAGCTTAAATCAGTATTTTTTTTTTTTGCTAGAAAATTACTTAGAACCCCCAAACATTATACATAAATATTTAGCAGAGACCCTAGAAAATAAAATAGCGGTTGCTGCAATTTTTTATGTCACATGGTATTTGCGCAACAATTTTTTAAAAAAAAAATACATTTTAATGACTTAAAAAAAAACACAATATATACCTCAATTTTTTATGTCGCATGGTATATGTGCAACAATTTTTTTTTTTTTAAAAATACACTTTAATGACTTAAAAAAATCCCCACAATATATACCTCAATTTTTTATGTCGCATGGTATTTGTGCAACAATTTTTTAAAAAAAAAAATACACTTTAATGACTTAAAAAAAATACAATATATACCTCAATTTTTTATGTTGCATGGTATTTGCGCAGCAATTTTTTTTGGAAAAATACACTTTAACGACTTAAAAAAAAAAAAAACACAATATATACCTCAATTTTTTATATCGCATGGTATTTGCACAACAATTTTTTTTAAAAAAAAATACATTTTAATGACTTAAAAAAAAACACAATATATACCTCAATTTTTTATGTCGCATGGTATTTGCGCAGCAATTTTTTTTGGAAAAATACACTTTAATGACTTAAAAAAAAAAAAACCACAATATATACCTCAATTTTTTATATCGCATGGTATTTGCGCAGCAATTTTTTTTGGAAAAATACACTTTAATGAATTAAAAAAAACCCCACAATATATACCCCAATTTTTTTTTTGTAAAATGTAAAAGAAGATGTTATGCCGAGTAAATAGAAACCCAACATGTCACGCTTTAAAATTGCGCACGCTCGTGGAATGGCGCCAAACTTCAGTACTTAACCCCTTCATGCCTAAGCCTTTTTCTGACCCTTGTTGATTACAAGTTAAAAATCAATATTTATTCCTAGAAAATTACTTAGAACCTCCAAACATTATACATATATATTTAGCAGAGACCTTCCAGAATAAAATGGCGATTTTTGCAATTTTTTTATTGCACAGGGGTTTTGCGCAGCAATTTTTTTTTAGAAAAATACAGTTTAATGACTTAAAAAAAAAAACCACAATATACACCTCAATTTTTTATGTCGCATGGTATTTGCGCAGCAATTTTTTTTTGGAAAAATACACTTTAATGACTTTTGATGTTACGCAGAGCAAATAGACACCTAACATGTCCCGCTTTAAAATTGCGCACACTCGTGGAATGGCGCCAAACTTCGGTACTTAAAAATTCCTATAGGCGATGCAGAGGAGGTCCAGTGCTAGAATTATTGCTCTCGCTCTAACGATCGTGGTGATACCCCACATGTGTGGCTCGAAACCGTTTACATATGCGGGCGCGACTTACGTATGCGTTCGCTTCTGCGCACGAGCTCGGAGTGATGGGGGTGCTTCAAATTTTTTTATTTTACTTTTTATTTCTTATTTGGGGCGCTTTCAATTTTTGGAAAAAAGACCAAAAATTTGGAAATAGAAAAAGTTTTTCTTTGTTTCTGTTAGAAAATTTTGCAAATAAGTAATGGCACTGATGAGGTGGCACTAATGGGCACTGATAGGCATTAATAGGCAGCACTGATGGCCACTGAAAGGTGGCATTGATGGGTACTGATGAGGCGGCACTGATGAGGCAGCACTGATGGGCACTGATAGGCATTAATAGGCAGCAATGAGGGGCACTGAAAGGTGGCATTGATGGGTACTGATGAGGTGGCACTGATGAGGCAGCACTGATGGGCACTGATAGGCATTAATAGGCAGCAATGATGGGCACTGAAAGGTGGCATTGATGGGTACTGATGAGGCGGCACTGATGAGGCAGCACTGATGGGCACTGATAGGCATTAATAGGCACCACTGATGGGCACTGAAAGGTGGCATTGATGGGTACTGATGAGGCAGTACTGATGAGGCAGCACTGATGGGCACTGATAGGCATTAATAGGCAGCAATGATGGGCACTGAAAGGGGGCATTGATGGGTACTCATGAGGCAGCACTGATGAGGCAGCACTGATGGGCACTGATAGGTGGTACTAATTAGGCAGCACTGATGAGGCAGCACTGATGGGCACTGATGAGGCAGCACTGATGGGCACTGATAGGTGACACTGATGAGGTGGCAGTGATGGGCACTGGTAGGCGGCACTGACAAGTAGGCACTGATCGGTCTTAACATGGTATTTTCTTGAGACACTCTATTCCATATAAATTGATAACATTCGACCTGGAGATAAACTAGCCTAATAACATTCGATGTTTCCACCACTCACACGGAACCAATGCAGGTTTACAGGATGAATGGCTACACAACTTTTTTTCTAACCCCTCCCATCCCTCTCTAGGGGGCCTTTTGACTGGGTGTTTAGGCCAGGGGGGGCGGACTTGGCTGTCACAGTAGTCACATGACCAGGAGGACCCTCCCACCAGAGGCATGGAGCTCTCTGTGACGGCTCGCTCACTGCTGATCTCTTAAGCCAGACATTCCCTGTACAATCTGATTGTATGGAGTATGGTCACCTTTAAGGGGGTCGTACAATCAGATTGTATGGAGTATGGTCACCTTTAAGGAGGTCGTACAATCGGATTTTATGGTGTATGGTCACCTTTAAGGGGGTCGTACAATCGGATTTTATGGTGTATGGTCACCTTTAAGGGGGTCGTGCAATCAGATTGTATGGTGTATGGTCACCTTTAAGGAGGTCGTACAATCGGATTGTATGGTGTATGGGACCAAAACTATGCAACACCTGGACAAACCTACATAATGTATCCAATTGGATGAGCCCTTTCACTATATAGTTAATGGCAGGTTGTACAATCAGATTGTATGGTGTATGGCCGCCGTGAGAGTTACCGATACCATGTAACACAGGGACAAACCTAACCAATGCGTCCAACTTGTATCCAATCAGATGAACCCTGATTAGGTTGTACAATCGGATTGTACAGTGTGTGGCCATGATAGGAGCTGCCCATACTATGTAATAGAAGGACAACCCTACATAACGCATCCAATTTGTATCCAATCAGGTGATCCCTTTTATTACATAGTTGATGGTAGGTTGTACAACCAGACTGCATTGTGTATGGCTACCTTGAGAGTTACCGATACCGTTTTGTATCCAATCAGGTGAGCCCCTTTCTTTGCAGAGCTAACCAATCTAATGGACTTTATCTGATGGAATCCAATCAGATTGTATGGTGTATGGCCGCCATTGGGGTTACCCATACAATGCAATAGAGGGACAACCCTACACAAAGTATCCAATCAGATTGCATAATGTATGGCCACCATGAGAGGTACCGATGCCATGCAACACAGGGACAAACCTACACAATGCATCCAATTTATATCCAGTCAGGTGATTCCATTCATTACATAGTCGATGGCAGATCTAAAGCAGATTGTACAATCAGATTGCACAGTGTATGGTCACTTTTAAGGATATCATACAATCAGATTGTATAATGGATGACCACCATAGGAGTTACCGATACCATGTAATATAAAGGACAAACCTATACAATGCTTCCAATTTTGTATCCAATCGGGTGAGCCCTGATTAGGTTGTACAATCGTATTGTACAGTGTGTGGCCAGCCTCAGAGTTTCTCTATCTATGCCATAGAAGGACAACCCTACACAACGTATCCAATCAGGTTAACCCCCCTTTCCGCAGAGCTGACCGATGTAACAGACTTTGTACAATCAGATTGCACAGTGTATGGTCACTTTAGAGGATATCATACAATCAGATTGTACGGTGTATGGCCACCAGGAGAGTCACCGATACCATGTGACACAGGGACAAACTTACACAACGTATTCAACTTGTAACCAATCGGGTGAGCCCTGATTAGGTTGTACAATCGGATTGTACAGTGTGTGGCCAGCCTCAGATTTTCCCATTCTGTGCAATAGAAAGACAACCCTACACAACGTATCCAATCAGGTGAGCCCCTTTCTCTGCAGAGCTAACGGAATTTGTACAATCAGATTGCACAGTGTATGGTCACTCTTAAGGATATCATACAATCAGATTGTACTGTGTATGACCACCATGAGAGTTACCGATATCATGTAATAGAAGGACGACCCTACACAACGCATCCAATCAGAAGAGCCCGTTTCTCTGCAGAGCTAACCGATCTAACGAAATGTGTACAATCAGATTGCATAGTGTATGGCCACTTCTAAGAATATCATACAATCAGATTGTACGGTGTATGACCACCATGAGAGTTACCGATATCATGTAATAGAAGGACGACCCTACACAACGCATCCAATCAGAAGAGCCCGTTTCTCTGCAGAGCTAACCGATCTAACGAAATGTGTACAATCAGATTGCATAGTGTATGGCCACTTCTAAGAATATCATACAATCAGATTGTACGGTGTATGACCACCATGAGAGTTACCGATATCATGTAATAGAAGGACGACCCTACACAACGCATCCAATCAGAAGAGCCCGTTTCTCTGCAGAGCTAACCGATCTAACGAAATGTGTACAATCAGATTGCATAGTGTATGGCCACTTCTAAGAATATCATACAATCAGATTGTACGGTATATGGCCACCAGGAGAGTTACCTATACCATGTAATAGAAAGACGACTCTACACAACCTATCCAATTTTATATCCAATCAGGTGAGTTCTGATTGGGTTGTACAATCGGATTGTACAGTGTGTGGCCAGCCTGAGATTTTCCCTTTCTATGCCATAGGAGGACAACCCTACACAACGTATCCAATCAGGTGAGCCCCTCTCTCCGCAGAGCTGACCGATCTAACGAACTCTGTACAATCAGATTGTACAGTGTATGGCCACTTTTAAGAATATCATACAACCAGATTGTACGGTGTATGGCCACTTTTAAGAATATCATACAATCAGATTGTACGGTGTATGGCCACCAGGAGAGTTACCGATATCATGTAATAGAAAGACGACTCTACACAACCTATCCAATCAGGTGAGCCCCTCTCTCCGCAGAGCTGACCGATCTAACAGACTCTGTACAATCAGATTGCATGGTGTATGGCCACTTTTAAGGATATCATACACTCAGATTGCATAGTGTATGGTCACTTTTAAGTAAATCATGCAATCAGATTGCATAGTGTATGGTCACTTTTAAGGATATCATACAATCAGATTGTACGGTGTATGGCCACCAGGAGAGTAACGATACCATGTGACCCAGGGACAAACTCACACAACGTATCCAATCAGGTGAGCCCCTCTCTCCACAGAGCTGACCGATCTAACGAACTCTGTACAATCAGATTGCATGGTGTATGGCCACTTTTAAGAATATCATACAATCAGATTGTACGGTGTATGGCCACCAGGAGAGTAACGATACCATGTAATAGAAAAACGACTCTACACAACCTATCCAATCAGGTGAGCCCCTCTCTACGCAGAGCTGACCGATCTAACGAACTCTGTACAATCAGATTGCATAGTGTATGGTCACTTTTAAGGATATCATACAATCAGATTGTACGGTGTATGGCCACCAGGAGAGTAACGATACCATGTGACCCAGGGACAAACTTACACAACGTATCCAATCAGGTGAGCCCCTCTCTCCGCAGAGCTGACCGATCTAACGGACTTTGTACAATCAGATTGCATGGTGTATGGCCAGCTTTATACCGGCGATTGTGCGTTTTTGGGGTTTTACCTTGTCGGGATTGGGAGGAGGCGGAAGGTTCCCGAAGGTCTGGTAGACGGTGAGGCAGAGCAATGCGAGGAGGCAGACGGAGGAGACGGTGACCGCCCACTGCAGCCTCCTGAGCCTCCCGTCTTGAACCCGCTGCACGTTGATCAGACGCCGAGTCATCTCGTCCGGCAGCATCTCCACTCCGACTTCCACATTCCCCTCCATAAAGTCGTTACGTCGCCCGACGACGAGCCTCTCCTTCCTGCCTCCATTGACCGATAAATAAAGGCACCGAAAAAAATCCGCCCTCCCTTTCCCCCCCATCGCCCGCTTCTCCCCTCCCATCCCCGAGAGAGGGGGCGCCCCGCCCACAAAACCGATACGCCCGATACTCGACTGAATGGAGAGGACGAGGAAAGTCCCATGGGAGGCGATAGGATAATGAGTTGTGTGTGGGTGAGAGCGAAACCAAGAGGAAGTACGAGATCTGCCTGCAACAACGGGACTCTTCCTCGCCTTCGTCTCTTTATTTTCTATTCTTGTGTACAAAAGACGAGAGAATGAAAGGTGAAGTCCTGAGCCCGAGGGGTGGGGTGGGGGGGCGAGGAGAAGACACAACACTGAAATAGAACGGCTTTTCCCAAAACAAAAAAACTGCGGGGGAAGGTGATTGGCTGTCGTCCTAATATCTGTGTACACGTGAGAGAGCGACTACGAGAGTACGACCCACGAGAACCGAGACTGCCCAGGTTATAAACTCTTCCTCCACGTCTTTGTGGACCTTGCTTAGTCATGTTGGACCAGGAAGGGGCCATCTCCAAACTGTTCCCACAAAGTTGGGAGCATGAAATCATCCAAAATGTCTTGGTGTGCTGACGCCTTAAGAGTTCCCTTCACTGGAACTAAGGGGCCAAGCCAAGTTCCTCCACCCCAAACTCACTCCTTTATGGACCTTGCTTAGTCATGTTGGACCAGGAAGGGTTCATCCCCAAACTCTTCCCACAAAGTTGGGAGCATGAAATCATCCAAAATATCTTGGTATGCTGACGCCTTAAGAGTTCCCTTTACTGGAACTAAGGGGCCAAGTCAAGATCCTCCACCCCAAACTCACTCCTTTATGGACCTTGCTTTGTACACTGGTGCCAGTTATGTTGGAATATGAAGGGGCCATCCCCAAACTCTTCCCACAAAGTTGGGAGCATGAAATCATTCAAAATATCTTGGTGTGCTGACGTCTTAAGAGTTCCCTTCACTGGAACTAAGGGGCCAAGTCAAGATCCTCCACCCCAAACTCACTCCTTTATGGACCCTGCTTAGTGCACTGGTGCCGGTTATATTGGAACAGGAAGGGGCCATACCCAAGCTGTTCCCACAAAGTTGGGAGCATGAAATTGTCCAAAATGTCTTGGTATGCTGACGCCTTAAGAGTCCCCTTTACTGGAACTAAGGGGCCAAGTCAAGATCCTCCACCCCAAACTCACTCCTTTATGGACTATGGACCTTGCTTTGTGAACTGATGCCGGTTATGTTGGAACAGGAAGGGTCCATCCACAAACTGTTCCCACAAAGTTGGGAGCATGAAATTGTCCCAAATGTCTTGGTGTGCTGACGCCTTAAAAGTTCCCTTCACTGGAACTAAGGGGCCAAGCCAAGTTCCTCCACCCCATCTCACTCCTTTATGGACCTTGCTTAGTGCACTGGTTCCCAGTCATGTTGGAACAGGAAGGGGCCATCCCCAAACTGTTCCCACAAAGTTGGGAGCATGAAATTGTCCAAAATGTCTTGGTATCCTGAAGCCTTAAGAGTTCCCTTCACTGGAACTAAGGGGCCAAGTCAAAATCCTCCTCCCCAAACTCACTCCTTTATGGACCTTGCTATGTGCACTGCTTCCCAGTCATGTTGGAACAGGAAGGGACCATCCCCAAACTGTTCCCAGAAAGTTGGGAACATGAAATTGTCCATAATGTCGTCATAATCACCTCTCCACCAAATGATTTGGACCAGTGCACAAAGCAAGGTCCATAAAGACATGGATGAGCGAGTTTGGGGTGGAGGAACTTGACTGGCCTTCAGAGTCCTGACCTTGACCCGATAGAAGACCTTTGTGATGAATTAGAGCGAGTCAGGCAAAGTCAAGTTCCTCCACCCCAAACTCACTCCTTTATGGACCTTGCTTTGTGCACTGGTGTGCAGTCATGTTGGAACAGGAAGGGGCCATCCCCAAACTATTCCCACAAAGTTGGGAACATGAAATTGTCCATAATGTCACCATAATCCCCTCTCCACCAAATGATTTGGACCAGTGCACCAAGCAAGGTCCATAAAGACATAGATGAGAAAGTTTGGGGTGGAGGAACTTGACTGGCCTTCAGAGTCATGACCTCAACCCCATAGAACACCTTTGGGATGAATTAGAGCGGGTCAGGCCAAGTCAAGTTCCTCCACCTCTAACTCTCTCCTCCATGTCTTTATGGACCTTGCTATGTGCACTGGTGTGCAGTCATGTTGGAACAGGAAGGAGCCATCCCCAAGATGTTCCCACAAAGTTGGGAGCATGAAATTGTCCAAAATGTCTTGGTATGCTGACGCCTTAAGAGTTCCCTTCACTGGAACTAAGGTGCCAAGCCCAACCCCTGAAATACAACCCCACACCATAATCCTCCTCTTCCACCAAATGATTTGGACCACTGCACAAAGCAAGGTCCATAAAGACATGGATAAGCGAGTTTGGGGTGGAGGAACTTGACTGGCCTTCAGAGTCATGACCTCAACCCCATAGAACACCTTTGGGATGAAGTAGAGCGAGTCAGGCCAAGTCAAGTTCCTCAACATTTAACTCTCTCCTCCGTGTCTTTATGGACCTTGCTGTGTGCACTGGTTCCAGTCATGTTGGAACATGAAGGGGCCATCCCCAAACTGTTCCCACAAAGTTGGGAGCATAAAATTGTCCAAAATGTCTTGGAATGCTGACACCTTAAGAGTTTCTTTCACTGGAACTAAGGGGCCAAGTCAAGATCCTCCACCCCAAAACTCACTCCTTTTATGGACCTTGCTATGTGCACTGGTTCCTAGTCATGTTAGAACAGGAAGGGACCATCCCCAAACTGTTCCCACAAAGTTGGGAACATGAAATTGTCCATAATGTCGTCATAATCACCTCTCTACCAAATGATTTGGACCAGTGCACAAAGCAAGGTCCATAAAGATATGGATGAGCGAGTTTGGGGTGGAGGAACTTGACTGGCCTTCAGAGTTATGACCTCAACCCGATAGAACACCTTTGGGATGAATTAGAGCGAGTCAGGCAAAGTCAAGTTCCTCCACCCCAAACTCACTCCTTTATGGACCTTGCTTTGTACACTGGTGCCGGTTATGTTGGAACAGGAAAGGGCCATCCCCAAACTGTTCCCACAAAGTTGGGAGCATGAAATTGACCAAAATGTCTTGGTATGCTGACGCCTTAAGAGTTCCCTTCACTGGAACTAAGGGGCCAAGTCAAGTTCCTCCACCCTTAAACTCACTCCTTTATGGACCTTGCGTTGTTCACTGGTGCGCAGTCATGTTGCAACAGGAAGGGGCCATCCCCAAACTCTTCCCACAAAGTTGGGAGCATGAAATTGTCCAAAATGTCACCATAATCCCCTCTCCACCAAATGATTTGGACCAGTGCACCAAACAAGATCCATAAAGACATGGATGAGACAGTTTGGGGTGGAGGAACTTGACTGGCCTTCAGAGTCATGACCTCAACCCGATAGAACACCTTTGGGATGAATTAGAGCGAGTCAGGCCAAGTCAAGTTCCTCCACCCCAAACTCGCTCCTCCATGTCTGTATGGACCTTGCTTTGTGCACTGGTGCGCCGTCATGTTGGACCAGGAAGGGTCCATCCACAAACTGTTCCCACAAAGTTGGGAGCATGAAATTGTCCAAAATATATTGGTATGCTGACGCTTTAAGAGTTCCCTTCACTGGAACTAAGGGGCCAAGTCAAGATCCTCCACCCCAAACTCACTCCTTTATGGACTATGGACCTTGCTTTGTGTACTGGTGCCGGTTATGTTGGAACAGGAAGGGTCCATCCACAAACTGTTCCCACAAAGGTGGGAGCATGAAATTTTTGCAAATGTCTTGGTATGCTGACGCCTTAAGAGTTCCCTTCACTGGAACTAAGGGGCCAAGCCAAGTTCCTCCACCCCATCTCACTCCTTTATGGACCTTGCTTTGTGCACTGGTTCCCAGTCATGTTGGAACAGGAAGGGGCCATCCCCAAACTGTTCCCACAAAGATGGGAGCATGAAATTGTCCCAAATGTCTTGGTATGCTGAAGCCTTAAGAGGTCCCTTCACTGGAACTAAGGGGTCAAGTCAAGATCCTCCACCCCAAACTCACTCCTTTATGGACCTTGCTATGTGCACTGCTTCCCAGTCATGTTGGAACAGGAAGGGGCCATCCCCAAACTGTTCCCACAAAGTTGGGAACATGAAATTGTCCATAATGTCGTCATAATCACCTATCCACCAAATGATTTGAAGCAGTGCACAAAGCAAGGTCCATAAAGACATGGATGAGTAAGTTAGGGGTGGAGGAACTTGACTGGCTTTCAGAGTCCTGACCTCAACCCGATAGAAGACCTTTATGATGAATTAGAGCGAGTCAGGCAAAGTCAAGTTCCTCCGCCCCAAACTCACTCCTTTATGGACCTTGCTTTGTGCAGTGGTGGGCAGTCATGTTGGAACAGGAAGGGGCCATCCCCAAACTCTTCCCACAAAGTTGGGAGCATGAAATTGTCCAAAATGTCTTGCTATGCTGACACCTTAAGAGTTCCCTTCACTGGAACTAGGGGGCCAAGCCCAACCCCTGAAAAACAACCCCACACCATAATCCCCCCTCCACCAAATTATTTGGACCAGTGCACAAAGCAAGGTCCATAAAGACATGGATGAGCAAGTTTGGGGTGGAAGAACTTGATTGACCTTCAGAGTCCTGACCTCAACCCTACAGAACACCTTTGGGATGAATTAGAGTGGAGACTGCGAGCCAGGCCTTCTCATCCAACATCAGTGCCTGACCTCACAAATGTGCTTCTGGAAGAATGGTCAAACATTCCCATAGACACTCCTAAACCTTGTGGACGGCCTTCCCAGAAGAGTTGAAGCTGTTAGAGCTGCAAAGGCCAACTCAATATTGAACCCTATGGACTAAGACTGGGATGCCATTAAAGTTCATGTGCGTGTAAAGTGGGTTAAACTATATAAGAAAATCGGGCGAAATTGGAACCGATGAAAGAGAATTCGTACGACAAAGGCTTTTTTTTGTGGTTTATTGTTTCTGACCATACAGAGCCTTTTGTTTCTCACATGGAAATTGTACACATTAAGAGAAAATCGCTTGTTCTGTTCCCGTACGAGAAACATTTTGGAGCTTGTCCCTCTGGAAATCAGGAAGTCAGAATCGGCTGTAGGAATTTCTGCACACACTATACGAAAATCGTACGAAAGTTCATTGGACAAAAAATTCTCGCCCGATTTTCTTATAGCGTGTACGAGCCTTAAAGGCAGGCGTCCCAATACTTTTGAAAATAATGCACCGTCCACTTTATTAGGTACGCCTGTTCAGTTGCTTGGTAACAAAAATTGCTAATCAGCCAATCACATGGCAGCAACCCAGTGCATTTAGGCATCTAGATGGGGTGAAGACGACTTGCTGAAGTTCAAACTGAGCATCAGAATGGAGGAAGAAAGGGGATTTAAGCGACTTTGAACGTGGCGTGGTTGTTGGTAGTAGACGGGCTGGTCTGAGTATATCAGGGATTTTCACACACAACCATCTCTCGGGTTTACAGAGAATGGTGGGAGAAAAGAGAAAATATCCAGTGAGTGGCAGTTGTGTGGAGGAAAAACCCTTGTTGAGGTCAGAGGAGAAAGGGCAGACTGGTTCCAGATGATAGAAAGGCAACAGTAACTCAAATAACCACTCGTTACACCCAAGGTATGCAGAATACCATCTCTGAATGCACAACACATCCAACCTTGAAGCAGATTGGCTACAGCAGCAGAAGGCCACACCGGATGCCACTCCTGTCAGCTAAGAACAGGAAAATGATGCTACAGTTGGCACAGGATCACCAAAATCGGGCAATAGAAGATTGGAAAAACGTTGCCTGGTCTCATGAGTCTGGATTTCAGCTGCGACATTCAGATGGTGGGGTCAGAATTTGGCGCATTAATCCATCCTGCCTTGTATCACCGGTTCAGGCTGGTGGTGGTGGTGTAATGGTGTGGGGTATGGGCACACTTTGGGCCCCTTAGTACCAATTGAGCACCACGGCCTACCTGAGTATTGTTGCTGACCTGGTCCATCCCTTTATGACTGCAGTGTCCCCGTCTTCTGATGGCTCCTTCCAGCAGGATAATGTACCAGGTCACAAAGCTCCAATCATCTCACCACTGACCAATGAGGTCCCTGCACCCCAATGGCCTCCACACTCCCCACATCTCATCCAATAGAGCACCTTTGGGATGTGGTGGAACAAGAGATTGGCATCATGGATGGGCAGCCGACAAATTTGCCGCAACTGTGTGATGCCATCAAGTCACTATGGACATCTCTGAGGAACGTTTCCAACACCTTGTTGTGTCTATGTCACCAAGAATGAAGGCAAAAGGGGTCCAACCTGCTACTAGCAAGGTGTACCTAATAATGTAGCTGGTGAGTGTATATATACACAGTATCTGACAAAGTAAGTACACCCCTCACATTTTTGTAAATATTTTATTCTATCTTTTCATGTGACAACACTGAAGAAATGACACTTTGCTACAATGTAAAGTAGTGAGTGTACAGCTTGTATAACAGATTGTAAATTTGCTGCCCCCTCAAAATAACTCAACACACAGCCATTAATGTCTAAACCACTGGCAACAAAAGTGAGTACTCCCTTAAGTGAAAATGTCCAAAATTTGGTCCAATTAGCCATTTTCCTTCCCCGATGTCATGTGACTCTTTGGTGTTACAAGGTCTCAGGTGTGAATGGGGAGCAGGTGTGTTAAATTTGGTGTTATCGCTCTCACTCTCTCATACTGGTCACTGGAAGTTCAACATGGCACCTCATGGCAAAAAAAGTCTAGGAGTCTCTCAAGAAACGGTACTCCACGGTACAACTTGAAGGTCACTGGTCATACTCTCTCACTCTCGCTATTGTGGTTTAAATTGTGTGGACGAGGGGTAAGTGTGGACTCTGGAACATTGTGGTTTCTCAGTGTACTGTAGCCCCTTCCTTTTACCGATTAACCTGGTTTAAAACCTGTAAAAGTGAATTCCCTCATGAGTGAAAACAACGGTCACCAAATCTGTAATTACCGACACACAACTCAATAAAACTCCCCCGTCGTTTAAATGTTAGACAATATGTTCGACATGTGAGTGATGAAATGTAACATCGTTTCACAGTAAAGAAGTCACAACAGTGTACTTTTCTATCTTATTTTATAAATGTTTTTACACTCCCCACATGAATGAAACAGTCTATGACACATATATATGTGAGTGGTCGATGTAATAATCCATGTGGAACGATC
>BLSH010270179.1:165888-182829 GCA_018402905.1 Glandirana rugosa | reverse complement strand
AAATCTCTAATTTCTGCTATCTGTCCTCAGAGCAACAGCACAGACAGCAGTAGTAAAGTAATCTATCTCAGGATGCAGGATCAGGTCTTAAAATGGCTAAAATCTGTCCCTCACGCCGTCAGCTACCTTTCCCTATACTAACCCAAGGAGCATGTGACTGCAGCACTGTGACTCCAGCTTATAAAGAGGCTGGGTCACATGATGCACCGGCCAATCACAGCCATGCCATTAGTAGGCATGGCTGTGATGGCTTCTAAGGGCAAACCAGTGAAACGCTTGTTGATTGGCTGCCCTGCAGCTTCTCAACACGTGGAGTAAAATAGCAGAACCCCGGACCGAACCCGAACGATTTTTGAAATGTCCGGGTCCGGGTCCGTGCCACGGACACCCTAAAGTTCGGTACGGACCCGAACGTTACAGTCCGGGTTCGCTCAACACTACTCATCACCATGTGGGTCAATGACCACTATTACACAAGGCCCTCATGGGGGTTGTATGTTTCCCCTTTTACTTGTGTAAGTTTCCTTCCAAACCTTACAAACGTTCTGGTAGAGTTATTGTCTCCTGTCCAAACTGGCCCCAGTAGGTATATACAAAAAACAATGTCTCAATGACTAGAGAACATTTTGACGGGGGTGCAGATGCAATGGTAGTAGGGTGCATGGCTGTGCTATAGCACCCCCACAATTTAAGCAACCCCCATTCAGACGTCTTGTCCCACACTGATTGTATGGTGAGACTAAAAACTGTGATTTGTTTGGTGTGATGGTCGGGTGCCTGGGCAGCAATAGGTTGCTCCAGGACAGTTAGTTAAGATCCGGTGTTTGGAGTTATCTGCACAACATGGCAAGCATTCATTTCCAGTTTTTGTTTTACTTAGCTGTTAGGAAGCCTGTACTTTGTGGACTTAGACTATTAATTAAACTGCACAGTCTGCAGTGCCAAACGAACCAGGGAGTCATGTAAAACATGCTGCTGAGCTAATTTCGCACATATGATGGAGGATGCGGGCAGGTGAAGTAATGTCGGCATTTAGGAGTTACTGAGACATCTTGCTCGGCAAATGCCAATCAACAGCAGAGAAATGCAAGTTCACAACAGAGCTTGCAACCCAACCACAGAGGTTTGCAACCCAGTAGCAAGCCCTGGAACAGGTGAAAGCTGAGCTAATTCCTGACATATGGTGGAGGATGTGGGCAGGTGAAGCCAGGCCAGCATGGAGGAGTATCTACGAACTCTTGCACTGGCGAATGCCAATTCAAGTTTACATCATAGTCTTGCTGCCCAACAACAAAGGTTTGCAACCCAGCAGCAAGCCTGGAACACGTATAGGCCCGCCATAGCTTAGCTAATTCCTCACATATGGTGGAGGATGCGGGCAGGTGAAGTAAGACCGTCATGGTGGAGTTTCTGAGACAGCTTGCTCTGGCAAATGCCAATCAACAGCAGGGAAAAGCAAGTCCACAATAGAGCCTTGCAGCCCAACAACAGAGGTTCCCAACTCAGCAGAGGGCCCTGGAACAGGTAGAGGCCCGCCATAGCTTAGCTAATTCATCACATATCGTGGAGAATGTGGGCAGGTGAAGTAAGGCTGGCATGGAGGAGTTCCTGAGACATCTTGCTCTGGCAAATGCCAATCAACAGCAGAGAAATGCAAGTTCACAACAGAGCTTGCAACCCAACCAAAGAGGTTTGCAACCCAGTAGCAAGCCCTGGAACAGGTGGAAGCCCGCCATAGCTGAGCTAATTCCTCACATATGGTGGAGGATGTGGGCAGGTGAAGCCAGGCCAGCATGGAGGAGTAACTAAGAAAGCTTGCACTGGGGAATGCCAATTCAAGTTTACATCATAGCCTTGCTGCCCAACAACAAAAGTTTGCAACCCAGCAGCAAGCCCTGGAACACATATAGGCCCGCCATAGCTTAGCTAATTCCTCACATATGGTGGAGGATGCAGCCAGGTGAAGTAAGGCCGGCTTGGAGGAGTTTCTGAGACAGCTTGCTCCGGCAAATGCCAATCAACAGCAGGGAAAAGCAAGTTCACAATAGAACTTTGCAGCCCAACAACAGAGGTTTTCAACCCAGCAGAGTGCCCTGGAACAGGTAGAGGCCTGCCATAGCTTAGCTAATTCCTCACATATCGTGGAGAATGTGGGCAGGTGAAGTAAGGCTGGCATGGAGGAGTTCCTGAGACAGCTTGCTCTGGCAAATGCCAATCAACAGCAGAGAAATGCAAGTTCACAACAGAGCTTGCAACCCAACCACAGAGGTTTGCAACCCAGTAGCAAGCCCTGGAACAGGTGGAAGCCCACCATAGATGAGTTAATTCCTCACATATGGTGGAGGATGTGTGCAGGTGAAGTAAGGCCAGCATGGAGGAGTATCTAAGAAAGCTTGCGCTGGCGAATGCCAATTCAAGTTTACATCATAGCCTTGCCACCCAACAACAAAAGTTTGCAACCCAGCAGCAAGCCCTGGAACACGTATAGGCCCGCCATAGCTTAGCTAATTCCTCACATATGGTGGAGGATGCGGGCAGGTGAAGAAAGGCTGGCATGGAGGAGTTTCTGAAACAGCTTGCTCTGGCAAATGCCAATCAACAGCAGGGAAAAGCGAGTTCACAATAGAGCCTTGCAGCCCAACAACAGAGGTTTTCAACCCTGCAGAGGGCCCTGGAACAGGTAGAGGCCCACCATAGCATAGCTAATTCCTCACACTGCTTTCATAGCAATTACTGACAGTAGGAAGCTGCCACATTCATCAATGGCAAATAGGAAAAGGTATGGTCCCCCCAAAAAATCTACACCAGACCCTTACCTGAGCATGCAGCTTTGAGGGCCAGGGAAGACGGAGGATTCCCAGCCATATAAGTGATTGGGCCTGGTGATGTAAGTAGTTGGTATGGCAGTTGCTGGAAACCACAGATTCCTTACCAGGCATTGATAGCAGGGAGCTGCCATGTTCATCCATGCCGAAAGGGTATGTTCCCCCCAAAAAAACTACACAAAACCCTTACCTAAGCTTGCAGACCAGGAAAGAGGGGAGATTCCCAGCCATGGACGGGCCTGGTGACATAAGTGGTTGGTAAGGATGCAGCAGGTGCAACGACTGCTTCCTTGACAACCATAGACACCAGGAGGCTGCCATGTTCATCCTCACCGAATGGGAAGGGGTATGGTCCCCCCCAAAAAAATCTACATGTAAGTGAAAGGGCCTAGTGATGGAAGTGGTTGATAAGAGGTTCTTGCAGCCCACGAAAGAGGGGGGATTCCCAGCCATGAAAGTGAATGGGCCTGGTGACCTTATAGGTTGGTAAGGATTCAGTGGGTGCAGAAAACCAGTGCTTCCTTAGCAACCATCGACAGCAAGAAGCTGCCAGGTTCATCAATGCTGAATGGGAAAGGGTATGGTCCCCCCAAAAAATCTACAAGTAAGTGAATAGGCCTGGTGACGGAAGTGGTTGGTAAGTGGTTCTTGCAGGCCAGGAAAGAGGTTGGATTTCCAGCCATGAAAGTGAATGGGCCTGGTAATATAAGTGGTTGGTAAGGATGCAGCGGGTGTTGGCAACCACTGCTTCCTTAGCAACCATTGACAACAGAAAGCTGTCACGTTCATCCACGGCGAGTCCCCTAAACCTTCAGGATTCAAACAAAATAAGCAATGAATATTCAGTCTGAACTTATATTTGGGTCAAAAACTCAGCCCATCCTCATTTACAACTGATAATGAAATCTGCCAGCGCACAACAGAGTTAATTATAAGCCACATAACGTCCTACAGCTCCCTACTTAACATTACAAGAATAATTTAAAAAATCAATTAGGGCTTAATCACATGGATGGCGGGTTTACGGCCCCTTTTGAAAGAGGTCTGTGGCGGTGATGCTTCTGCTTCCTGAATGCCATGTTTAGGGGTTTTTTTTTGGTAATTTAATTGTACATTACACTATATCAATGCAACCGCTATAGCTTGAAGCCCCCTTTACCAATAATGGGCCACCCATGTGAATGAGTAAGGGAGTACTCTTTTGGGTGCGGTCCCTTTGACTTCCATGGCAGAATTCGACAACCAAACTCAAGTTTGGCCAAACTGCTGCACCGTGAAGCACGGCACCCGCGGCAATTTAAACAGACCTGAGCGGCCATCAAGTCCACTTGCAGGTGGGCGGTCGAGCAGTAAAGGAGGGGGGTTGAGGGCTTCTGGTGGATGATTGGTCCTAGGTGGTGATGGGGTGATGGCACTTTGGGCAGCGCCTAATGGAGGATAAGCAACTCCTGGAAGACTTCTAAATCTTCCAGGGCGGTCGAGCAGTAAAAAATGCAGATCGAGGGACGTGGCCGGATGGTGAGCTGAGAAGACGTGCTCACACAGAGCTCCTGGCATCCTGACAAAAATCCTGGGCATCTCTGCTTGAACAGCCCTCTCTACTCTACGCCACAATCCTAGGGGCGTTGTGAACCACCAGTCCGCCGCCTGAGCCCATTGGAGCGGCGATCCTGCTACACCCGGCGGCACTCCTAACAGCCCTCCTGACTATACGATCTGCTCGGCAGCCAGCCATCAACTGCTCCAGCTCCCGGGGTATACTGCTGTCTGCCTATGGCCGCGCGGTGGGAAGCCTGGGAGAACACTCTGCCTTTTGAGCATACGGTGGCCATATTGGTGCTCCAGAGGGGTGTCCGCGGCCTCTTCCCTCCCTTGGCTCTTGCTCCAGGGTCTCCTAAGCGGACTGCCACGCCAGAGGGAAAACAGCACATTCCCACACACTCCACATGGCGGATTGCAGCTGCGGCCTCCAACTGCACGTGCGGAGGCCATCCTGATCACCTCTGTAGCGGCAGCTGCGGACACTCCTGGTCTCCCCAACCCACCTCACATCTGGATCGCCTACGGGAATGGTCAGTGACTACTAATTCTATGAGAGTTACCAACAGCCCTTACTAAAGGGGTAGTCTGGGGATTACCAGGGGCACCAAACAGAGCGTGGGGCTTACCCCCCTATATCAGGAACTACTTCTCCACCTCCTCTGCCCCGTCTACACTGTACCCAGCACTTGCTCCACATATCAACCCCCTTATCTGCCAGTTTACTGACCCATAACCCTCCGGTGGGGTGGCCTCCTCTTGAACTGTGGTTGTGGGAGACCGGCATGGGCCTGAAATCTAAGTGGGGGCCCCCCCAGCTCAGCACCATCTGACATTATCATTCAATCACTGCCGAACGACATCACTCCCTGAAAGCCTACAAATGTCCCCACGACAAGGTACTGGCTGATGTCTCCAAAGAGGCAAGCCATGGCCAAAAAGCAGCCCAAGACACAGAGTATAAACCCAGCCTCTACCACAAGCGTGGATTCCATCCTACTTCAGCGGCTGCAGGTCCTGCTGGCGGATATGGAGGGGGCCACTCCTGCGGACCCCTCGGTCCTACACACATCCCAGCCCTCAACAGGGGACACAACCATGATCCTGGCAGCTATTGAAAGTAGCAAGGCGTCTGTACTAGTGAGGATCAATCACTTAGCAGAAGAGTGCAACCTTATCCGAAATGACCTCGATAAAATACGGGGACACCTTTCAGAATCTGAACATCGGATCTCTGAGGTCGAGGATCAAACTGGACAACACTCCAATCACCTCACTGGACTGCAAAATACGATCAAATATCTAGTAGCAAAATCTGATGATGCATAAAATCGCATGCAACGCAATAATGTCCGGGTGTTGGGTCTTCCAGAGGGTGCGGAGGGAGACCGCCCGGCGGACTTTGCAGAAACCTTCTTCAAAGACCTACTGGGGTTCACTACAGTCTCCCTAATAGCAGAGCAAGTCCATCGAGTCCCAATGGGCCATCCTATCTTTGGGAACCCCCCTTGTCCTTTCCTAGTATGGTTCCTAAATTACAGGGACCGGGACCGGATACTCTCGGAAGCCAGGAAGCACCCTAACCTGCACCATGGCAATGCATGCATCATGCTGTTTCCTGACTCTTCCCCAGAACTTCAAAAAAATGGAACACCTTTGGTGAAGTCCGCCGTAGACTACGCGACCGCAACATAAAATACGGAATGCTATACCCCAGCCGTCTGTGAGTCCAACACGAAAGAACCACTAAATTTTTCAACACTCCTGCCGAGGCGGATGCCTGGCTTACTATGCTACCCTGAGGATGGGGAGAGCTGATCCATCGCATGCGCCTCGGGGGCCGCTTAGTGATCTCTTCCCCTTTCCTTTTTTTTTTCCCTCTCTCCTAAACTCTAGCGGGCCTGGAGCTGCGAGTTCCAGCTGTTGCACTGGGGGGTTAACCATACCTCCCTACATTCCCATTCTTCTACACATTAAAATATCTGAAAGTCACCAATATGAGAACTACCTTGAAGGGTACTACCAGTTTCTCCTTATCTTTTTTTTTTTGAGTGCCAGTCCCCATCCTAGATTCTCTGGTTAAGTCTTATGCGAACTGTACGCTCAGACTTGGAGCGAACAGTTCGCATAAGTCTTAACTGGAGAAGGGACACTCTTGGAGACCATTGGAACCCGTGCCTGGCTTCCCACCCTAGCCGGACTACACTGGTGCTGAACCGGTCTCTCGGGTGGAACATAACTGACCTAGCCGTTGCCAGGTCAATGTTTAGTAAGGTACTCTTAAGCAGGGGAGGACTGGGCCGGGGGGCAGGGTGGCAATTGCCCCTCAGGCCACCCTAACTTACATTCAAAGTGGCCAACGGACGCTTCACACTCACACTTTTTTCTTCTTGTGGAGGGAGGAAGTAGGGGCCAGGGGTGCAGCCACCAACTAACTGCAGCCAAAGGGGGTGGGGCGCCCAGGGCCGGCCCTACTATGGATCCCGCTGTGCCCATTGGGTTGCCTTGGGGGGGCACCACCAGATAACACAGAGTGGGGATCTCCTGCATACAAAGTCCTACCTCCTGGGCCAGCTTCTATAATAGAAAGCACACTGGTGATGTCTATCATAGGAGCCGGCCCAGGAAGCGGGATTTCATATGACAGCGGCTGCGCCAGGTAAGCGGGAGGTCCCCACTCTGTGCAATCCGGCGGTTCTCCTCTCTCTACATTGCAGGCTGCATTGAATGGGCACTGGTGAGGCTGCATTGATAGGCACTGATCAGGCTGCACTGATCAGGCTGTGCTGATGGGCACTGGCGAGGCTGCATTGATGGGCACTGATCAGGTTGCATTTAATGGGAACTGGTGAGGCTGCATTGATGGGCACTGGAGAGGCTGCATTGGTGGGCAACGATGAGCTGCATTGATGCATTATTTTTATTAAACCTCCTTTGTTGCTATTAACATTAAATTATGTTACCACATTGTATCATATTTGTCTTGCTTCATAACATCAATATCCGTTATAAAACCAGGTGGGCATGGATGGCGAGCTGATTCGGTGGTTCAATGGGCCACTTGACTGGACTTGCCCCACAGGCCTAAGGCTGCCAGCCCTCCCCTGCTCTTAAGTTCTTAGAGTACACGAACGTAAGTACTGTTTCGGGATTGAAGCTGACCTAGTTACTGTTGGGGCCTCATGGTCAGCAGGGTGTTTACAAAAGTTTCTTGTTTGATTGAAGTTTTTGGTTTAGTTGAATATGCTCCAGATCAATATGGCACAGCTTTCCTTTTATGTATTATGGTCGACTCCTCCTATTTGAACCAGCTTGCTCCCTCTTGCACAGGCCATTGACCCCCCCCCCCCCCGCCTACCCTATGAGTTTGAAACTGTTATCATGGAACGTTAGGGGTCTCAATGACAGGTTCAAGAGGGCACTCATGTTCAAATATTTAAATGGTCATAGACCCCATATTCTCTTTTTACAAGAAACCCACCTGGCATTACGCAGGTCATGGGTTCAACAGGCATTCCACGCTACTTATTTGAGCTATGCTAGGGGCGTGGCGATCCTTTTGAACAAATCCCTGGCGTTACTGATCAGTTGGGTAGATATATCATCCTGTTGTTGGAAATCGATGCTATAATTATGCCTTTGTCAACATATACATACCCCCTTCCCGTCAACCAGCAGGTCCTGTACACCGTATACAACAAACTGGGTTCCCTGACTTTCTCCTGACTCTATATGGCTGGAGACTTTAATTCAGTGCTGGATGCACAGCTTGACTCCTCTAATCCTTCTAGACCCCATTCACCTGACCTATGTAACTGGGCCCAAGCCGTAGATTACACAGAGATCTGGCGATGGAAACATCTGGCAATCAGATCCTACTCCTGCCTCTACTCATAATTCGGGTTCCAGGATTGACCTAGCCTTTGGTAATACACAAGCTTTGAGTGCAATTAAAAATGTGAATTATCTCCCCTCTGACCTCTCAGACCGTGCCCCCCTGGAGATCTGCATGGCCTTGAAGGCTGCGGCGGGGCTCCAGATGCTGGCGTCTGGTGCCCAAATGGAGGGAGTTGGTTTCTCCTAAAATCACGCAGTACTGGGAGCACAATGAGGGCTCTACCTCACAAGCAATGACGTGGGATGCCTTCAAGGCACATACCCGGGGGGAATATATGTCCGCAATTAAAGCAGTCAAATCAGAATAATTATCGCAAATAAAACACCTCAAGGACAATGAGGTGAAGGTGGCTGAAACCTTTTCTGTCTCCCCGACTGGAGGCAACTTTGAGCTACTGGCCCAGGTGAGACGTGAGCTCGCTTTACATATTACTTCTGCCACTCATCTGGACCTGCGCTATGTGGCTGGCAGGATGTTTGAGTCCAGGTCCGTCTTAATAGCATCATGGGCCCCTGGACAAAGTAATGCACTGGGGCCCCTACCAGTCTGTCCAAGTTTATGCAGCTACTCTCAAAAATTAAAGTATAAATAGTTGTTAGAATTTAACATGTATTTATTAGTACTTTGATTTTAAACAATATAAAAAGCATTCCATAAATCAAAAGCCAATCAACACAAAGGGCACAGTACAAAGCAGGGGTGGAGGCAGAAGGGCACAGTACAGAGGGGTCAGGAGGGCACAGTAAAGAGGGGTCAAGATGGCACAGTACTGGGATCAGGAGGGCACAGTACAGGGGTAGGGGCAGAACGGCATGGTGCAAAGGGGTCAGGAGGACACAGTACAGAGGGTTTAGGAGGGCACAGTACAGAGGGGTCAGGAGGGCACAGTACAGGGATCAGGAGGGCAAAATACAGAGGGGTCAGGAGGGCACAATACTGGAATCAGGAGGGCACAGTACAGATTCCAGGACACTGCTCAGGAAATGGGCATCCTGGGACAGCTTAGTAAAAAGCATGACTGGCAAGGAAAATCTGGGACAGTTGGCAAGTAAGATGTACTGCAAGACTATCATGGGGCCCCCATGATCCTGGGGCCCCTGGGCAGTGCCCAGGGGTGCCTATGTGTTAAGACAGCCCTGTTTGAGTCGGGGGATAAGAATGGGAAGATGCTGGCTAATCTGGTGGCGGAGCCTAGGTTTCAAACAGTGGTTTCGGGCATAGGCTGTGCAGACGGCTCCATAACATCTGATCCCAATGCTATCCTACAGGTATTCACAAACTATTTTGGTCAGCTATATTCAGCAATACCAGGGCCGCCCAAGGACTTCCTGAACTCACTGGATCTCCCCTCTCTCCCCAGAAGACGTAGCACTTCTTGGCAATCCCATCACACTGGAGGAAATTGAGGTTGCTATACACTCCCTCCCCGGTAGCAAAACGGCATCCCGGGGGAATGGTATAGGACATATGCTGCTGCCCTGGTGCCCAAACTGCGTAGTATGTATGCGGAATCATTAGAGCAGATGAAGTTTCCCCCGTCCATGTATCAGGCCCACATAGTCCTAACCCCCAAGCCGGGCAAGGAGCCCTCCAAGTGTTCCTCTTACAGACCCATCTCTTATGATTTGAAGATTCTTACAAAGATCTTGGCCACTAGATTGGTGAAAATTATTCCGGATCTACTTAGCATGGACCAAACTGGTTTCATGCCAGGGAAATCCTCGGATATCAATATCCGCCGGGTACTCATTTGCAACTGCCCCCAACTGACTCCACTTCTAGAATTCTAGCAGCACTCGACATAGAAAAAGCTTTTGATTCGGTAGCCTGGCCCTATATGCTTGCAGTCAGTGTTGCCAACCTCCCGCAGCATTTTTTACTGGCAAAACATGGCAAATTTACTGGCGGAGCACATTTTTAACTGGCAACCTGAAAAATAACTGAACTCCTATTAAAAACTAAGACAAATGATATTTAAACACAACATGGAAACACTGACAATACCCATATCAAGTAGTTTGCCTGGTTTACACTTAAAAAGTCAGCACAGCATGACAAATTATCAGACCCTGATATTTATAGACAGTTGTAAAAATCACTGATTTCTACAAACTGTCAGTAAATTTACTGGCGGTTGGCAATGAGGTTTGGACCCGAATTTCTGAAATGGGTACAGATCCTCTACTCCTGCCCTTCGGCCGGGGTCAAACTGGAAGGTGAGCTTTCGGAGCCATTCCCGATTGGCAGGGGCAGGAGACAGGGATGCCTGCTGTCTCCGGCCCCATTCGCCATCGCGATGGAGCCGATGGCAGCAGCCATAAAGAGGAGCTCGGCTGTGGATGGCATCTGGGGGAGAACCTTGGTAGAAAAGATTGCGCTATACGCAGACGATCTTATCTTATTCCTGAATGACCCGGGGCCATCCCTTAAGGAGGCACTGAGGATTTTGTCTGAATTTGCCTTTTACTCAGGACTACAAATGTATTGGGGTAAATCGCAAATTCTACCTATTGACAGCGAAGCATAGGCAGCTGCTGACCCCACCCTACCCTTGATATGGGCATCCAGGATTAGATATTTGGGCATAGAGATATCCCCGGACACTTCCGACTATTGCACCCTAAACTTAGTACCGTTACATGAAAGCCAAACTGAAAGCACGGGCAAATCTTCCCTTGTCTCTCATAGGACGCATAAACCTGCTTAAAATGAAGTTGTTACCCGGCTTTCTTTATGTACTCCGACACGCGCCGGAGTGGATCCCCAAGAAATTTTTTTAAAAAATCAACTCCGGTCTCATAGCCTTTATTTGGGGTGCACAGCAACCAAGATTTAAACTGACAGTTTTACAATGCCCATGGTTGCAGGGAGGCTGGCTTGTCCAGACCTCCATTAATATTTTCTGGCAGCCATGCTCGCTCATGCCAATAACTGGATCTTACAGGATGGGACCAATACCAATGCGGCGGTGGTATTAGAGGCCGCTTATGTGGGCTCTTTTGAGGCCCTTAAGAACCTACTATAAAGGAGAACTGCTGCTTCCCAAACCTCAACCGCAGCCATGAGAGCTGTGCTGAGGGCCTGGTCGATGGCCCAGTCTCTTAGACCTAACCCTCCTGATCACTACTCACCACATACTCCCCTATGGCTCAATCCATCACTAACAGAGTTTGCCACCATACCTGACTCGCAAATCTGGGCAGTGAAAGGCATCAAATACCTAGAGCAGTTATGTTCAGCTGGAGAGTTGAAGCCCTTTGATATCTTAAAATCACAATTTAACCTCCCAAATGTATATTTTTTTAGATATCTACAGCCTTTCAAATACAGTTCAAGCACCAACCAGTAGCCTTCTATACCTCGACCCTAGAAGATACACTTAGAGATGATACCCTCACCAAACCCCTCTCCAACATTTATAGGAACATGTCCCACTCCGTCCACACCGGTTTGGAGTCCCTCAAATCTAGATGGGTACTGGACGCCCCTAGCCTAGATGACGAGAACTGGGAAGAAATGAGGGAATGCTCCTTCCTGCAGCTGGTGTCTGCAAGGGACAGACTGATCCAGTATAAAATCCTGCATAGGATCTACCTAACACCTGCACGTCTGCAGAGAATATATCCCACCATTCCGGCGGGGTGTTGGAGGTGCACGGCGGACTTCCTCCACATATTTTGGCAATGCCCCAACATACAACAATTCTGGGCAGGGGTGGTCTCGGCCATACAGTCTGTGACCACTATTCACGTCCCCCAAACGGTGGAGGTCTGTCTGCTGGGTCTGGTGGGCGTTCTGTCCTCCAGGACGTTCATTGGATTACGTTTATTCTATACTAGGAAAATCATTCTCCTCCACTGGAAATCCCCATCTATTCCAACCTTTGTACTGTAGAAAAAATTAATTAGTGTTAACTTACTATTATATAAGGCCACCTACTTGGCGAGAGGACGCCTCAAAAAATTCCACAAGGATTGGGACATTTGGACTGAGGACCTATCTACCAATTCTGTTCCTGAATCTCCTAATTAGCCTGAGATAACACAGGGGTCTTGATAGGTATTTGTGAATAGTGAAACCAACGCCCACTTCATTGTCCAGCAAAGGAGTCTACCACCTAAACAATGGCCTGATAGGATTCACGGAGAGGTGGTACCTATATTATTCTGGCAATTTAAGAGACTACTGGAGCGGAGAGTTTTGTTATGGTGCCATAGTGGCACTATTGCTAAGGTTTGAGTTTTGACGTTTGATTTTACTATTATATAAGGCCACCTACTTGGCGAGAGGACAACTCAAAAAATTCCACAAGTTTTGGGACATTTGGACTGAGGACCTATCTACCAATTCTGTTCCTGAATCTCCTAATTAGCCTGAGATAACGCAGGGGTCTTGATAGGTATTTGTGAATAGTGAAACCAACGCCCACTTCATTGTCCAGCAAAGGAGTCTACCACCTAAACAATGGCCTGATAGGATTCACGGAGGGGTGGTACCTATATTATTCTGGCAATTTAAGAGACTACTGGAGCGGAGAGTTTTGTTATGGTGCCATAGTGGCACTATTGCTAAGGTTTTGAGTTTTGACGTTTGATTTTACTATTATATAAGGCCACCTACTTGGCGAGAGGACACCTCAAAATATTCCACAAGGTTTGGGACATTTGGACTGAGGACCTATCTACCAATTCTGTTCCTGAATCTCCTAATTAGCCTGAGATAACGCAGGGGTCTTGATAGGTATTTGTGAATTGTGAAACCAACGCCCACTTCATTGACCAGCAAAGGAGTCTACCACCTAAACAATGGCCTGATAGGATTCACCGAGGGTTACACCAAGACCAGAAAACAGATCCGACCTGCAAAACCAGAAGGACTTCTTATCTGCGGTGTGTGGAAAATGATGACGGTTCAAATGCGTGGGATTTAACCACTTCACCTCCGGAAGGAAAATGATAAATGGTTTTCAAAATTTTTTACAAATAAATCTGTGAAAAGTGTGGGGGGGCATTTGTATGGCGCCCCCCGGAGTCAATACTTTGTAGAACCGCCTTTCCCTGCAATTACAGCTGCAAGTCTTTTTGGGGAAGTCTCTGCCAGCTTTGCCCATCTAGAGAGGACATTTCTGCCCATTCTTCTTTGCAGAATCCCCCAAGCTCTGTCAGATTGGATGGAGGGCGTCTGCGATCAGCAATTTTCAAGTCTTGCCACAGATTCTCCATTGGATTTGGGTCTGGACTGTGACTGGGCCATTCTAACACATGAATATGCTTTGATGTAAACCATTCCATTGTAGCTCTGGCTGGATGTTTAGGGTTGTTGTCCTGCTGGAAGGTGAACCTCCAACCGATCTCAAGTCTTCTGCAGACTCTAACAGGTTTTCTTCTAAGATTGCCCTGTATTTGGCTCCATCCTTCTCTCCATCAACTCTGACCAGCTTCCCTGTCCCTGCTGAAGAAAAGCATCCCCACACCATGATGCTGCTGCCACCACCATGTTTCACGGTGGGGATGGTGCGTTCAGGGTGATGTGCAGTGTTAGTTTTCTGCCACACAGCGTTTTGCTTTTAGGCCAAAAAGTTCGATTTTGGTCTCATCTGAGCAGAGCCCTTTCTTCCACATGTTTGCTGTGTCCCCCACATGGCTTCTTGCAAACTGCAAACCGGACTTCTTATGGCTTTCTTCTTGCCACTCTTCTATAAAGGGCAGATTTGTGGAGTGCACAACTAATAGTTGTCCTGTGGACAGATTCTCCCACCTGAGCTGTGGATCTCTGCAGCTCCTCCAGAGTTACCATGGACCTCTTGGCGGCTTCTCTGATGAATGCTCTCCTTGCCCGGCCGGTCAGTTTAGGTGGACGGCCATGTCTTGGTTGGTTTGCAGTTGTACCATACTCTTCCCATTTTCGGATGATGGATTGAACAGAGCTCCGTGAGATGTTCAAAGCTTGGGATATTTTTTTATAACCTAACCCTGCTTTATACTTCTCTACAACTTTATCCCTGACCTGTCTGGTGTGTTCATTGGCCTTCATGATGCTGTTTGTTCACTAAGGTTCTCTAACAAACCTCTGAGGGCTTCACAGAACAGCTATATTTATACTGAGATTAAATGACACACAGGGGGGCTCTATTTACTAATTAGGTGACTTCTGAAGGCAAATGGTTCCATTAGATTTTAGTTAGGGGTATCAGAGTAAAGGGAGCTGAATACAAATGCCCCCCACACTTTTCACAGATTTATTTTTATCATTTATCATTTTTCTTCCACTTCACAATTATGAGCCACTTTGTGTCGGCCTGTCACATAAAATACATTTACGTTTTTTGGCTGTAACATGACAAAATGTGGGGAATTTCAAGGGGTATGAATACTTTTTCAAGGCAATGTAACTGATAATTGCGCGGTCTCGCTGACGCTGTACCCAAATAAAATGTATGTCCTTTTTTCCCACAAATAGAGATTTCTTTTGGTGGTATTTGTTCACCGCTGCTTTTTTTTTCTTTTTTTTTGGTATAAACAAAAAAAGACAATTTTTAAAAAAAAAAAAAAAAAAAAAAATATATATATATATATATTTTTTTTTTACTTTCTGCTATAAAACATCCAATACAAAAATTTAAAAAATCTAATTTCTTCATCAATTTAGGCCAATACAGTTGTGCTCATAAGTTTACATACCCTGGCAGAATTTATGATTTCTTGGCCATTTTTCAGAGGATATGAATGAGAACACAAAAACATTTCTTTCACTCATGGTTGGTGTTTGGCTGAAGCCATTTATTATCAATCAACTGCGTTTACTCTTTTTATATCATGTAGACAACAGAAACGACCCAAATAACCCTGATCAAAAGTTTACATACCCTGGTGATTTTGGCCTGGTAACATGCACACAAGTTGACACAAAGGGGTTTGAATGGCTATTAAAGGTAACCATCCTCACCTGTGATCTGTTTGCTTGTAATCAGTGTGTCTGTATAAAAGGTCAATGAGTTTCTGGACTCCTGACAGACCCTCGCATCTTTCATCCAGTGCTGCACTGATGTTTCTGAATTCTGAGTCATGGGGAAAGCAAAAGAATTGTCAAAGGATCTGTGGGAAAAGGTAGTTGAACTGTATAAAACAGGAAAGGGATATAAAAAGATATCCAAGGAATTGAGAATGTCAATCCGCAGTGTTCAAACCCTAATCAAGAAGTGGAAAATGAGGGGTTCTGTTGAAACCAAACCACGGTCAGGTAGACCAACTAAAATTTCAGCCACAACTGGGCTTTTTTCCAAGAGGAATGGGCAGCTTTACCATCTGAGAAGATATAAAACCTCATCCACAAATACCACAAAAGACTTCAAGCTGTCATTGATGTTAAAGGGGGCAATACACTGTATTAGGTTAAATTTTGGTCTCATCACTCCAAATGACTTTGTGGCAGAAGGTTTGAGGCTTGTCTCTGTGCTGTTTGGCGTATTGTAAGTGAGATACTTTGTGGCATTTGCGTAGTAATGGCTTTCTTCTGACGACTCGACTATGCAGCCCATCTTTCTTCAAGTGCCTCCTTATTGTGCATCTTGAAACAGCCACACCACATGTTTTCAGAGAGTCCTGTATTTCACCTGAAGTTATCTGTGGGTTTTTCTTGTGGCTGAAATTTTAGTTGGTCTACCTGACCGTGGTTTGGTTTCAACAGAACCCCTCATTTTCCACTTCTTGATTCAAGTTTGAACACTGCTGATTGGCATTCTCAATTCCTTAGATATCTTTTTATATCCCTTTCCTGTTTTATACAGTTCAACTACCTTTTCCCGCAGATCCTTTGACAATTCTTTTGCTTTCCCCATGACTCAGAATCCAGAAACGTCATTGCAGCACTGGATGAAAGATGCCAGGGTCTGTGAGGAGTCCAGAAAATCATTGACCTTTTATATACACACACTAATTACAAGCAAACAGATCACAAGTGAGGATGGTTACCTTTAATAGCCATTCAAACCCCTTTGTGTCAACTTGTGTGCATGTCATCAGGCCAAAATCACCAGGGTATGTAAACTTTTGATCAGGGTCATTTGGGTAGTTTCTGTTGTCATTATGATATGAAAAGAGTAAACACAGTTGATTGATAATTCAGCCAAACACCAACCATGAGTGAAGGAAAACTTTTTGTGTTCTCATTCATATTCTCTGAAAAATGGCCAAGAAATCATAAATTCTGCCAGGGTATGTAAACTTATGAGCACAACTGTATGCATTCTGCTACATATTTGTGGTAAAAAATTCCAATAAGTGTATATTGATTGGTTTACACAAACATTATAGCATCTACAAACTGTGGGATATATGCTAGAATTTTTATTTATTTATTTTATAGTAGTAATGGCGGCGAATGGCGACTTATAGAGGGACTGTGATATTGCAGCAGACAACAGGAGAGAACAGTAATGGGGGCCAAGAGAGAACAGTAATGGGGGCCAGGAGAGGACAGTAATGGGGGCCAGGAGAGGACAGTAATGGGGGCCAGGAGAGAACAATAATGGGGGCCAGGAGAGAACAATACTGAGAGAGGACCTGGAGGTAATCACAAGAGAGGACCTGGAGGTAATAACAAAAGAGGACGGGGGGTAATGACGAGAAAGGACCTGGGGGTCATAACAAGAGAGGACCGGGGGTAATAACAAGAGAGGAC
>BLSH010270179.1:144899-158147 GCA_018402905.1 Glandirana rugosa | reverse complement strand
TAAAAAAACCATATGCTGTGAAGATACGAGATGTGCAGCACCTGAAACTACGGATACTGGAAGCCTGTGCTAGCATTTCTCCTGCGGTGTTGCTATCAGTGTGTGAAGAGTGGGAGAAGAGGGTTGCATTGACAATCCAACACAATGGGCAGCACATTGAACACATTTTATAAGTGGTCAGAAACTTGTAAATAACTCATGAAAGAATAACGTTACGTTAAAACCAAGCACACCATTGTTTTTCTTGTGGAATTCCCAATAAGTTTGATGTGTCACATGACCCTCTTCCTATTGAAAAAACAAAAGTTGGATTCAAAATGGCTGACTTCAAAATGGCCGCCATGGTCACCACCCATCTTGAAAAGTTTCCCCCCTCACATATACTAATGTGCCACAAACAGGAAGTTAATATCACCAACCATTCCCATTTTATTAAGGTGTATCCATATAAATGGCCCACCCTGTAGAACTATAGGCAATATTCTTTTTTTGCCATCTGTCACTTCCTGTTCCATAATCAAGCAGGAAATGAGAGCAAATCCCTGCAAATTAAGGGAATCCCTTGGGGGTCCCTCCTCCATTTCACCAGAACTAGTGTCCCCATTGGAAGATTTCCCCTCTATTACTTTCCTGGGAACAACCCAAAATTTGGCATTTTCTTTTACTTTCACTTTATCAAAAAAGTTTTGCCTTCAGGCTCCATTCACACTTTGCACACTAAAGTTGCATGACAAGTGGCACCCCAGGCCTTTCAATGGCAACCGTTCAAATATGTGCGGGTTAAAGTGGCAGCGACATCAAAAAGGTTCCTGCCCTGCTTTGGTCCAACTTCTGTGCGACTTGAGTGCCATAGACTGCACTGTAAACCCTCGAAAGCCGCACGTGGATGTTATACTGTACATGCGACAGTTGTCCATTATCATTGGTCAAAGCCAAAGTCACACCCATCCAATGTGGCATCAAAGTTTCACCCCAAAGTGGCTGCAACTACAAGTGCGAATGGAGCCTAGGATAAAACGTAATAAAAAAAAAAAAGCAACTTATTCCCTGCTAGATCATGAATCTTTATCAACAACGACCTTATCTGAGATCTGGGAAAAATAAGATGAATATAAAAAAAAAAAAAATAATGACATAATCTCAGCTTTATAATCAATAACAAGAATGCATATTAAAAATAATATATATATATATATATATAAATAAATATATAATAATAATAATAATAATACTATATATATATATATATATATATATATATATACACAGTATACAATATACAGTCATAATAATAATAATAAAAATAATAATAATAATAATACTATATATATATACACAGTATACAATATACAGTCATAATAATAATACTATATATATACACAGTATACAATATACAGTCATAATAAAAATAATAATAATAATAATACTATATATATATATATATATACACAGTATACAATATACAGTAATAATAATAATAATAAAAATAATAATACTATATATATAAACAATATACAAAATACACTCATAATAATAATAATACAAATAATAATACAAATAATAATAATACTATATATATATATATATATACACAGTATGCAATATACAGTCATAAAAATAATAATAAAAATAATAATACTATATATACACGGTATACAGTAATAATAATAATAATAATAAAAATAATACTAATAATAATACTATATATATAAATATATATATATATATATATATATATATATATATACGGTATAAAATATACAGTCATAAAAATAATACTATATATATATATATATATATATATATATATACAGTCAGGTCCATAAATATTGGGACATCGACAGAATTCTAATCTTTTTGGCTCTATACACCACCACAATGGATTTGAAATGAAACGAACAAGATGTGCTTTAACTGCAGACTTTCAGCTTTAATTTGAGGGTATTTACATCCAAATCAGGTGAACGGTGTAGGAATTACAACAGTTTGTATTTGTGCTTCCCACTTTTTAAGGGACCAAAAGTAATGGGACAATTGGCTGTTCAGCTGTTCCATGGCCAGGTGTGTGTTATTCCCTCATTATCCCATTTACAAGGAGCAGATAAAAGGTCCAGAGTTCATTTCAAGTGTGCTATTTGCATTTGGAATCTGTTGCTGTCAACTCTCAAAACAAAACAAACCCATCAGAGAGATAGCAAAAACATTAGGTATGGCCAAATCAACTGTTTGGAACATCCTTAAAAAGAAAGAACGCACCGGTGAGCTCAGCAACACCAAAAGACCCGAAAGACCATGGAAAACAACTGTGTTGGATGACCGAAGAACTCTTTCCCTGGTGAAGAAAACACCCTTCACAACAGTTGGCCAGATCAAGAACACTCTCCAGGAGGTAGGTGTATGTGTGTCAAAGTCAACAATCAAGAGAAGACTTCACCAGAGTGAATACAGAGGGTTCACCACAAGATGTAAACCATTGGTGAGCCTCAAAAACAGGAAGGCCAGATGTTGCCAAACAACATCTAAAAAAGTCTTCACAGTTCTGGAACAACACCCTATGGACAGATGAGACCAAGATCAACTTGTACCAGAGTGATGGGAAGAGAAGAGTATGGAGAAGGTAAGGAACTCCTCATGATCCAAAGCATACCACCTCATCAGTGAAGCATGGTGGTGGTAGTGTCATGGCGTGGGCATGTATGGCTGCCAATGGAACCGGTTCTCTTGTATTTATTGATGATGTGACTGCTGACAAAAGCAGCAGGATGAATTCTGAAGTGTTTTGGGCAATATTATCGGCTCATATTCAGCCAAATGCTTCAGAAATCATTGGACGGCGCTTCACAGTGCAGATGGACAATGACCCGAAGCATACTGCGAAAGCAACCAAAGAGTTTTTTAAGGGAAAGAAGTGGAATGTTATGCAATGGCCAAGTCAATCACCTGACCTGAATCCGATTGAGCATGCATTTCACTTGCTGAAGACAAAACTGAAGGGAAAATGCCCCAAGAACAAGCAGGAACTGAAGACAGTTGCAGTAGAGGCCTGGCAGAGCATCACCAGGGATGAAACCCAGCGTCTGGTGATGTCTATGCGTTCCACACTTCAGGCTGTAATTGACTGCAAAGGATTTGCAACCAAGTATTAAAAAGTGAAAGTTTGATTTATGATTGTTAATCTCCCTTAAAAAGTGGGAGGCACAAATACAAACTGTTGTAATTTCTACACCGTTCACCTGATTTGGATGTAAATTCCCTCAAATTAAAGCTGAAAGTCTGCAGTTAAAGCACATCTTGTTATTTTCATTTCAAATCCATTGTGGTGGTGTATAGAGCCAAAAAGATTAGAATTGTGTTGATGTCCCAATATTTATGGACCTGACTGTATATATATATATATATATATATATATATATATATATATATATATATATACAGTATAAAATATACAGTCATAATAATAATACTATATATATTTATACACAGTATACATTATACAGTGCCTTGAAAAAGTATATTCATACCCCTTGAGATTTTCCATATTTTGTCATGTTAAAACCAAAAACTGGATTTTATGTGATAGACCAACACAAAGTGGCTCATAATTGTGAAGTGGAAGGAAAATGATAAATGATTTTCAAAATTCTTTAACAAATAAATCTGTGAAAAGTGTGGGGGGTGGGGGGGGGGGCATTTGTATTCAGCCCCCTTTACTCCGATACCCCTAACTAAAATCTAAAGGAACCAATTGCCTTCAGAAGTCACCTAATTAGTAAATAGAGTCCTCCTGTGTGTAATTTAATCTCAGTATAAACACAGCTGTTCTGTGAAGCCCTCAGAGGTTTGTTAGAGAACCTTAAGGGGCGGTTCACACTGCAGCAGGGCGGAGCGGCGCGGTGCGATGCAGCGCTCCAGGCGATCTCAAAGCGGCTTGCTAGGAGACTTCTATCATAGAAGTCAATGCAAGCCGCCTGAGATCGCCCTGAAAATAGTGCAGGGACCATTTTTCTAATGCGGAGCGAAGCGATTCGCTCCTATTAGAACGGTCCCATTTGCACAGCATTGAGGCGAATTGTCAGGCGACTCAAGTCGCCTGACAATTCACCTAGATGTGAATGGGCCGCGAAGTCACGCCGCTCCGCCCCGCTGCAGTGTGAACCGGCCCTTATGAACAAACAGCATCATGAAGGCCATGGCACTCACCAGACAGGTCAGGGATAAAGTTGTGAAGTATAAAGCAGGGTTAGGTTATAAAAAAATACCCCAAGGTTTAAGCATCTCATGGAGCTCTGTTCAATCCATCTTTGGAAATTGGAAAGAGTATGGCACAACTGCAAACCTACCAAGACATGGCCGTCCACCTAAACTGACCGGCCGGGCAAGGAGAGCATTCATCAGAGAAGCAGCCAAGAGGTCCATGGTAACTCTGGAGGAGCTGCAGAGATCCACAGCTCAGGGGGGAGGATCTGTCCACAGGACAACTATTAGTCGTGCTCTCCACAAATCTGCCCTTTATGGAAGAGTGGCAAGAAGAAAGCCATTGGAGAAAGAAAACCAAAAGAAGTCCCGTTTTGCAGTTTGCTAGAAGCCATGTGGGGGACACAGCAAACATGGAAGGTGCTCTGGTCAGATCAGACCAAGATTGAACTTTTTGGCCTAAAAGCAAAACGCTATGTTTGGTGGGAAACTAGCACTGCACATCACCCTGAACACACCATACCCACTGTGAAACATGGTGGTGGCAGCTTCATGGTGTGGGGATGCTTTTCTTCAGCAGGGACAGGGAAGCTGGTCAGAGTTGATGGGAAGGTGGATGGAGCCAAATACAGGGCAATCTTAGAAGAAAACCTGTTAGAGTCTGCAAAAGACTTGAGACCGGGGCGGAGGTTCACCTTCCATCAGGACAACGACCCTAAACATCCAGCCAGATCTACAATGGAATGGTTTAGATCAAAGCATATTCATGTGTTAGAATGGCCCAGTCACAGTCCAGACCTAAATCCAAATGAGAATCTGTGGCAAGACTTGAAAATTGCTGTTCACAGACGCTCTCCATCCAATCTGACAGAGCTTGGTGTATTTTGCAAAGAAGAATGGCCAAAATGTCCTCTCTAGATGTGCAAAGGGGAGCTCATGTCCATAATGGGGGTGGTAGTGACACAACCTCAAATGATTCACAATAGCTCAAAGGTGAAATGGTCCAGAAGTGTTTAGACAGAATAAAGGTAGATAAAGCACTTGGACCAGATGGCATCCATCCATGGATTCTAGAAGAATTTAGCTCGGTCATTTCAAAGCCATTGTTTCTAATTTTTAGGGACTCCTTAATGACTGGAATAGTACCACTGGAAGGGTGTAGGGCCATTGTGGTGCCCATATTTAAAAAGGGATCAAAGTCTTTACCAAGTAACTATAGACCTGTTAGTTTAGCTTCTATAGCTGGGAAGATACTGGGGAGTTTAATAAAAGACCACATAGATGAGTTCTTGTTGGAAAAAAATATTTTAAGCAACAAACAGCATGGATTCATGAAAGACAGAAGTTGTAAAACAAACCTGATTTCTTTTTATGAGGAGCTAAGTAAAACTTTGGACAGAGGGGTGGCCGTGGATGTGGTATACTTGGACAGAGGGGTGGCTGTGGACGTGGTATACTTGGACAGAGGGGTGGCTGTGGGCGTGGTATACTTGGACAGAGGGGTGGCTGTGGATGGGGTATACTTGGACAGAGGGGTGGCTGTGGACATGGTATACTTGGACAGAGGGGTGGCTGTGGACATGGTATACTAGGACAGAGGGGTGGCTGTAGACGTGGTATACTTGGACAGATGGGTGGCTGTGGACGTGGTATACTTGGACAGATGGGTGGCTGTAGACGTGGTATGCTTAGACAGAAGGGTGTCTGTGGATGTGGTATACTTGGACAGAGGGGTGGCTGTGGACGTGGTATACTTGGACAGAGAGGTGTCTGTGGACGTGGTATACTTGGACAGAGGGGTGGCTGTGGACGTGGTATACTTGGACAGAGGGGTGGCTGTGGACGTGGTATACTTGGACAGAGGGGTGGCTGTGGACGTTGTATACTGATCAGTTTGTAAATGGATAGAAAACTGGCTAAGACCGAATTCAGAGAGTAGTGGTTAATGATTATTACTCTGAATGGTCTAAGGTTATCAGTTAGGTGCCCTAAGGTTCAGTGTTGGGACCCTTACTTTTCAATACATTTATAAATTATATAGATCAGGGTTTCTCAACCAGGGTTATGTGGAACCCTTGGGTTCCTCCAGAGGTTGGTAGGGGTTCCCCGAGCAATGAGCAATTCCTGCCTCTCATATAAGTTACCACTGATACCATTGATCTTTTTAGCTATCTATAGGGGGGAATTCTTCCCAATGACCACAAGTGTAAGGAGCATTCTGCCTCCTGACCATCATACCAATGTATCATGAGTTGTAGATATAGTAACTTTTATCAGGGGTTCCCTAAGACCAGAAAGTTATTTCAAGGGTTCCTCCATGTTGAAAAGGTTGAGAAAGACTAATATAGGGTCTGGGATTAAAAGTACCATTGCAGTGTTTGCAGATGACACTAAGCTATGCAGTGGAATAACGTCCTTGCGGGATGTCTCCAACTTACAAATGCACTGTCTAATTGGGCGACTGTGTGGCAAATGAGGTTTAATGTTGATAAATGTAAAGTTATGCATTTGGTGGCTAAGAATATTCATACATCGTACATACTAGGGGGAGTACAACTGGGGGAATCCATAGTGGAGAAGGATCTGGGGGAATCCATAGTGGAGAAGGATCTGGGTGAATCCATGGTGGAGAAGGATCTGGGTGAATCCATGGTGTAGAAGGATCTGGGTGAAGCCATAGTGGAGAAGGATCTGGGGGAATCCATAGTGGAGAAGGATCTGGGGGAATCAATAGCGGAGAAGGATCTGGGGGAATCCATAGTGGAGAAGGATCTGGGTGAATCCATGGTGGAGAAGGATCTGGGGGAATCCATAGTGGAGAAGGATCTGGGTGAATCCATGGTGTAGAAGGATCTGGGTGAAGCCATAGTGGAGAAGGATCTGGGGAATCCATGGTAGAGAAGGATCTGGGGGAATCCATGGTGGAGAAGGATCTGGGGGAATCCATGGTGGAGAAGGATCTGGGTGAAGCCATAGTGGAGATGGATCTGGGGAATCCATGGTAGAGAAGGATCTGGGGGAATCCATGGTGGAGAAGGATCTGGGGGAATCCATGGTAGAGAAGGATCTGGGGGAATCCATGGTGGAGAAGGATCTGGGTGAATCCATGGTGGAGAAGGATCTGGGGGAATCCATAGTGGAGAAGGATCTGGGTGAATCCATGGTGGAGAAGGATCTGGGTGAAGCCATAGTGGAGAAGGATCTGGGGGAATCCATGGTAGAGAAGGATCTGGGTGAAGCCATAGTGGAGAAGGATCTGGGGGAATCCATAGTGGAAAAGGATCTGGGGGTTTTGGTTGATCATAAGCTTAATAATGGCATGCAATGCCAAGCTGCAGTTTCCAAAGGGAGTAAAGTACTTTCTTGTATTTGGAGAGATATGGACTCCAGAGACAGAGACATCATTTTGCCCCCCGTACAAATCATTAGTAAGACCTCATCTGGAATATGCAGTTCAGTTTTGGGCACCAGTTCTCAAAAAGGATATCGGGGAACTGTAGAAAGTGCAGAGAAGGGCAACCAAACTAATAAGAGGCATGGAGGAGCTCAGCTATGAGGAAAGATTAGAGGAACTGAATTTATTCTCTCTTGAGAAGAGGAGATTAAGGGGGGATATGATCAACATGTACAAGTATATAAGTGGTCCATAGAGTGAACTTGGCGTTGAGTTATTTACTTTAAGGTCATCACAGAGGACAAGGAGGCGCTCTTTACGTCTAGAGGAAATAAAGATTTCATCTCCAAATATGGAAAGGTTTCTTCATAGTTAGAGCTGTGAAAATGTGGAGTAGACTCCCTCCAGAGGGGGTTCTGGCCAGCACGGTAGATTGCTTTTAAATAAAACCCTGTAAGAGAAAGGCATAATGAGCTAGTATGCATTGCATACTAGCTCATTATGAAATACTTACCTTAGAACGGAGCACTGTATTGGAGTCAGCACACTGAGTACAGGGCCGACATCTTCCACCCAAATTTACTTCCGAGTTCGTGGCTCCGGCTAATCACAGCATGCGCGTGGGAGCTGTCGGTAACGGCACGGCCCCATAGAAACGGCACCAAGCGGCCCGTTTCTTCAGTGCACATGTGCCGATGACATCGGCACATGCAGATACAGGGAATATCTCATAAACTGTGCAAGTTTAGGAGATATTCCCATGACCTACAGGTAAGCTTATTATAGGCTTACTTGTAGTTTAAAGTGGTTGTCAAGAGTTGACAACCACTTTAATGTAAATAATATAATTGGCTACTAACATTTATAGGCAAAGTTGATCCAGGGAAAATCGAATTGCCTCTCGGGGGGATCAAGAAGGATTTTTTCCCCCACTATAGCAAATTGGATCCATGCTTTGCTGGGTTTTTTTGCCTTCCTCTGGATCAACTGTGGGTGAACGATTGTGTATGGGATTGTATGGTTATATATCATTTTTTTTTTTTTTTTGACTGAAATAGATGGACTTTTTTTAGACCTGATGAACTATGTAACATAAAATCCCAATAAACTACAATTACGTTTTTGGTTGTAACATGACAAAATGTGGGAAATATCAAGGGGTATGAATACTTTTTCAAGGCACTGTACATTCATATAACAGTACGGTTTTAAGGAATATCTCAAAGAACACGAGAACAATTATCAAAATTTTGACAAAACCAAGTTTTATAGAACATTTGTTTAGCTCATTTCATGAAAGTAAGGTTAATAATGTAACTTAGATGACAAAATCTTCGGTTTTACTCCAATCAGTTGTTGCAAAAATGAATACACCCCACAACAAAAACTCCTCCATCTAGTATTTTGTATGACCTCCATGATTTGTAAGGACAGCACCAAGTCTTCTAGACATGGAATTCAATTTTTTCATAAATGATTTGGAGGATGGGGTGACCAACTCAATCTCAATATTTGCGGATGATACCAAGCTAAGCAGGGCAATAAATTCTCCACAGGATGTGGAAACCTTGCAAGAAGATCTGAATAAATGAAAGGGGTGGGCAGACAGGTGGCAGATGAGATTTAACGTAGAAAAATGTAAGATAATGCATTTGGGTACCAATAACATGAACGCAAACTACTCACTAGGGGGAGAGCCTCTCGGGGAATCTAGGATGGAAAAAGACCTAGGGGTCCTAGTAGAGAACAGGCTCAGCAGTGGCATGCAATGCCAAGCTGCTGCAAGCAAAGCTAACAAAGTGTTGGCATGCATCAAGAAAGGGATTAACTTCAGGGATAAATCAATAATTCTCCCACTATACAAGTCTCTGGTGAGGCCGCACCTGGAATATGCCGTCCAGTTCTGGGCACCAGTCCTCAGGAAGGACGTCCTGGTATTGGAAAGGGTTCAGAGAAGGGCAACAAAGCTAATTAAGGGATTAGAGGACCTTGGTTATGAGGAAAGATTACAAACACTGAACTTATTCTCTCTGGAGAAAAGACGCTTGAGAGGGGAGATGATTTCAATGTACAAATACTGTACTGGTGACCCCACTATAGGGACAAAACTATTCAAGGCAAGGGAAAACACGAAGACACGCGGCCATTCACTGAGAATGGAAGAAAAGTGGTTTAACCTTAAGATGCATAAAGGTTTCTTTATGGTAAGAGCAGTCAGAATGTGGAATTCTCTTCCAGAAACAGTGGTTTCTGCTGGTAGTATAGATAATTTCAAAAAACTATTAGATGCACACCTAAGGGACCACAACATTGGGGGATATACAATGTAATACTGACATAAAAACACACACATGGGTTGGACTTGATGGACTTGTGTCTTTTTCCAGCCTCACTGACTATGTAACTATGTAACATATTGCAGCATCTATCTGTTTCCATTCTTCAAGAAAGACCTCTTTTAGAGCCTGGATGCTGGATGGAGAGTGATGGTCGTCTCTTCAGAATTCCCCATAGGTGTCCCCCGGTTGGGTTCAGATCAGGAGACATACTTGGCCACCGAATCACTTTCACCTTCTTCTTCTTCAGAGATGCAACAGTGGCCTTAGATGTGTGTTTTGGATCATTGCCATGTTGGAAAAGTGCGCGACAACCAAGGGGCACGGAGTGATGGTAGCATCTTCTCTTTCAATAAAGAGCAGTACATCTGTGAATTCACGATACCATCAATGAAATGCAGCTCCCCGACACCAGCAGCACTCATGTAGCCCCACAGAAGGACACTGCCACCACCATGTTTCACAGCAGGCACCATGCATTTTTCTTTGTACCTTTGTGACGCCATACAGTTTTGAAGCCATCAGTTCCAAAAACATTATCTTGGTCTCATCACTCCAGAGTGCAGAGTCCCAGTAGTCCTCTTCTTTTTCAGCATGGGCCCTGGCAAATTCTAGGTGGGCTTTTTTGTGCATGGGCTTTAGGAAAGGCTTACTATGTGGACAAAACCCATGAATGCTATTCCTCTCCAGCGTCCGTCGTATTGTGTCATGGGAAACAATCATACCAGTTTGGCTTTCTACTTCTTTAGCTGACTGCAGTGAACTTGCATAGCGATTTTATTCAACCCCTAGCCAATCAGAAGATGCTCCTGTCGAGGTGATAACTTCCGTTGACAGTCTGGACGTCTCTGTGAGATGGTTGCAGTTCCATCTTTGTTACATTTTTATATTACTTTTGCTCCAGTATTCTGACTGGTAAATAAAGCTTTGCTGATCTTCTTGTAGCCTTAACCTTTCTTGTGTAAAGACATGTAGCGATGGTCCTGCCCTTGAAGGTCCAATGATGACCTCCAGAGCCAGGGACAGCTGACATCCATCTTCACAGGGTGGGTTACTAGGCATGGTGGGTGCACATAGGAGAATTGAGTTGGGCACCAAATTATTTAGAACAAAAGAGATTTATTTTTCTCTTAAAGAACTGGAGAGAGAGGGTTAGGGCCAGGACACCCTTTGGCTAGGTGCAAAAGCACTTAGCAGACTCCGAAACTCACAAAAATAGGATGCTAAGTTAATTGTATAGTCCCACAGGCCTTCCAACTGAACTGTGCCTGCCAAGAACTATTTCCTTTGGTATTGAACTCCCCGTTGTGCAGATCTGGCCTCCATCTCACAGCTGCAGCTTCATGAACTCACAGTCTCTTAACCAGACTCCTTGGACTCCCACTGCCACTGGGTCCCTTGAACTTCACACAGCCAACTGCTGTACCTTCAGAGTGTCCCCACGCTGACCTGCCGGGTCCCTTACTCGGCTCTTCAGCTTAACTGCTGAACTCTCTTGCAAGCATCACCCCCTCTATCTGGCTGGGTTCCTAGCTTGACTTCTGCTGAGACTTTCCCAACTTCTTCACCATCCCTGAATAATGAAGAAGGCTAATCTGGTACTCTCTCAGGCTCCGAACTCTGGCCTCTGATAACAGGAGCATTGTCCCTTAAGGGCAACAGTTTCCCCTTTACCTCTGACCCTGGTTCATGCTTTGCCTCTGGCAACAGGAATGGTTGTCCTCTGTTAGCAACTCTGTCCCTTCACCTCCGATAAAGAGGGGTTCTCCAGCCTGCAGAACCCGTGCAACTTGGTTAGGCTTCCGACATGAAGCCCCAACCCTCTGCTGCTCCTTCTTGGCCTGGATAGGCCTCACACTGCCTAGCAACCAGTAACTCCTGGATAGGTCTCAGGCTTCTGGCCTAGCAGCCAGGAGCTTGCTTTCAACACACATCCACCCAGACAGCTGTCCGGGTGGCACAGAACCTCACTCCTCCCAAATAAATAGGCTCTCCCAGCAGGCTATGGGGCCCAAGTAAACCCCTGCCAATTGGCTTGAGCAGCCTATCCATTCATCTTCCAAGTTCATATGCACCTTATCATTCCAATGCCACAAGCAGCAGTACCACCTACTGGCAGAGGAGAGAGGTGCACCAAACTCAGAATTAGGAAAAGATAAAGAGACCCCTAACAATTGGCCAGGCTATTTACCACCCAGCAAACTAGATTTGCCAGCATCCCTGTTCAAGGCCAGGGTGCTACAGACATTATTTTCTTTCTCAGGCCTTGTGACATTTCTCTTGCATTGCTGACAGCATGAAATGGGAGGGGTCCTCTTTGTTAAGTAACGCTCTTTTATAATCAACTGTTTGCTGGACACCGGATTAATGAATAATTACACCTGTAGTTGAATTCTTGTTAATTAGGACTTTGCTGTCTAAAACGTAGCTTGGCTCCTACGACTTTCGTTGGGGTGTGGTCATGTTTGCAACATGGTCTTGAATGAATTTGTTTGGAAAAATACTTTTTTCGCTGTGTGCAAATTAACAAATCTTGGTTGCAATCAATGGCCGGCATTTTTGGGAGTATTTTGAGGTATAGAGCACCATAGAAAATGTTGATTCTGAAAGGAAAGTAAAGGTTTTCTGACAAATCTGTTGGGGTGCACTTATTTATGCTGAGCATTGTATATACATATATATATATATATATATATACAGTGCATTGCGAAAGTATTCGGCCCCCTTGAACTTTGCGACCTTTTGCCACATTTCAGGCTTCAAACATAAAGATAAAAAACTGTAATTTGTTGTGAAGAATCAACAACAAGTGGGACACAATCATGAAGTGGAACGAAATTTATTTGGATATTTCAAACTTTTTTAACAAAAAACTGAAAAATTGGGCGTGCAAAATTATTCAGCCCCTTTACTTTCAGTGAAGCAAACTCTCTCCAGAAGTTCAGTGAGGATCTCTGAATGATCCAATGTTGACCTCAAAAGCAAGGTGAAGTACTAACACAGGGTGAACAACAACTAAGAAGTGTTGTTTAATGTCAAAAAATAGAAATACAAACTTCGGACTTTACACCGTTTTCCAGCGTTTCAAGTTCCCCCGGCTTATGAAAGCGTTACGTGACATATATATATATATATATATATACATATATGTTACGAGTCGTATTTATTCACGTGGGGTTGTCTAAACAGTCTTTTGGAAATGAAAGGAAAGTCTTAGTTGTAAAAGATACCACGAGATATGGAGTTTTATGAGGGTTTTTACGGCCGGTAACTAACGTTGGTTCTAAACAATTAAACGTGTGTCGCTTTTTTCATAAAAAGGTT
>BLSH010270179.1:116813-133356 GCA_018402905.1 Glandirana rugosa | reverse complement strand
GACAACGTCTAGAGTTTACTCCTAGTGGACACTACTTAACGGAGGTAGGTACACTGGGTTTAATCGGTTATTTACTTGTAAAACCAAAATATTTTTCGGTGGACAATAAGGGAGAAGTACACACTGTTACCATTTCTGTTTCCTCGACAGACTGCTGTGGTCTTTACGATAATAAACGTTCGTGTTCTGGAGGTTTCCCATATTCCAGTAGAGGTTTCTTTGGAGGTCTTGTGCTTGCAAATAATAGCATTTCTGGTGTCGTCAGACAGCTCCTTTGTCTTTACCATTGTCACACATGAAGAGGGAATAACAGGTGGCTTTTTATAAAACCAAAATGTTCATTTATTGGCTAATTTGGGTCACATGGATGGAGGCAATTCATCACAGGTGATCCTCATTTGAGATCTGCAACAGGTGAGCCAAATTGGGTTTCCATACTGATTTGCAGCAAAGGGTGCCAATACCACTGACAAGGCAAGCATTATGGTTTTCTCTGTTTTCCTCATAATGTTTATCTTTTTAAATGTTATTTATCATTTACAGTTTTTTGTCAAACACAAGCTATCTGTAGTAATATGTTGGTTAATTTGATACATTTCCTTCAGTAGATATTCCACAATATGTACATAAACTTCATGGGTGCCAATAATGGTGAGCAGGACTGTATATATACAGTTGTGCTCATAAGTTTACATACCCTGGCAGAATTTACGATGTCTTGGCCATTTTTCAGAGAAGATGAATGAGAACACAAAAACGTTTCTTTCACTCATGGTTGGTGTTTGGCTGAAGCCGTTTATTATCAATCAACTGTGTTTACTCTTTTTATATCACAATGACAACAGAAACGACCCAAATGACCCTGATCAAAAGTTTGATCAAGAGCAGGCGCAGCCGCGTCCGACGTCACCACGGCGCCGGCGCACTCAGAAGCCACCGCCCCGGCTGGGTGGAAAGACAGCCGAAGGCCAAGCCACCGGCGTGGCCGTATATCGCCCCCCCTAGCCGCAAAAGCAGCCGGGAGGCCTACGTGGGCCGGGGGGAGGAAGAAGGAGAGAAAGGGGGGTGCGGTGACACTGGAAGCCAAACCAAGGCCCCCCAGTTGGCTCAGCCGAGTGATTGCGGCGGTGAATAAACAACCAGCCGTGGCCAAACAATAAAAATATGCACACAGGCCAGTTTGAGGAAATGTCAAGTCATACCAAAAGATAAACGTGGATCAACGCACAGCTGAGTACAAGCACACATCCCTATACAAGGGGATATATAAACCATGAAGCGGGTGTGGACAATTCAATACTTCGTACAAAGGGATATATGCACCATAGACAAGTATGAACAATTCAATAATTAGTGCAAAAAAAAAAAGGGTGATGGTGATATTGCAGTCTGTCAAGGAAAGAAGAAATGAGCGTCAGAACATGCAAAGACAGAAATAAGTCAATCAGTCAATTCAGGGTCAAAGCGTCCCAATGAAAAGCCTGGGAGAAAGGGTTTAAAATTCAACACCCCATTCAACCCGGGGGGTGCAGTTGCATTGAGGGTGACAATCCATCTAAATTCGCCCTGTAACAGCACTTTGTCCACATCACCCCCACGTGAACTCGCGTGTATCTGGTCTAGGGCCACAAATCTAACCAGCGGCATACGCCCCCCATGTACATCTCTGACATGACGCCCCAAGGGGGTGTCGAGGTCGCTCTTCCTCATGTTGAGGACGTGTCGGCTCACACGCCGGTGAAACTGCTGGATAGTTTTGCCCGCGTAAAAGCAGCCACAGCCACAACGTAACAGATAGACCACCCCAATGGTCTGGCAATTCACAAAATGTTTGGGTTTGAAAACCCCATAGTTGGATTTTGTGATGTGTTTGCTAGTATCGAGATACTTGCACTGCGAACATTCTCCACACGTGAACGTACCCCGGTAAGAACAGCGGTCGCCTCCTACGTGTGACGTATGCTCACTGTGCACCAACACGTCTCCAATGGAGGTAGCTCTACGATACGTGATAAGGGGTTTTGGGGGCACAATATGGACCACCACTGGGTCCGAGGTCAATAAATGCCAGTGACGGTTGAGAATTTGTCTAATACAGTGATGGTGATTATTCAATTTTGTAATGATCCTATTTACCGATAAGGAATCACTTTTCTTTTTAGGTTTATAAAGTAGTCGATGTCTAGATAATTGTGTTACCTTATTAAAGGCCCTTTTTAAAAAAATTTTACTGTATCCTCTGAGGAGTAAACGAGACCTCAGAGCATTGGCCTCTTTTAAAAAGGTATCTGGATTGGTACGGTTGCGTTTAATTCTAAGGTACTGGCTATATGGTATGGAATTTATAAGAGGTTGAGGGTGAGCACTGGAGGCGTGCAGGATGTTGTTCCCCGCTGTCGGTTTTCAATATAATGCACAGGAAATGAATACCATAGAGTCCTTGAAAATTTGAATGTCCAAAAAAGTCATCTCAGATATATGGTATGTCATGGTGAATGACAGGTTGAACGGATTGTTGTTCAAGGCCACCAGAAACTGCTGTAGCACCACTACAGGGCCATCCCAGAACAAGAACACGTCATCTATATATCTGTACCATGCCAAGACATGATCCATGAAAACAGCAGTTTCTTCTGCCGATGAAACAAAGCGCTCCCACTCCCCCAGGTACAGCTTGGCGTAGGATGGAGCACAAGAAGTGCTGAAGGTAGTGGGAGCCATCGAATGAGAAGACGTTATGGTGTAGAATAAACTCCAAGACTGAAAGGATGAAGTTATTGAAAGGTAACTCAGTCTCATTCATCTGGAACAATATTCTGGTTATGACCGCCAGTCCAAGATGGTGGGGTATGGAGCTATAGAGGGCCTCCACGTCCACAGCGACCAGAATGGTGTCGCCAGGGACCTGGAGGCTCTCCAAGGTCCTCAGAAGGTGCACTGTGTCCTGGATGTACGAAGGAAGAGCAATTACAAAAGGTCTAAGGTGTTCGTCGATTAATTTGCTGGCATTCTCAGTAATGGAACCTGTTCCTGATATAATTGGGCGACCCGGTGGGGAAGTGGAATTTTTGTGAATTTTGGGAAGTGAATAAAAAGTTGCCGTTTTGGGAGGTGTGGTCCTGATAAACTGCCAGGTTGATTTCGAGATCACATGATTCTGGAATGCTAGGTCAATGAGGGCATAAAATTGTTCATTGTATGTAGAGACAACCGAGGAATTGATTTTTCGATAACAAAATTGGTTGTCCAAAATTTTGGAACACATAGCAACATAATCTGCATTGTTCATAAGTAAAATATTGCCCCCCTTTGTCTGAGGGCTTAATAGTTATTGATTTGTCGCTGGATAGATCTAAAAGGGGCTTTTTCAGATTGGGTGTAAGATTAGATGGAAACGAGTCATTTGAACGTAGATTTTTGATGTCCTGAGTTACTGATCGGAGGAACACCGAAATTTCCTGACTGGAACTAGGGGCAGGATACATGGTGGAAATTTTTTTTTTTAGAGTGGAAGGTCGATGTTTAGCATCTGAGCTGCCGGAAGTATCACCTGCTTCTAAGAGCAGTGATTCGATATCAATCCAAGGGGCTCCCTCTCCTCTAATAGTTGGTTTAGATGTTAAAGGGCCTGTCTCTCACTGTAGGAGAAGGTATGACCGTCAACTACAATTCTCTTTGAAAACTTCCCTTGGAGCAGGAGCTTTCTAGAGAAAAGATGTAAATCTTTAATGATTTCAAATTTGTCAATTGTCCTGGTCGGACAAAAGGTAAGTCCCATAGAGAGTAGGAAAAAATTAAAGTCTGACAGAGTAACACCAGCACCACATCCCTAATGTAGAAGAATCAAAAAATTAAATACTGTATATACTCGAGTATAAGCCGACCAGAATATAAGCCGAGGCACCTAATTTTACCACAAAAAACTGGGAAAAGTTATTGACCCGAGTATAAGCCTAGGGTGGCAAATGCAGCAACCAGAACACAGGAATTGTAGCCAGAACACAGGGACAGGGAGCCAAAACACAGGAATTGTAGCCAGAACTCAGGGATTGTAGCCAGGACGCACAGACTATAGCCAGAACACAGGTATTGTAGCCAGGACACAGGGATTTTATACAGGACACAGACTGTAGCCAGAACACAGGTATTGTAGCCAGGACACAGGGATTTTATACAGGACGCACAGACTATAGCCAGAACACAGGTATTGTAGCCAGGACACAGGAATTTTATACAGGACACAGACTGTAGGCAGAACACAGGTATTGTAGCCAGGACACAGGGATTTCATACAGGACACAGACTGTAGGCAGAACACAGGTATTGTAGCCAGGACACAGGGATTTTATACAGGACACAGACTGTAGCTAGAACACAGGTATTGTAGCCAGGACACAGGGATTTTATGCAGGACACAGACTGTAGCCAGAGCACATAAGGGATGAGTAAGGTAGATTCACATTAAACAGAGATGTGCTGCTTCTATGAGCCGTTCTGTGCTGTGTAACTGTGACTAATCACATTGGAATGCAAAGAATGCAGAGAGAGAGCTGCAGCTCTTCAAAAGCTTGTATCGCCCACCTTCCCCACCTCCCGACATCAAGCTGAGAATCTGACACCTCTCTCAGCATTCTCTGCATTCCAATGTGATTAGTCACACTTACAAAGCACAGAACGGCTCTTAGAAGCAGCACAGCTCTGTTTAATGTGAATCTACTGATCACCCACAGACACTGACTCGAGTATAAGCCGAGGGGGGTCTTTTTCAGCACAAAAAATGTGCTGAAAAACTCGGCTTATACTCGAGTATATACAGTAATTAAAAGAAAAGAAAATGGGACTTTCAAGGTGCTGGTAAATCCTCTTCCCTGAAGAATTACACAAAAATATAATTAAAACATAGACTTTATTGATTCACTAAAAGTGCACATGGTGCAGGCTCCGCTGAAAACAGTGGTAGCCAACCCAATATTGAAGATAAAAATATCAAGATGACTCAGTAATGACTATACATACAATTCATGGTAAAGGTGTTAAACAAAATAACAATCATTCCTGGCCACTATGCATATGAGGAGTGGAAACTGTGCCAGGATGTTACGGTCTGTCAGTCCATGAATTAGGTAATGATCCAAGTATTCCGACGCGTTTCGTCCCACTGTTTGGGCTTCCTCGGGGAATGGATCACATTAAAGCAGTGGTTCTCAACTCCGGTCCTGAATGACATCAGTCGTCCAGTTATTCTCTACGTCTCGATACTTATATTTTTGTTCAACAGTGACTCTAATGCAGTGGTTCTCAACTCCGGTCCTCGGGACCCACCAACAGGCCAGATTTTAAGTATTACCTTGGGGAGATGCAGACTAGAATACTGCAATCACTGAGCAGCAAATGATATCACCTGTGATGTATTTCAGTTATCCTGCAAACCTGGCCTGTTGGGGGGTCCCGAGGACCGGAGTTGAGAACCACTGCATTAGAGTCACTGTTGAACGAAAATCTAAGTATCGAGATGTAGAGAATAACTGGACGACTGATGTCATTCAGGTAGTCATAGATTGTTACTCTGTGCAAACCACTGCCATTGGTGATACCACTGACTCCTTACAAAAATTAATTAATAAAGTCTATGTTTTAATTATATTTTGGTGTAATTCTTCAGGGAAGGGGATTTACCAGCACCTTGAAAGTCCCATTTCCTTTTAATTTTTTTGATTCTCCCATAGAGAGTACTTGATGTTCATCAGTAGTGAGTTTATGTGATGATAGGTTAATAATATTTAAATTGGACTGGGTATGTGCCTCATCTAGGTGGTGTGGTTCAAGCCCCCCAGAGTGTTGTTTGTTTTGCCTAAAAAAAATGGAAGGAAGCTTTGGAGGGATAGTGGGAGCATTAGACCCATCACCTGGAGGAGCCACTGGTACATCACCTTGTGGTCCCTCCATAGAAGAGAGAGATACATCACCAGTGGTGCCCACATGCCCGGTAGAGGGATCGGTGACCCGAATCTTGGAGTTAGTCATAGGAGAGGAGCCATCACCACGTCTGGATCTCTTTGGACGTCTAGTTCTTCTCTGATGCTTGGTATTAGAAGATAAGGAAAGAGAAGAAGCAGATGAGTGATCTGATGTAGATATAGAAGATTGTTTATTACGAAAAGAAAACAGTTGTGGATTGTGGGGGAATTTAGACCATTTATAGGCCTTGCCTTCTCTGAAAGCTAGTTTGTCTCTCAGGATTTTTTTCTGTTTTTTGAGCATCAGTTGCTTGTTGTATGTTTCCAAATGTGTCTTTAGTTTCTCATCGAGTTCCCTATATAATGCATGCGACTCGAAAGGTAGCAATTGCCGATAGACTCTCTATTTTTGTCTATGCAAGTCAGACGCCTGGTATACTCCTCCCTTAGCAATTTCATCATTTTAGTTGAACAGGTTTTTAGATTGTTCTCCCATGCCAATTTGAATTCAGCACTGATGTCTTCAAGAGAGGGAAAGATTTGTACACGTAAGCCAAATGGATTGATATTGTCTTTAACCACTTCAATACCGGGCACTTAGAACACTTCCTGCCCAGACCAATTTTCAGCTTTCAGTGCTGTTGCGCTTTGAATGAGAATTGCGCGGTCGTGCGATGCTGTACCCAAACAAAATTTTTATCATTTTGTTCCCACAAATAGAGCTTTCTTTTGGTGGTATTTGATCACCCCTGCGGTTTTTATTTTTTGCGCTGTAACAAAAAAAAAAGACCGAAAATTTAGAAGAAAAAAAAAACATTTTTCTTTGTTTCTGTCACAAAAATTTGTATAAAGTACATTTTTTCCTTCACTGACGGGCACAGATGTGACTACACTGATGGGCACTGATGAGGCTACACTGACGGGCACTGATGAGGCAGTACAGATTGGCACTGATGAGGTGGCACTGATAAGGTTGCACTGATGATGGGGCAAATATGCAGCACTGATGGGCGGCACTGACAAGCAACACTGACGGGCACTGATACGTGGCACTGATATGCGGCACTGATGGACACTCCTAGGTGGCACTGATAAGTGGCACTGGGCACTGATGGGCACTGATAGGGGGCACTTTTAGGTGGCACAGGTGGGCACTTTTAGGTGGCACAGGTGGGTGCTGATAGGTGGCAAAGGTGGGCACTGATAGGTGGCACAGGTGGGCACTGATAGGTGGCACAGGTGGGCACATATAGGTGGCAGTGGTGGGCACTGGTGCAGCAAGCACTGTTAGGGATGGCACTGGCAGGCATCATACATGGGCACAGTGCATAATATTTCCCTTACCTGGTGGTCTAGTGGGGGCTCCCTGGTGGTCCTGGGCGGCCTCTGTGTGATTTCCCTGGTGGTCCTGGGCGGCCTCCTTGCAATGTCTGGGGGGGCTCCCTGGTGGTCCTGATCCGGCTCCCTGGTGGTCCAGTGGGGGTGATCCTGAGGGTGGCTGCACTGATAAACGTTCAGCACAGCCCCCCCCTGTGAGGAGAGCAGCCGATCGGCTCTCCGTTGCTCAGGTCTGCAGACCTGAGCAGAGGAAAAGCCGATAAACGGCTCTTCCTATTTACACTGTGATCAGCCGTGATTGGTCACGGCTGATCACATGGTAAAAGGCCTTCGGATCGAAGCCTTTTACCTCGGTCGGTAATGCGGTGGGTCAGACTGACCCATGGCACCACCGATCGCCGCTATGCGCGCCCCCAGGGGTGCGCGATCGCGGATTATCCTGAGGACGTCAATAGACGTCCAGTCAGGATAATGAACCCCCCGCCCGGACGTCATTTGTCAATGTGCCGGGCGGGAAGTGGTTAATGTACTCATCAAATGTTTTTATATGCCACTATAATGGCGACTTTTTTTCCCAGCCAACCAGTGAGGCTGGAAAATATGAATGTGAGTTGGTTTTGGACAGATTCTTTGGCATCGCAATCACGTTGCAATAAAATCGTGCCACCCCTTGCCATGATAATTGGCCATATCTAAGTGCAAAACTGAATGTGCTAAAACAGAGAAGTAAGAGAGACAAGGGGGACACAAGGGAAAGAGGGGCCTGCTATCTACTACCAATATCGAAAACAGAAAAAGTGGTCCCCTTCCACCTCTCAAAACTAAGTAGGTCAAGGAAATTGTGTTGCCTCCCCAATACATACAAACATTCCAAGGCAAGGGGCCCACAGGGATTTGACACAACACTGATATCCAAAAAAATAATTCAAATGTAAAAGAGTATATAATTTATTGAATCAAAGTTTAGAGTCCCACATGGAATGATGACCCTAGGGTCAAAACACAGAACCATGAATCAGAGATAAAATAAGAACCCTCAGGCATATAGTGCATTCTGATGTTCAAGGCTTGGCTCCATCTCCAACATGTTTCGACGTTTTCACATATTTCATACTTCTTCCTCAGGGAAGACACTATACAACGTGGTTCCGAAACATAATAGTATATAGCAAAAGCCGTAATATTCAACAAAGTATGGCAAGTAAATCATAATGGTTATCATAGCACATACATATATACACAATGACAGGCAATCATGATGGATGTGGGTCTGTCCCAGCCGTGTGTTGAGACGGGAGGGAGACACTTCAACGGCATATGTGCACTGGAGGAAAATTATAAACACCAAGCATCTTTAACCACATATTGAATGCCAACATCCCTAATAGTCGAATTATAAACAAAAAATAAAGGAGGCATTCCAAATCACAGCACATCAATTCATAAAAAAAAGCTACATATACACTATATTGTCAAAAGTATTGAGACACCTGCCTTTACATGCACATGAACTTTAATGGCATCCGAGTCTTAGTCCGTAGGGTTCAATATTGAGTTGGCCCACCCTTTGCAGCTATAACAGCTTCAACTCTTCTGGGAAGGCTGTCCACAAGGTTTAGGAGGGTGTCCCACAAAGTTGGGAGCATGAAATTGTCCAAAATGCCTTGGTATGCTGACGAGAGTTCCCTTCACTGGAACTAAGGGGCCAAGCCCAACCCCTGAAAAACAACCCCACACCATAATGCCCCCTCCACCAAATGGTTTGGACCAGTGCACAAAGCAAGGTCCTTAAAGACATGGATGAGCGAGTTTGGGGTGGAAGAACTTGACTGGCCTTCAGAGTCCTGACCTCAACCCAATAGAACAACTTTGGGATGAATTAGAGCGGGTCAGGCCAAGTCAAGTTCCTCCACCCCAAGCTCGCTCCTCCATGTCTTTATGGACCTTGCTTTGTGCAGTGGTGTGCAGTCATGTTGGAACAGGAAGGGGCCACCCCCAAACTGTTCCCACAAATTTGGGAGCATGAAATTGTCCAAAATATCTTGGTATTATGATGCCTTAAGAGTTCCCTTCACCGGAACTACGGAGGCCAAGCCCAACCCCTGAAAAACCACCCCACACCATAATCCCCCCTCCACCAAATGGTTTGGACCAGTGCACAAAGCAAGGTCCATAAAGACATGGATGAGCGAGTTTGGGGTGGAGGAACTTGACTGGCCTGCACAGAGTCCTGCCCTCAACCCAATGGAACACCTTTGGGATGAATTAGAGCGGGTCAGGTCAAGACAAGTTCCTCCACCCCAAACTCGCTCCTCCATGTCTTTATGGACCTTGCTTTATGCACTGGGGCGCAGTCATGTTGGAACAGGAAGGGGCCACCCCCAAACTGTTCCCACAAATTTGTGAGCATGAAATTGCCCAAAATATCTTGGTATTATGATGCCTTAAGAGTTCCCTTCACCGGAACTACGGGGCCAAGCCCAACCCCTGAAAAACAACCCCACACCATAATCCCCCCTCCATCAAATGGTTTGGACCACTGCACAAAGCAAGGTCCATAAAGACATGGATGAGCGAGTTTGGGGTGGAGGAACTTGACTTCTGGAGGTCAAGTGGTTAATGAGCCAGAGTGAACGAACTGCTGCCTCTGCGCTAGTTTGGGAAAGAACCAGTTAAATTACCCTTGGGGGTGGGGCTATATACTATTGCGGCATTTTTTTTTTCATTTTAGCAGAAAGCAAGGGAAAAAGTTTATTTTTTTTATAAATTTTTGGTCTTTTTTCCTGTTTATAGTAAAATATAAAAAACTCAGCGGCTATTTATTGCCATCAAAAGAAAGCTCTATCTGTCTCAAACAAATGATATGGAATGAATTTGGGTACGGTGCTGCATGATTGTCAGTCAAACTATCACATCGCTGAAACCTGAAATATGGCCTGGAAACGAAGGGGTAAAACAGGTTAATAATACAATTTTTTAAGCACAGGGATATCCCCTACCTCAGGTCTTTTCACTTTCCATTGACTTTCTTCACACCTCTGCAGGTACACTGAGCATTCCATGCATTCCAAATCGAGTCATTGCGCTTTTTCTTCCGTGTTATGAAACCTGTTTGACTGCAGGCGCTGCAGTAGGTTAATGATCTAAGTAAACTCTCATTGTTAATCACCTTGCATCACTTTCCTGTAATGTCTTACACTGATGGGCCAGATAAACCCTCAGCGGTGTAACATTAACCCCTTCCTGCCAGTGGTGGCTGGTGTTTTTTTTTTGGGGGGGTGGAAAGTAACCCCCACCCCCCCGGCAGCTGGCGGCACCTTAAACAACCTAGCCCCCCCTGCTCGCTCTCTGTCTTACTCCACCTAGGTGGCAGGTATCAGCCAGCGGGCATCGGCAGGGGGCATGGGGATCGGGCATCAGCCTCAGGCATCGGATCGGGCAATGGGCATTGGCCATCGGGATTGGGCACTGGGCATCAGGATAGGGCAGCGGCAGTGGGCAATGGGATTGGGCAGCGGGCGAATATTAATTTGCTGTTGTAACACACCAGGGTAGGCTGAGAGCCCCGAGCCCACTCTATTTTGAAGCCTATTAGAGCCTCTGTCTCTAATCAGTGCTTAAAAAAAAGCACTCCCCCCCTGCCTTCCCCTGCCATAGGAATTCATGCCCCCGGTGTCCTAAAAGGGGTGCACAGATAGGGGAGGGGGCAGCCATAGATAGGGGGGGTGGCACCCATGCACCCTTAATGGACGGGCAGCCCCTGCCCCCGAGCCTTTTAAGTGAAACTTCACTTAAAAGTAAAAATATTCACTAATCCTCCTCCTCCTTTTTGCTAAGGAGGGGGAGGGAGAAGATGATTTGTGCTTTGGGGGGATATGTGCTAGGAGGGGGAATTGAGGGGATAGGATTTTTACTGGGAGTATACAATTTATTTTAGGAGGCAAAATTTGGGTCGGGGGATTGGGCTGGGGGTGATTTGCGAGGATGTGCTAGGAGGGGCGATTTGGGGGGAATTTGTGCTAGGGGGGATGGGGATAGAGGATTTGTGCTAGGACTGGGGATTTGTACTAGGATATTTGCATTAGGAAGGAAGATTTTTTTGGGGGGGGGGGTGGTGCTAGGAGGGGGAATGGGGGAGATTTATGCTCAGAGGGGAAATTTAAGGGGTGGAGGATTTGTGCTCGGATAGGGGATTTTGGAAGGGAGAAGATTTGAGCTTGGAGGGGGGGGAATTTTTTGTTTGGGGAGAATTCTGGCTTGCAAAATGAATTTATGCTTGGGATTAGCAGATTTTTTTGCTGACATATAATGTCAGGGGAGAGGGTGGCGCCATTTGGCATCTTTGCCCTGTGTGCTCGATGACCTTGTACCGGCACTGCAGGGGTTCCAAAGACTGGCAATGGGAAAGGTCCTATTGAACCACAGGCACTATGTCATTTTTTTTTTTTACTTTCACTTACCACCAAGCCCCAGGCATTTTCTACTCCCACTGGCCACAATCTGGCCCTCCTATAGTCTGAAGGACAATAAACTGGCCCAGTCTTTAACAAATTTGGAGACCCTTGTTCTAGAATCCTAGTGGGAGAAAGGACAGGGCATGCAGCCTGCATATTTATGGGACTTTAGCCAATCCCTGGGGAGGGGTGCCCAGTAGGTGGCAAGAGAGCCCATAAATATTCTGAGGCCTGGGCAGCAGTTCCAGTCCTGCAGGAGTCGACCCTTATGCAGGGGCTCTGCCCCTGGTGCAGGATCCTAGAGGAAGTCTTCAGGAAGACACCAAGGACCCAACTAGGCTTATCTAAGGGACCTATTTGCAAGTTCAAGTCTAGGCATCAAGTTGGACCTGGACAAGCTCACTGGAGAGAGCCAGGTGGAAGTTGGTAGCTGTAGCTGTCCTATGGTGGTTTGAGTCTACACCTCCCTCGCTAGGAAGATCCTGGTGGATATCGGCAGGAGGCAATCGATGACCCTTTGGCTATGTGAGTAAATGGTCCCAGTGCTAAAGAGTAATATAGCTTTTAACTCTGGGAGGAGTACAAGTCACCATCAACATAGAGAACCTGTGGGACATTCCTTGCTTTATACAGTGCAGACCGAAATGAGGAGTCCTCAAGTTGTTCAGTTCTCCAGTGTCCCTGGGTATCCCTTGCTCCCTATCTCTATCCAAGTTCATTGTTCCTCATAAAAATCCCCAAAATAAACCCGTACATTGTTCTTTGGAGCCAATGGAAGAGTCTGGGAAATGTTGCCTGGTTGTAAGGACTGGGGAGTAGGACTAAGTTCACCAGCGGCTCTTCAGGGGCTGGGCTACAAAAGCTTTTAAGCAGTGCCTAAGATTTCAGGAGTGGGAAATGGTTTGCAAAGCCCCCTCTCTCTGCACCCTACTAATAGTGGGAAGTTCCAATTAGTCAATGAATATTTCAGTTTCCATACTTGATGACTAAGTTGTATGTTTATCACAGGCTAACTTGTATAAAGAGGGAAAACAAAGTGCAGAAAAGAGTTTGCAATCCCATTCTGAACTCGAGAGTCGAGTACCCTGATGAGTAATTCGTTAGCAGTTTATTTATTTAATTTCCCTTCTGCTTTCTATCAGTGGAGCCAAAACACCCCAGGCTTGTTGGTGTGAGAAGAATTAGTCATTCCGCGTCTCCTTATCTAGTCAAATCGGTGGGACAAGGTTTGACCTGTTGTAGCTTCCTCAGATGAGGTAATACGAAAAGTAATATCCCGTGGGAACTTTAAACAACCCTACTTTTGGACTCCTTCCATCATCACCCTCCTAACAGAAGCTTTATGGGCATTTCCTAGTAAAAAAAAATATTAATTTTGCATTATCATTGTTTTGGAAAAAAAAAAAATTCCAGTGCAGACCAAAGATTTATACTAGCCACAAATAAATCAAAATGGGAATATTATTTGAGAAGAGAAGAATAAAATATGTAGCCTTTTCCATCGTTGTGTTGACATCTCCACACATTGGTAAGACCTCAGAAGATTGGTTACGGCTTGATTTCATCTAAATCTACTTTTACTGTTAAAGTATCCACTAGATCAGGGATGTGCAATTAGCGGACCTCCAGATGATGCAGCACTACAAGTCCCATGAGGCATAGCAAGACTCTGACAGCCACAAGCATGACACTCAGAGGCAGAGGCATGATGGGATTTGTAGTTTTGCAACATCTGGAGGTCCGCTAATTGCTTATCCCTGCACTAGATATTAGCTTGCATATGTTTGGAACCCGGGTTTGGCTCCAAACCCAGAAGCCAGGTGTCATTCCCGGTACAATGATTCCAATGACATTGACCTAATATGATTATGTGGCCATAATAGGTCAATGATGCCATGATTGTGTGTAATTGTTGGCATCCTGAGAGGAATCTACAATATTATTAGAGTATCCACTAAGGTTGAATTTGCATGGTTTTGGAACCGGGGTTTGGCTCCAAACCCAGAAGCCAGGTATCATTCCTGGTCCAATAAGTCCAATGACTTTTAGCTAATATGGTTATGTGGCCAAAATAGGTCAATGATGTCATGACTGTGTGTGATTGTTGGTGTCCAGAGAAGAATCTACATTTACAACTAAAGTATCCACTAGGGATGAGCTTGCATAAGTTTGGAACCGAGTTTGGCTCCAAACCCAGAAGCCAGGTATCATTCCTGGTCCAATAAGTCCAATGACATTGACCTAATATGATTATGTGGCCATAATAGGCCAATGGTGCCATGATTGTGTGTGTGATTGTTGGTGTCCAGAGAAGAATCTACATTTACAATTAAAGTATCCACTAGGGATGAGCTTGCATACGTTTGGAACGGAGTTTGGCTCCAAACCCAGAAGCCAGGTATCATTCCTGGTCCAATAAGTCCAATGACTTTTACCTAATATGGTCATGTGGCCAAAATAGGTCAATGATGTCATGACTGTGTGTGACTGTTGGTGTCCAGAGAAGAATCTACAATATTATTAGAATATCCACTAGGGTTGAACTGTGTTTTTGGAACTGAGTCCAAACTTAGAAGCCAGATATCATTCCTGGTCCAATAAGTCCAATGACTTTTACCTAATATGGTCATATGGCCAAAATAGGTCAATGATGTCATGACAGTGTGTGATTGTTGTTGTCCAGAGAAGAATCTACATTTACAATTAAAGTATCCACTAGGGATGAGCTTGCATAAGATTGGAACGGAGTTTGGCTCCAAACCCAGAAGCCAGGTGTAATTTCTGGTACAATGAGTCCAAGGACATTGACCTAATATGATTATGTAGCCATAATAGGCCAATGATGCCATCTACAATACTATTAAAGTATCCACTAAGGTTGAGCTTGCATGTTTTTGGCTCCAAACCCGAAAGCCAGATATCATTCCTGGTCCAATGACATTAACCTAATATAGTCATGTGGCCATAATAGGTCAATGATGTCATGATTGTGTGTGATTGTTGGTGTCCAGGGATGAATCCATAATTCTATTAAAGAACCAATAGGGATGAACTTGCTTGTGTTTGGAACTGGTTTCAGCTCTAAAACCAGAAACCAGATGTCATTCCTGGTCCAATGAGGCCAATGACATTGACCTAATATGGTGATATGGCCATATTAGGTCAATGATGTCACGATTGTGTGTGATTGTTGGTTTCCAGGGGGGAATCTACAATGCCATTAAAGTATCCACCAGGAATGACCTTGCGTGGTTTGGAACCAGGTTTGGCTCCAAGCCCTACCCGGCCCAATGACACATAGTCATGGCATTATTGACCTAATATGACCGCATGAACAAATTAGGTCAATGCCAATGGCCTCATTGGACCAGGAATGATGCTTGGTTTCTGGGCTTGGAGCCAAACTCGGTTCCAAAAACATGCAAGCTCATAGCTTCCTCCCTGGACACCAATAATCACACACATTCATGACATCATTGCCCTAATATGGCCACACTGACCAGGGAGGAATCTACAATACTATATTAGGTATCCACTAGGGATGTGCTTGTGTGTGTTTGGAGCTGGGTGGTTGGGGGTAGTAAATGGCGTGAGTAGGGCAGTGGATGGTGTCAGTAGAGAAGTGGATGGTGCCAGCAGTTCTTTTATTTTTATTATTTTATTTTTATTTTTTTTTACAATTTTAATACTTTTAAATTATTTTTCACAAGTTCATTTTTATTTATGTTTTGGTAACACATTGGGCGTTGGTGAAATATCAGGGGTCTAAACAAACCCCTGAATTCTCAGTTTTCAGACAGAGGACACATTTCCCAGTCCCTTTCTCTGCAGTCTCAGCTGCACCGCAGATGAATGAACAGCAGACAAAAGCTCCGGTTCATTTATAAAGTGAAGCATAGTGAATACGGTTTACTATGCTTCAGTTACGTATGAATGAATAGTCAGTGATCGGTTGTCAGGAACCATGAATCGGAGGGAGACAGAAAATGCAGTAAAAATCACACCTTTCAATTTAATGGTAAAAATGGTACAGATCAGTAAACGTAGTCAAAACATAGTCAGGGATCGGAAGCCAAAGCGGATAGTCAGACACGCCAGTAAATCAGGAAACCAGACATCAGCGTAGTCAAAGGCAGCAGACAGGATCAGGAACCAGAATGATAAGAAAAGAGCATTTAAAAAATATAAAAATGAAAGAACACTATCATCTCTTAAATGTTACAAAAAATATAAAAGAACATGTAAAAAGGAAATCAAGGACACAAGAATTCAAAACCAACGACAGATTGTAGATAGTAGGACAAGCCCCAAAAAATTCTTCAAATATATTAATAGTAAAAAGGTCAGGTCGGAGCATGTAGGCCCTTTACAAAATAATCTAGAGTGCGTGACTGGGGACAAAGAGAAGACAAACGTATTAAATACTTTTTTCAGCTCTGTGCATACAAAGGAGCATGAAGGAGCTCATGTCTATACTGAGGGTGGTAGTCACACAGCCCTAAATGATCCACAATGGCTCAAAAGTGAAAAGGTCCAGAAGTATTTAGACAGAATAAAGGTAGATAAAGCACTTGGACCAGATGACATCCACCCACGGATCCTAAAAGAATTGAGCTCGGTCATTTCAAAGCCATTGTATCTAATTTTTAGGGACTCCTTAATGACTGGAATAGTACCACTGGATTGGCGTAGTGCCAACGTGGTGCCCATATTTTACCACTTTCTGATTGCCGTATGCAGAATGACGTCCTCAGGATAACAGGACTCCTGCAGTAAGACGTATGCCGTTAGTCT